>ML675610.1:34030420-34178131 GCA_007922155.1 Mesoclemmys tuberculata
CCCACAGACCATTGAGCAGACTTATCTGCCGATAATCCAAAATCTGACACAAGTCGTGCTTGAACTTCATTGCCCCTCCTATCCATCTCTGGCAGTGGTCAATGCCCCTGTTCAGCTTTCTTTGGTTTCTTCTTCGGCACCAGAGATGTTGATCAGTGTCAGGAAGATGCCAGTGCTGGGGGAGCATTGCGCATTGAAGCTGATGTGCTCAGCGCCAAGTCCAACCACGGTTCCAACACAGGTCTGAGAGCTGATTCCATAAGAAGGGCTCTAATGTAATGTCCCAATCCTTTTTAGTCCTTGGTCAGAAACGCCTGCAGATGTTACACTTCCCCCACACGTGAACTTCTTGTAAGCACTTCAAGCAGCTCTGATGTGGATCATTCAGTGCCATAGGCTTCTTGCAAGAAGTGCAAGGTTTAAAACCCGGAGACCGGGGCATACCTGGTTTCTGGGTCATTTGCTAAACTATCAATTATTTTTATACCAACTTACAACAAAAACTACCTATATACTAAATTAAACACACTAATAATAAGAAATAAAACACTGGGTTTGAAGGAATTTGCAGCAGTAAGGGAACGTTCCAGTACTGTCAGAAGGAACTGAGAAGGGGGCCGGTGGTGCCCTACCACCACATTCATAGCCAGCCCTATGAGTACCACTAGGAGAAAATCTTCCAGCATCAGTGCATGTGGCACACACACCTAATTGGGAATGGACATGAACAAGCACTCAAAAAAGAATCATTTGTTTCAAGTACTTTTACCCACTATCACTTGAGTCTCCATTCTTTGATAAAAAACAGTTACTTACCTTCTGTAATGGTTGTTCTCTGAGATATGTTGCTTATGTCCATTATAAGCAGGTGTGCATATAGCACATGCACAGTCATCAGAAGGTTTTTTCTCTAGCGGTATCTGTCAGATCAGTGTAGGCTCCCCCAGAAGTGGTGCCCCCATGGCACTGTATATAGGGGCCCACCAACCAACCTGCTCTCCAGTTCCTTCTTGCCGATTGGCTCTGACAAGAGGGGTAGGTGGGTGGGTCTTGGAATGGACGTGAGCAACACATCTCGAACAACAACAGTTACAGAAGGTAAGTAACTGTTTTTTCTTCTTTGAGTGCTTGCTCATGTCAATTTCCAAGCAAGCAACTTTCAAGCAGACCAACAGAGGAGGGGTCGGAGCTCATGAGATTGCCAACTAGTGCACTGCTCTACCAAATGCCGCATCGTCCCTTACATGCTGGGTAATAGCATAATGCATAGAAAATGTATGTATAGAAGACGAGGTTGCAGCCCTACAGATCTCCTGTGTGGGGATGTGAGCCAGGAACACTGCAGACAAGGCCTGAGCTCCCGTGGAATGCGGCATGAGAACTGGAGCTGGTACCTTGGTTAGCTTCTAACACACCCTTATACATGAGGTAATCCAGGATGAAATCCTCTGAGAGGATACTGAAAGGCCTTTCATCCTTTCTGCCACAGCAATTAAGAGCTGATTCGATTTATGAAAGGGTTTAGATCTCTCTATGTAAAAAGCCAGTGCCTGTCTGACATCGCTACTGCTGGCATGCAGCTTTGGAAAGAACGCTGGCAAGAAAATCTCCTGATTAGCATGAAATTGAGAGACCACCTTTGGCAGGAAATCTGGGTGCGGGCACAGCTGTACCTTGTCCTCATGAAATACTGTATATGGGGGCTCTGAGGTCAATTCCTTGGAGTTCAGACACTCTCCTTGCTGAGAATAGCAATGAGGAAGGCTACCTTCCATGATAGATGCAACAGAGAACACAAAGCTAAGGGCTCACAGGAGGAGCCCATCAACTTATTGAGCACCCAGTTAAGGTCCCATGCTGGGATTGGACAGTGTACTGGAGGCTAACGTCTGTCTAAGCCTTTGAGGAAACAGGACGCTATAGGGTTGGCAAATATCGAGCGGCCCCTTTCACCTGGGTGGAAGGCAGGGATAGCCACCAAGTGCGCCTTCACATATGCAACCACCAAGCCAGAGGCAGGAAAGCCTGCACTGGAGTAGTGCCCTTTTGTAGCTACCATATCGAGAACCTCTTCCATTTAGCCAAGTACGCCGCTCTGGTGGATGGCTTCCTACAAATGAGGAGAACCTCTTGCACGTGCTCCAAGCACTGCCTCCCTCAGGTTCAACCACGCAGCTTCCATGCTGTGAGATGAAGTGACTCTAGGCTGGGGGTGACACAGCCGACTATGGTTCTGCGTAATCAGGTCTGGAACCAGTGGCAAGATGATTGGTGTGTCTATGGATAGGTGCAGCAGCGTTGTGTACCAGTGTTGCCTTGGCCATGCTGGGGCTATAAGAATAACTGAGGCCCCGTCTCTCCTGATTTTCAGGAGGACTTCATGGACAAGAGGAAACGGCAGGAATGTGTAGAGAAGGTGGTGAACCCATGGAACTTGGGCTGTGGCCCGGGAGGAGCAGAACTGGTGGCACTTCCTGTTGGACTGCGTCATGAATAGGTCCACTGGGGAAACCCTCACCTCTGGAAAATAGTTCTCAATATATTCATATGGAGAGACCACTCGTGGGTTTTGAAGGAGCAAATGAAGTGATCCGCCAGTTCGTTCTGGGCACCGAGGAGCGTGCGATGCAAAAGTCCCAGAGTTTGATGGCTTCCCAGCACAGGGGAGAACAACGTGCTGTTCATATAGAACATCATCATAGTGTTGTCTGTCAATACTGACACCTCTTTGCCTGTCAGATAAGACCAGAATGACTGGCAGGCCAACTTGACCACCTGTAACTCTCTGACATTTTTGTGGAGCGACAGCTGCTCTGGGGACCAAAAGTCTCGGGTCCTCTCTTCACCAAGGTGTGCGCCCCACTGAAAGGCCAAAGCATCTGTCACCAGCACCAGCAATGGTGCTGGCAAATGGGACCCGTTGGCAGACATAATAGGGGTCGAGCCACCACTGAAGGCACTCTATAATCTGTGGTGGGAGGGAGACCATGCTGTCCAGATTCTCTCTGTGGGGTCAATAGACCGATGCTAGCCACAACTGGAGAGGTCTGGGTTGCAGCCTCGTATACTAGACCACGTATGTGCAGGAGGCCATGTGGCCTAGAAGCATCAGGCAACGCTGAGCTGTAGTAGTAGGAAAGTTGCTGAGGGTCCTTATTATGGAGCCCATAATCTGGAAATTAGACTCTGGCAGTAGAGCTTTGGCCTGAACTGAATCCAGGACTGCCCCTATAAATTCTATTTTTTGTGTGGGCACTGGAGTCAACTTGCTCATGTTCAGCTGCAGACCCAGGTTTAGGAACGTTGCCCATATTCAAGTGATGTGAGCTTCCACCTGCTTCTTGGAGCAGCCCTTGACTAGTCAATCGTCCAGATATGGGAATATACCTGGACACTGTGTCTCATCAGGAATGCAGTGACCACAGCCATGCATTTAGTAAAGACTCTCAGAGCTGCCGATAGGCCAAAAGGGAGGAGAGTGAATTGGTAGTGGTTGTGTCCTACTATGAACCTGAGAAGCCTCCTGTGGGATGGTATTATTGAGATATGGAAGTAAGCATACTTTTAGATTGAGGGCAGTATACCAGTTCCCCAGATCCAGAGAGGGAATGATTGAGGCTAGGGAGACCATACAGAATTTCAGCTTCCTTACACACCTGTTGAGATTCCGCAGGTCAAGAATAAGCCTGAACCTCCCACCCCCTTTGTCTTCAGGAACTATCTGGAGTAAAACCTCTTTCCCCTTAGCTCCTGAGAGACCTCTTCTACCTCTCCAGTGCAAAGCAATTCCTGCACCTCTCCTATGAGAAGCTGCTCATGAGAGGGGTCCCTAAAAAGGGACTTGTAAGATGAGGTAGAACGAAATTGGAGGGAGTATTCCATTTCTTCCATGCACAATACCCATCTGTCTGATGTTTTTCAAGCCTAGGCATCATAGAAATGGGATGATCTGTTACAGAATGGGGGGAGGGGCATGATCCAGTAACTGTCCTGGAGTGCCGCCCTTAGGCACACCTTCAAAAGTTTTGGCCCTGGCGGCTGCTTCCCCGTGCTTTTGCCAGGGTAGGGCGGCTAAGGCATCCTGTGCCTATTGTTCCTGCCCCGTCTCCTGTAGACGTCCTGCCGAGAATGCTGAGGATAAAACCTTTGCCCAGACTGGGGCTTAAATTGCTTCCTGTGCGTGGAGGGTGTATGCAGCCCAAAGGATTTCAGAGTTGCCCTCAAGTCCTTGAGGCTGTGGAGCTTGGAGTCTGTTTGCTTCAAAAATAGGTCCGCTCCTTCAAAGGGAAGATCCTGGGTAGTGGACTGGACCTCAGGAGGGAGGCCTGACACCTGCAGCCAAGAACTTCTTCTCATGGCCAGTCCTGAAGCCATAGTCCTTGCTACAGAGTCTGCAGCATCTAGTGCAGCCTGTAATGATGTCCTGGCTACAGCTTTTCCCTCCATGGCTCCAAATTCTGTTTTGGATTTGGCCGGAAGGTGGTCTTTAAACTTTGCCATCGTGTCCCACAAGCTGAAGTTCTATCTGCTGACCCCAAGTGGAGTAGACCTTCCTACTGAACAGGTCTAGTCTCTTAGGCTCCTTCGCCTTTGGTGTAGGGCCCTGCTGACTCCTGCCTTTCTGTTTCATTCGCTGCAGACACGACGAGTGAACCAGGCTGAGGGTGGGTAAAGAGATACTCATGCCCTTTGGAAGGGGTGAAATATTTCCTCTCTATCCCTTTTGCTGTAGGTGGGATAGCAGCTGGTGTCTGCCAGTGTCTTTGTCATGGACTGCACCATTTTAATCAGAGACATGGCTACTCTCAAGGGGCCCTCCGGAGCCAAAGATAACCACCATTGGGTCTATGGACTCTCGAACCTCCTCTGCCTGTAGACCCAGCTTTTGAGCCACCCTTCTCAAGAGCTCCTGGTGAGCCCTACTGTCCACGGGTACAATGGTGGTTGATATCCCTGCTACCGCTTCATCAGGGGAGGAAGATTACGAGGCCCTGGGACCCCCTTTCGCCTTGGGAATGTCCTGTCCTGTCAGGTCCTCCGTACCTGGGACCTCCCTTCAGGCATCGGATGCCACCGTGGTACCCGGATCTACCTCCACTCTGGCACCGCGTGCCACACCAACTATCCTCAGTGGCACCACCATCCTGTGCCCACTGGTTTCAGTGTTGCGAGGCACAGAGATGCATTCCACAATGCCAGCCGCGAGACTCTCTGAGGTGATCAAATAAGGCCCCCTGGGCTGTGACCCATGGGCTTGGTGATACACCCACGGGGTCCAGAAGGGCCATTGCTGAGGCACCTGCCGCTGCATAGACCCAGGTCTAGCGGGGGTGCTTGCTCTATACTTGCCTTATAGTATCGCCCCTCCAACCTGTGTCTCTTCAAGATACCGGAGTCTACCTCTGAGTCCGATGACCTGGGACCACGGTGGTGCTGAGGTAGCTGTAGCCTTTGAGTGGTGCCACGGTGCAAGAGATTGGTGGCAAGATGACCGGTGCCGAGGCGAGGACGATGCCAAAAATCTTTCGTCTGGCACCTTCATTCCCGAGACAGGGGACTGCTGTGCCATCATGGCAATCAGGTCTTGTGCCACCTCAAATGTATCTGGCATGGAGGGGAGGTCCAGCTCTTCCACTTCGCTCGCTCTCACTCCTCTCCTTATGGCTCCTCAGCAATAACTTTTACAGATCTTGCAACAATCTGTTTGGTGCAACTCCCCCAAACACTTCAAGCGAAAGTTGTGAGGGTCACCTTTCAGCATAGATTTGTGGCATGATCTGCAGGGTCTGAAGCCTTGGGCCCGAGGCATACCCCAGAGCCCTGGGTAGGGGACTCCCAGAAACAGGGAAACCACTTACCATTACCTAACACTTACCTATCATCATGTAACTAGAAGACTAACTTTCTAACTATTTACAGGAACTGTTAAGGACAACGGGAAAATCTTGCAGAAGCAAGAAGACCAGAGCTCCAATGACTATCATAGGCAGTAAGAAGGAACTGGAGAGGCAGTGGGTCGGCAGGCTTCTGTATACAGAGCCATGGAGGTGCCACTCCAGTGGCCACCTACACTGATTCAACAGGTGCTGATGGAAAACTTTCTTATGAGTGTGTACACAGCATGCGTGCACCTGGTTAGAAGTGACATGACTAAGCATTCGAAGAAGAATAAACTTAGCTATATTTATAGCGAAAACAAGGGTAAGTGCTGTGGTGTTAAGCAAAGTGAAGATCCTGTGCTGAATCTTACAGGCTGATGTGTACTGTTCCTTTGGAAACAGCAGGCCTGGTAACTCTGTGAGTGTTCAGTGGATAAAGGTTAGGACACTTCAGGAAATGCTTGGAGGGCTCAGGGGATTGGTTTGTATCTATCACTAACATGCATAGGTGAAGCGAGGCTGTAAAGGCCTGTAAAGTAGCACTTGTGCTTACAGAGGTTGGTGGTTTCAGGGAGCTGATCCACAGCAAGCACAAATAAGACTGCTTCACTCTAAGGGTAGGTGGTGGTGAAGTGCCTCATAACCCTGGGTAATACACATTCTACTAATTTGAAGAGAGTATATTCAAAGTTTCTTTTGTCATAATTTCTAGGTTATCTTTTAAAACCAGGCTCAATGTTTAAAACTACATGCTGTAATTCTAAAGCCAGAATTTCTCTAATTTATCTTCTCATCATGCATACCAGCTTTTTATTACTAAATTGATTACTAGTAATATACTGTTGCTTATTTTGTCACATAGTTAAAACAAAGTAGCTTTAAAACATTTGTATTCAAACACAAATCCTTTTGGAGGTTTTGTAAAGAGAAGTAAGTTTTAGCAACTTTTTAGGCCTACTGACTTTGGTGGATGCTTAAGAAAGCAAATTTTAAAGCACATCCACACTAACAGAATTATATTTTTGTTTTTTAAATGTGTTTAACAGAATTAAAGCTATACAATTTTGGCTGTTGAAACAATGAACTTTACCCCTCAATTAAGTCATATTTGGGCACAAAGCATCAGAGACATTTTTCATAACATGAAATAAACATACACAAAATCTGTGTTTACCTATTTTTTATTAGAAGCTAGTTCTCATTCAGCCTCATCAAGCCAGTACTATAACTCAGTTACTGCTGCTAAGTGCAAAACTGAATTTTGTATCCAGAACTGGGAACTTAACACAATTTACCAGCCATAATCAGCAAGCAAACCTAACTCCAGAGGTGTACACAATTCTTAACAGCCACTGATAGCCATTTAAATGAAAGGCTTTGGTACTATTGCTGAAATATCTGACCTTACATTCCTCTGGGTCCAGATTGAATGTGCAGAGTAAAACATGAAATTGTGGGTCAAGATAAGATACTACCTTACAATTACTTGCACCACTTGCATCGAACTGTAGTTCATTATGGGAAGGACCCCAAAACATGTACTTGCAGATGTATTAAATGACCACACACTCAAACAACAGTTGCATATATATATTCAAATGAACACATTTGGATACAAATATCTACAGCTACGTGCATGTGCCATCATATCAAAACTCTATTTACCTCCTAATTTGGAAGTAGGCACTCAGCAAACACCTTGTTAAATTCTCTATAAACATATGTAGATTTCTTTATACTGATACCAATACATCCTACAGCTGGCAGAACATCTGTCAGCAAGGTAGATTAGTCAGAAAGATTTAAATTTAAGGCAATATTAAATTCTACTGCTACAAAAAAATTAAATTTGATATTTACGTTCCCAAAAGTAAAGTCTCTCTTCCTTCTTCTTGCTTAAAACACATTTGATGGGGGGGGGGAGAAGATGGGAAGTTCAACAGTTCAATTGTATGATAAAAATCCTAACAAGTACTTCACAGAGTTCAGACTCTGAACCAGTTAACTACAAGAACTCAACCTCCATCATAAATATTAGTATACTTAACACATAAAGCAACACATTTTTAACACTGTGCAAAATAGTAATCAGAAATACGAAGGCGGTAATAAACCATTCAATTCAGAATACTTGATTTTTCTAGATAACTAATGAATATCCTTTCAAAATATTACTGCATCTTCAAACTGACATTTTAAAAGGTAACACAGATTGATGCAACAACCTAAAATGATGTAATGTTATATGATGCAACACAGTGATGGAGAGACTCGTACATAAGTGGATATTGGATCACAGTAAATATATTACTACATTAAAAACTTTAATGCGAAGTAACAGTTAGCTGCTGCTTCATGGTAAGCAAAGACAGGTATTCACTTCATGAACTATGTGTTCCATGTAGCTATGGCATACCCTAAGCCTTTCCAAAGGACCTAAGTGGCAAGTCAATGTCTCAATTTCACAACTAATGGCATCTGTTTCTTTTTCAGACAGCGTATCTGCTGCTAATTTGATATTTGCTTCACTATAGCTTTCAGCATGCTCTCCATCTCCTGTTGAGATGCTCATTTTCCACGAAACTTAAGTACCGACCTTAGACTGAACAGATTTCTGAAACTTGTCTTTCACATCATAGATGCATACTTGCCTCATTATGAAGAACTGAATTAGCTGTGCTACAGTCAGAACAATACAGTTGCTAGGCAAGTAGTTATGGGTGAGTCAGAAAATTAATCAAGATGAAATCTGATGTGTTTATGGATTGGATAATGTATAAGCTTTATACACACAGTTTATACATTATATAAAATAATCCCAGCAAATGTGTCTATTCTTATGGAACTTAATGAGGAAAAATTGACTTATCCATTTCCTTAAAAGTTTTAGTTTTTAAAATAAACCATACTGAAAGTCTCATCTCTGAAGGACAAATATTACAAAATGAAAAAACATTTATAAATCACAATGTAAACAGTGCCAATTGTAATCTCCAGGTACACAACTCCTCTTTAGTGCACTAATACAAACATCTACTTGTAGGTGACCCCTCTAAATTCAACTTTAACCCCTACTTACAGGCATTCCTACACACCAAATAGGTTTTTTCAGTTCATATCAAAAGAGTTTTAACTGTAATGGGTACAACCCAATAAGGCTGCTTTTATACCTCGTGTTTTGTAAAGTAACATACAGTTTAACAGAAGTCAATTAAGAATAAACAGGTGGGGTAAATCTAAACAAACAAATGCAAAATAGAACTAATAAAGATCCCCAATCCCTTTAGTGTCCACTTGTTTAAAAAAAAATGCTGGGAAGTTGGCACTCTCTGGTCTTCAGAATAATCTACCCAATATCTATTAGTCCTGAGATTAAGACTACTTGCCTAGGGCAAAGGACATTTATGTCATCATGCCCCAAAACCACACCATCTACAAGTCAAAGGAATAAAATAGCTGTGTTACTCTATTTAATATAACACTGTTAATCAACTTTCTTTTAAATCCCTTTTTTAAAATGCAATTTGCTGTGCCCCATTTTTATAGTATTTGCATCCTCCACTAACAGGTTCCCAAAGATGACAGTAAATGTCAACATTATCTACTTCACTGCTTACTAAACATGTTTTTTAAAAAAAGGAGAGGAAGTATATTATGAAGATCTACACCAGTAATTCCCATCGAGACTACTGAGGGGGAAGAGGCATCATGGAAGAAGTGTAAAATAAAATGTGTAGATCTTTTATAAAGCATGGTGAGGATGAAGTGTGTGCAACAGATTTCCTTTTCCTGAAAAAGTGGAAGGAGAGATTCAGCTGTCAAAAAGCTGGGAAATGCTGAACTAGGAGAACCCTGATGAAACTCTATACAATCACTATATAAATTTTTTTCCCCCTTGTAAATCAATAGGTTTCCACTGGATTGCAGGAATGATATGGGAGCCTTCCAATGTCTAGTTTAACACATTTAGGTTTGCATGGATATTAAGCAAATCTGGGTTGCCTAGTGAAAGAAGTGTGTGCCTTTTTATTTGACAAGTACTGATTGACCTTACCATAAATTGTGTCAGACTGTAATTTATTAAAATTTTCGTTAACTGCTAGTGAAGACTACACAGGAAAAAACGTAGAAATAGTTTAGAGGAGGCTATGAATAACTCATTTCCAATATAGCTGTTTTTATAGACATCACACCTTCATATGGCTAAACTGTTCTTTTTCCCCCAACTTGGTTGTTTTCACATGTGAAGTATTTGGTTCAGTTATAACTTTATTTTAGAGAAGGAGTAAGAATTCATCTATAATAGTATTGATGGGAAAAAGGTCACCAAATTTTTAATAAGAACTACAGTCTACAGGATTTGAGCTCAATACCTTTAAAATATAAAAAGCACACACATTTTATCCGCTACATTACACAATGCTTTCGCTTAACAGCCGCACAAATTTAAAGGTGTTAAATTAGCCACTGGAGGACTCCCATATCATCCCCTGAATCCAACAGAAACAAACTGGCATCCGATGCGGTAGCAAGGGAGACTGGTGCCTGCCAAGAAAAAGTGGTGGCAACTCTAGCCCAGAACACTGCAACCAAAGGAGGTTGGCAGCAGGAAAAGTCCATTATCGGTACAAGAAGAAAAGGCTTTTGCAGCTGTCTTTGGCCAAGGAGACACACAAAATGCTCCACTGATGCGGCATAGGTATTAACTTCCTGTAAAGAAGATACATTTTGGTGCCTAAACAAGATAACAGTGTTTCATAAAACAACCTTAAAACCAGGGTCTTTAAAAGCATGTTTCATATTGAGCCAAAACAGGCAAGCCTCAATTTTTTTTTTTAAATTTTAAAGCCAAAATGGCACTAAGTGGCTATTAAAAAATAGGAGAGGTAGAAACTATATAAAATTATATTATCCGCATTCCTTTTACACATTAGTAAGGTAAATAACTATTCATGTACCTTCCACTGAAATATTATATTTTATAAACAATATTAATTTAGCTTCACCACCATCATTTCAATCTATGAAGTAGGGAAACTGAGGTAAAACCATTGCTATAACCCTGACCTTCACTTTATAAAAGAACAAGAGTCAGACACAGTAATAGCTCCCTGATGACAGCAGAGGGCAAGCAGCAAGAAGCATCAGGGTTGCTGATTAGCTGAGGAAGGGAGAACAAATCGAGGCCTTCTTCAGTTAATCTGGAGGTGAACAGAACAGAAACAAGCACCCCTAACTCTAAGGAATAGTCAGAGGGAAAACAGGATAAGCCACCTAGGCAACTAGGACAATGCCCACTGTTGATCATCGAAACCCAGACCTATTCTGATCCCCCAAGAGGGTATTGCCGGCCTAATACAGAAAGAGAATTCTTACAGAGGCACATGGGGTACAAATACTCCTAGGTACATATTAGGCTACTATGACCCCATATCTGGTCCTGCCATTTTCCTTTACCTCTGCCTCATGCCCCAGCTTCATTCAGGTAAGAAGCCCTTTCCTCTTTCTCACAGTTCCTTTAAGTGAAGCTCCATAAAGAGCCCCCGCCTTCTTCCTTTCTTTAGCCAGACAAGGTCACTGCATCCAGTTGCAATGAGCATATTTGGGGTTTCTCAAGAAAATGCTGATCTACCCTAAGAGGTCAGCAGGGAAAAAATTACTTAGCCTCTGTGTGCACATGACTCTAGCAGGCAGTGGAATAATTCTTCATTGGTGTACATTGCGGGTCATATACTACTTTTAGACTAGTTTAAGAAAAAGTTTCTCTAAAAAATCAGAGATCTTCTGTTGAAGCATTACTGAACATTCATTACAATGACATTAGACCACTGGAAACATCTGAACAGAGTAACCTACCAAAATGTCACATGCTCCAGTTTTTTAGATAAATTTGGGAGCTAACAAGGAATGGTTTACACAACACTGGAAAAAAAATCAAATCTTGGAGCAAGGATAAACTAACAAATGGCTTGACAGAATTTATTACGAGCCTGATTAGTACTGTGCTCTAGTGGTCAGTACCATTATTTTTATCTGTTGTAATTTAAAAAGAGCATTGAATTATTTTAGGAGAAAAAACAACACTAGCAAAGGTTTTCAAAATAGGAAAACAGCCAATTATTCTGGATGACCAAACCAGTCTAAAAACCAACTTTCCATATTTTGTCTCCAGTTCTCAACGTACCTTTTAAAAATATGTATTTAAATATTTTATAGTGACCGTTATAAAGTATGTGATCTCTACGGTTTGGTTTGTGTGGGACAGTCTGTTTATAGCAGCAAGACTGTTTTGCAGAGTGACTTGTGGAATTCTCAATGTAAATTTGCCAGTTTTTCAGCAGATTATCTAGTAATTTTACTAGACTTGAACAAAAATTACAAATACTCTTGATCGTCTGTCTTGATTTTATTTTTTCAAATGAAGGTTCTCAGTTTTGGGCCAGAGTTAGTCTCTCTTTGGTGACTTTTTATTGTTGGGAAATTAACTTAGAATCCATGACCAGTTTCAACCTTCCCAAAATTCACTGGATGTAGGCAGAAAGTTAATTTTTCAATCAGGATGTTTGGATCAGCCACACTATTCTGACAGCAACCTCCAGTGGTCAGTACAGTGGCAAGTGCGGACTATAATTAAAAAAAAATTGACCTCCTTTCCTGGTGGAGGTTGCTGAAGAGAGGTGTCAGTGAGATTAAACAAAGATAATAAAGGAAGCAGCTACTAATGAAAGGAAAAGATTGCCCTCAAGTCAGCTCATGTGTCAGCAGCCACAGCATCAAGGAACAAAGTTGTCTGGTCCAGACCACAACTGAAAGACACTGTCTGTCCCACAAACATGTAAGAGATCAGTGAACAATTGATGAGTATACAGTTTTTCTAGGCAGATATTACTCTGTTATTCTCATAAGAGTCCCTCATGAGTGTTAAAATGCTAGAATGATTTAAATTATACAAATTTACAGTACATTTATTATTAAGAGAATATTTATGTCCATGTATTATCATTGTACCAGACATCATCTTTAGCAATAGCTTAATTTCAAGAGTACATGAAAGACTCATGCAGATTACATTTATACAAGAAAGGGGTTCTTATCCTACCTTTTCCTTTCCAGTGCACTAATGAGAAATATCTAACATTTGAAAAAAAGCCAACCATGAAGAATTTATTATTAATTATTATATTATATATATAATAATATTAATTATTAATTATAAATTAATGAATACACGGCATATTAAGCTGAAAAGGTTCTTTACTAATGTCTAGAAGAAAAACTTAAGTACTAGAAATCCTGGACCTTGTAAGGGCTAATTTTTTAAGTTGGAGAAGTACATTGCTTTTATAATGTCTGGAACACTATGAATTTTCTAAACTGAAAATATGCCACAGTCATTAAAATGAAGACACAGGAGAGATAACAACAGCATCCAGACTTGTAAGGTGCATTTATTTTGTCTTACTTTTTTCACTCAGCTACATTAAAACAGTCTGGAAGCAATCTTCTGGGCAGCTGCTCTCATCAACAAACTGTTTATTGTAAGAAAGTGGCTAGGTCAAAGGCTAAACATCATTCTGAACTGAAAGCATACCTTAAAAAAAATTAATACGGTACGTGCTTAAGAAAACAGCATGTTATGTAGAAAAGAGACCAATACATAATTCTGAAAGGCCAAAAGTCTATTTAAACAAGAGCTTCTGTATTTGAATGAGCAACATTTTATAATGTTATTACAATTGCTAAGTTGCTCTTATGCTGATTTTGAGAACTACCCAAAAATAGCTACTTTTATAAAAAAATATTAGTACTGAAAGGCAATATATAATCTATGTTTTACACTCTAACATGCAACAGAATTTTATTTAGATATTTTAAAATACATTTAATTAAATACTGAATGAGAAGTCATTAGTTTCTCATTTATGTATAGTACGGAAGTTGTCAGGATACAATATTAAGTCAACATCAATTTTGTTATTTATGGAGTTCTAAATACAGATTTAAGTTCAATGACAGATTTTACATGGAAAAATAATCTTAATACACAGTTAACTGAATAAGGTGTCACACTGACAAAGCATGGATATTAAATCCTTTGTCAAGCAAGCAAAATCAGATTCAAATCTTGTTTGAGAAGTTTTAATTACAGTTGCACAAGTTCAGCTGCCAGTAAAGCCCCTTTTCTCCCAGCATTCATAAATCTCTTGTAAAGATTTATCCTAGGCTTGAATGTGATATGTGAAGTTTTAGACCAAGAGCAATTTTTAAAACAAATTACAAACATATTTATCATTTGACCATCTTTAACTATAGGATGATTTAAAAAATAGGAAGTGAGAGAGGAATGAGATACTGCGTGTCCAGGTAACTCTTGTTTAGTGCCTTAGACAAGTAACACATTCACACTACTATTTTAACTGAAAGGAAAGATAATTAAAGGAAATTAAAAATTAATGCTCAAATCTCATTCAGCAGTTCCTAGCTATATATTTCAGGAATTAACTAGTAGAAGATCATCTATACTGCATACTCTACAAGTGCTGTGATACCACAGAGCACAATATGATGAATAAAGGTAAATCCACTGCAGTAGATTTTAAAATTCATTTTTATCGAAAAGATATAAAAGATCAGTAAGAACAACTGTAGTCCATCTTGCAAAGAATTCTACTACATAACATCTCATAATCCAAAAATAAGGACTTAATGGAAATAATGACATATAGTTAACTACAGAGGGGCTAGCAGACATTACAACAACATCAAAAAAAAGCCTGTTTACAAGAAGCTCTAATTTCTAATTATATTTTGTTTAGTATTTACCAACTCTTTAGCAGTGACACCTATTTAGTAGAAAGAGTGAATCTGTTTTTTTCTGAAGAGCAACTGTACTGCAAAGCGAGCATTTGTGCGTACACACATCACAACCAAAAATATGTGAAGAATACACAGGCAATAAAGAAAAAAGCACACAAATCTTCCAAACTTGAAAATTAAGCACTAAGTATTTTAGCTACACTTTAAAAGTGAAGAATTTGCTTTATTAAAGAACAAATAGTTAGGATAAAAATATCAAGCAATAAATACAGCATACAGATACCTTACATATGTCACCTACAATAAGCTGTACTGCATAAAAATACATAATAGAATTTTGTTCCTTAGTTAATAGGCCAATAAATCAGATATAATATGATCAGCTAGTTGAATCAGTTCTGTTATAATAATTTTATAGTATCGTATTTTTATTTAATAGCAAGAATGAGCAAACAGGTTTCTTATTACAGGTAAAATTGTTTGTTCAAACTCTGATCTAATCTTATTAGATCTAATACTCTGATAGTATTAGTAAAGCAACTAAAAACTTGTAAAATATTTTTTTTGTTAGCACTGACAGCAGATAGCTCATTTTTCGGTTTTCCATTGCATTTATTTTACTTTCAGCACTTTTTTAATATAATGTGAGTAAACTTAGTGGTCATGAAGATGAAACACTAATGTAGAACTGGCTAGAGCCAAAGGGTATGTCTACATGGCAAAGAAAAACCCACAGCATAAGTTTCAGAACCTGAGCCAATTGATTTGGGCTCATGAGGCTCTGGCTGCAAGTCTAAAAATAGCAGTGTAAAAATAGTAATGTTCCTATTGGGGTTGAAAGCCTTAAAAATCCAAGTCAACAGTCAAGGTAAACTCCTAAAACACAGAGGTATATTATAAGAGATTCAATTAAGAGAGACAAAAACATTCTCCAAATATTATACACTGGAAAAGAGTCCATATATTCACTATATCACATAAAGGTCTGCCTTTCCCACAAACAGATAGGGAAAAATACAGTGCTCATTTATCATAATGCTGAGTTATAGATAGGAATAAAAGAAGACAGTCAGCAATGTACATAAGAACATAAGAATGGCCATACTGGGCCAGACCAATGGTCCATATAGCTTAGTATCCTGTCTTCCGACAGTAGCCTGTGCTAGATGCTTCGGAGGAAATTAACAGAACAGGGCAGTTACCGAGTAATCCATCCCATCCTCCAGTCCCTCTTTTTGGCAGTCAATGTAATTCTAAATGCAGGAATAATCCAAGTTGCATCTTTTCCAACACATCCAGTACCCTTGTTCCCCCTCCACCCTTTCTGCTTCAGCCTTTCTTGCTTTAAATTCATTTGCGTTCTCTGGGAATACAAATACAAAACCTTGTCTCAGTTCAAACCTGATGATACAAATTTTAAGTTCTTGCATTCTCTTTTCTTTCTCAAAATCTTTCCTGATTGTCCTGCCCCCTTTTCTTAAAAGTAGTTACCTACTGTGTATTTATTAAGCTCCAAGTTTCCCAATAGACTTGCAACTTCAAAAATCATGTTTAAAGCTAAAACCTCAGACAGTATCACGTTCATGACTGAAAGCATTCTCAGTTTTCAGGGAACAAAGGAAAAACAGTTACATATAATTCTAAAAGCTTCATAAGTCACTTTAATTAATAAATATATACCACACTGGATTTAATCTTCTCAGGGACTCAACAATCTATAAATTGGGAGCCTGGGGATTAATTTTTAAAAAGAACCCACTTACGTGGGACTGCCTGCCCCCTCTTCTCCAGGCAATATTCTCCCGTTTTGCTTAGCTCTACATTTCCCCCTCATCACATCTACAGCAGTCACACCTTCCTTCCCTCTTCACATAGGAAATATCTCAGTGGATCAGAGCAGCAGTCACCAGCAGTGACTAGTACCAGAGGCTTCAGAGGAAGAAACCCTGCAGTAGGCAGTTACGGGATAACCTTCTCAACACATACCTGCTCCTCCCACGTAGGACCTAATTGCAGCAGAATGTCTTCTTTAGCCAAAGTTCACAGGCTGCTTTGTTCAATGCTGATACTGCCTAGGAGTAAGAGGCAGCACCAAACAAAGCTGCCAGCTAACACAAGCTCTCCCAGATCTAGGGTTCACAAAGTGCCAAGAGCACTGCAGACCCTTTATTATAGAGTAGGCTGAAGCCTGGTCAGCATTTGCTAATCCTCAGATTTGCCCTAGTCTTTTTTTAGGAAAAATGGCTCATGCATAGGTATTTCTACACTCATTTACTCCCTGGCCTCTTAAATACAATAGCTAAAACCAGAAGAGTAGCCAAAACAAACACCAAAGGAGCGAGTGAGAGCAGCGGCAACAACATCCAACTCACATATGCCCCTGAAATATCTATTTTAAATATTATATTTGTATGATTCATTAAACATTCTTGCTACAACTGAAAAAATCCTATCCACAGAAACTCAAAAAGCACATTAAGATGACCATACAGTAATACAATGTTGCCAACTTTTGCATTTTATTACAAGTCTCATAATATTTGATGCATTTCTTAAATTTCTGGCTCCCAGAATTAACTCATTAAATGAGATTTCAGCTTTCATTTAAAAAAAAATTAAGTTTCTCCACAACCATAAGCGCTAGAAAAGCTTGAAAACGTAACCCAAGTGCATCCTAAAGGCTCAAATACCAGAAGGCACAGAACAAGAACCCAAAATTTGTTATTTTAGAAAAGTCTTGTGTTGCTTTAACCCACTTCTGATTTTGGGAAGCTTGACTCATGATTTTTGAACACTTGAGATTGGCAATGCCAGTCATCATCATGGCAAATTTCAAAGGCACGTGACCTCCTCGCAAATCAAGCACAACCCAGATCGACCTCAGCAAAGGTGCTTAAGATGGCTGACAGTCTATTCAATTTATGTGTATCACTGACAATCTTGTTGCTTCACTGAAGCTTTTTATTCTCACATCACCACCAGCCATGTAGCAACATTCCTTGGTACACATGCTTCAGAACTCGTTGGTCTTCTATTCTTATAAAACTTCCACACCAAGAAAGTTGCCAAAACTGATCGAGTGCTGAGTGAGGCAGCTTTGGTGTTAGTAAGAGGGAATACTAAAGACAGGGAACCAGCCAGTCACTGGCCACTGGCATTAGACACCAGGTCATTTACTCCTGTAAAGAACAGGTCTATACAACATAGTAATAAGAATGTTTGTGGCCACATTACCTTATCTAAATTAGCTCTTTCACAGGGCTTCCCACTATCAGAGATGAACTGATGTTATCAGTGATGGGAATTGAATCTGAAAGCCTCATGCAGACAAGGCCTTAGACAATAAAAACACATTCAATGCTATTTTGTGTTAGCTTCCTCATTAATTCTCTTATAATGTTGCCATGGCTATAGTTAAGTCAGAGTATTTCAGTTTATGTTAAGAAAACAAAATACAACAAAAGCTAAAGAAGCTAAAAGACACTTACAAAATATTCATAGCTGTAAAAACTGTACCAAGGCTTTTAAATGTTTGCTTTAATCTAATAGCTGCTATTGAGGTAGCCCTTCACTGTAAGATCTGCACCACGCCAACAAAACAACCATATGCCAGATTCTATTCATAGTACATCTGGAATTTCAGGATTTTTTTAATCTGTAGGGAGCCCATATTATTTTTAAAATGAATCTTGAAATGATTGATACAATGTCATCAATCTCTTCTTAGCAACTACTACTATAAAGCATTATACTGTGTAAAATTTTAGATTTACCCCCCCCATACATACTAACAAACACACACACGCTAAAGAAAGAATATTGTTAATATTTCCTGAGTCATGCAAGGTTTTCATTAACCTTGATCTCGGATAGGTTCCATTTTTTAAAAAACAGATTAAAATGATAAACAAATTCCTGCCATAGTCTAAAACCTGACATTCTTTTTGAAGAATAAAATCAACACATTATTATAACATGGATAAATCAATTACCAAAGAATTGGTGGGAGTCATGAAAAACAGAAGTACATTCATTGTGATCAGCAAATCCACACTGCCATAAATGTTTGTTTAAAATAAAGAGAACACCTAAAGTACGTCTCTTCTTGGGAGCAATACATTTCAAATGTAAGGGCAATAGAAATGGATATCCTCATTTTAATTTGGTATATATTTTATAATCTTGTTTTGTTTAAATTCTATACAATATCTTAGTTAAAAAGGCACAATATAAGCCATACTTTATATATTTAGATAACTGAAATACTAATCTTTCTTGTTACAGGCCTGTACCTTTATTTCTGAGCAATGGCAAAATGATAGGATCTCATAAGACTCCAGCTGATGCCAACTCTGTTCTCATTTTCCAGGTCTTTCACGCATAAATTAGTTATAGGTCACACTCAAGGCCAGGGAATTTTAAGCCCTGTAGGTTTGGAAATATTCCATTTTTGCCAGATCTTTACAGTGATGTCATAGTTAAATGAACTGTTGCCAAATTACTATGAATCTCCAGAGAGTTCTTCACAAATCATGGAGCCTAGCTACCTAAAGCCACCCATCTGTTCTAGGGCAATACCCTAAAACTCTGACTCAAAAGAATATGCTTCGGTTATGACTTTTGTGAATGTTATAATAGAATCCCAAATAGTCACTTTACTTACTCATTACATTACACTAGAACCATGTGAATGTATAAGACACAGAACCACATAGACTATATAGATCAGATCATTAATTGTCACCATGAGTTCTAATCTATTATTTAGATCCCTACTGCAACCTCAACAAAACTCAAGCTGAATGCAAGACGACAGCCCAACATAATGGCTCACAACACAGCACACTATCTGAGAGATCCAAGCTCAGAAGCAGCGACCATTCACTCCCTGAACAGGAGTTATATATTGTAGATGTGATGCACTAATAGAAACCTGAGCATGAAACTCACATTTCCTTATTTTTAGGACACCCTTGTAAGCTACTAGTATAACTATAATATTTTCTGTCCTTCAATTTAAAATGAAGTGTAAAGAACTGGTCTACCAAAGGAGACTGAGGGTTGTGAAACCATATACATACTGACCTGGAGCAAGCCTTGAAACACAATAAAAGTACACTATCTGTAATGAGTCTCACTTTGGTCAGATGTCAGCATGTAGCAATTTAGCATCAGAGATAAATTTATAATGATATTTCAGACTAACCTTATAAAATATATTAACTTATTAATTCTTACAGTATCATGAACAGCATTTTTGGAGATTGCTGCATTTAATGTGGATATGCTTCAATAAAATGTCCTTACTTTCTCCAAATTACTCAAACATATACCAAACTGTCTCCAAAAAGTTCTATATATTTTTATAAGTATTGTCCAATACATGACATAAAAGCAACCATGAAAATCTAATATTATGTGAATCCAAGGTGCAGTTTCTCTCACTTGTTTAATATACAACATAAGTTTATTACAGCCAACTAAAAAGAAATCCCCACTTGCTTTTTTCCTAGCTACAAAAAATATATCAGTAGGAGCTTTTCACAATTCTCTTATTAATTATAATGAAGCTCCGTCAACTGAACACTCAATAGACCAACAAAAATTAGTTTAATAAAGATAGTCCTCTTGAGTATAGTTCAATTCCACCTTTGGGATAAATTCTAAGACAGAAGGATGCTTAATAAAGATGGACCCTCCAATAGCTTTGTCTATATTTTCATATTACCCTCTGAATGCTTGTGATATTTCACTATTTTTACAATTGGAGAAAGTCAAATATGATTAAATGTTTCAGCCACTGTAAACATGAGTAAATTTATGCACAATGCATCATGCAAGAATCTTATTCTCCCTCATTATTTCACAATGTTGTTACTAACTACTCAGTAAATCCAGCTCAGAAGTGACACCTTGTGGTAAAATAACTTCAGTTAAAGAATCTAAATGAAATGGTCAGAAGTCCGTCCAGTTTTCCTAAATTACAGAGATTTCCAGCTATTTTCATGTGATGCCTTCAGTAGCGCCCAGAGGTTCTGATCAATATTGGGGCCACACTGTGCTGAACACAGCGCAAGCAGAAGTAAACTAAAGGCACATCTATTCTTCTTCCCGCTTCAGACTAAAGGAGCATGAAGAGCAGTACACATTGAAGTGCTGTGCTGTAAACCCCATGTGGATGCTGTGGGCAAAACTTAAACATCCCTAGTTCACACTAAAGTAGAACAAAGAGGACTACATTAGTGCGAACTGAGGACCTTTTGGTTCACATCCACAGAGGGGAGTTACACAGCAGTACTTTAATGCCCCTTGCTATTCATACCCCCCTTAGTCGAAACTGCGGGGTAGCACAGACATGCCCACAGTCTCTGCCCTGAGGAATTCACCTTCTAACAGAATCTGCAATATTGTAACCTAATTTTTTTAATTATTAGTTATGGTTCTGGGTAAGTCATCAAAGCAGATCCAGCTAGAAGCCTGAAACACAATAGGTTTGGATAGATAATTGAGAACAGAATGTGACCTTCTGATACAGTAGGAGCCAGAAAGAGGTACAGTTCAGCTATGAGAGCCAAAGTTAAGTCTGTAACACTGGCAACTAGAAAAATCTCTACTTATCAATTTAGAAAATTTCTCCTGGAAGTCAGAAAGTGAAACAGGAACCTCATGATACCATTTTTGTAGTCACTTTTCATACAAGAACTGCAAATTAAATAAAACTGTATCCAGAATCACATCAAGGCAGGTACAGCAGAAGTGTATATTTTGACAGCAGGTAGTATACACATAACTAGTAACTCCATGCTCTCCTCCTACATTCTTGTATGCAGGCAATCAAGTTTACAAGAACTCAGCTCACTAAAGCGCTCTGAAAAGCATGAGTCTTGTAAACTGTTTCACTTTACTACCCACATGCAAGAATAGAAGGGCCCAGCAGGACCCAAAACAGTTGGTGCTTAAGTGTTTCACATTATGCTTGTATCCTCACCCTCCATCTTATAAACAACTGTTAGATTGCCAGTGCAATTAGGTGTGATATTACTTCTACAGTCTCTTTAAAAAGTGTAGCTGGCATATGTGACTCCTTGAACTTAGCATGATCTTTTGACCTTTTATATATTAAAAAAGCAGTAATGGGCCTGAGGTTTTTTTTGCTTTGTTTTGTTTTGAATCATACTAAATCCATTAACCAGTATAAGAAACAAGGATAATAATCAAGCCATGAAAAGAAAGGATTTAACCATGTTTTATTCACTAGTCAAAGACCTGTCCAAGCCCAAAAAATAGACAAGAAAATCAGGTGTAACAAAAGCAGGAGATTCCTATTTCCAGCTTTTTCCTCAAACATCTATCATTGGTTTCCAAAAAATTATCAAAATGTGTATTATTTTGTTTGACTTTTGAACTAATCCAATCCAAGTAAAAGGTTTCTTAATATTTTTACCAAGTTTCTAAAGCTACAACTTATTCAGTTTTGAACTTCATTAAGATACATGAAACCTAATTACTATCTCAACTCCAGATGGTCCTTAAGGGCACTTCCACACCATCCTATTTGCTTTTTCTTCTCCCTTCATCATTGCCCTATCAAAACCTTATTGTAGGATAGTGGGAAAGTGACAAAAGTAGTTACGTGGCAATTCCTTCTCTTCTTTCACTCCTTCCTCCTTAGTTCACCTGCAGTCTATTGCTTTAAAGGCCTGTCATTATCACAATTTAATTTATATTAATTTAAACCTTCCATGTGCACAGTGGATCCAGAGAGGTCCCACATTAAACTGATCTAGATACTAGAGAAAGAGTC
Organism: Mesoclemmys tuberculata; assembly: GCA_007922155.1. Taxonomy (NCBI): domain Eukaryota; kingdom Metazoa; phylum Chordata; order Testudines; family Chelidae; genus Mesoclemmys; species Mesoclemmys tuberculata. Next base: position 34,052,921 of record ML675610.1, read on the forward strand.
TGATGCAATCAGCTGCCGCGCACTATTAGATCATATTACAGCTAAACCCTAATCTATCCCTTTATAAAATTACATTTTAAAAAAACCTAATGTTAAAAGAACATTACAGTTGCAAAGCTGAGCCCTCACAAGTTAGGAAATGCCAGAATTAAGGTTGCCTGTACAATCTCACTTCAGTCCCCTTGTGCTTACATTTTATGATACAGCGTTCAGTTACATGATCACTTACCAGTCCTTCCAAAGGACCTCTGCCTCATTCAATACACAGAATGAAAGATGTTTTCTTTTTATCCTCTTCTTTGACTGTGTATTCCCAGACTATATTTAATTCACACCATCCAAGCCTTGCACTAAATACAGAATTGATAATGTCTTTGTCGTCTCTCATTGTAGTAACAGAGTGCTTCACAAACAATGAATTTATCTTCCTAAAACCTCTGTGATAGGCTTCCATCCCCATTTTACAGATGAGGAACTAAGGCACAGAAATTAAGGACAATATTATCCTCTAACTTTAAATGCCCAACTGAAGACATCTCAGGCCTGATTTTTCAGAGTACTTAGCATTTTTATAGCACTTTATCTATTCCAAGCACAGCTCCAATCAACTTCAGTTTCCGTTGAGAGTGCTCAATACTTCTTCAAATCTGGCCTCAGATGTTTCAAGTCTGGCACCCAGAAACAGAGACACAATTAGTGGCCACATATGAAAAGTTTGGTTTAATAGACTTGCCCAGCACCACCTAAGAACTGTGTGACAGGGACAGGCACAGAATCCAGGTCTCTGGGGCAGGATTCCACCATTCTGACTATGAAACTGGCCCTTCTCTATCTGCAGTCCCTTGCCTCATTCATCAAACATCTTCAAACTTCAGCAAATAATGAAGCAAGGCAGGAGTCCCACGGACAACAACCTCCTTCAGTGCACAACTGTGATTAACTCCCAGAGTACCATCCATTCTGTGCCCTGAACAAGGCAAGACCATGTGGAAAATCAGTAGGTGATCATGTAATTAAAGACTGTACCATAATGCATATGCAAAGGGGGACAAATTAGGATTGCACAGAAAACTTCAGTTCTGGCATTCCTAAATTTTAAGTGCTTAACTTTGCAACTGTAACATTCTTTACATTTTAAAGAGTGGTTAAAGTTCAAAATTATATGCAACTGAAAACAGGGTCTTATAATGACAAGTGTTGGATAACCTTAGCTATAGGCAGTGTTACCAGCTCAAGCTAGAATATGTTAAAGGTATTCTGACCATCATTCTCCACTGAACCACTCAATGTGGAAGTATCATAGCATTGTTCCAGTGATGCTTTCATTACCAATGTTTATTTCCAAGGATTAATACTTGACAGTTTCCACTCTGCATATGAGACACTGACAATTTCTTCTGATAAGCCCTAAAATCTACTAAGCCTTTTTTCCAGTATTGCTTTATAACTACACTTGCAAATTAATTTTCCCAAGCTCTATTTTCAAGCATGAAACTATTAAAAATGCTATGCATAAGCTTTTCCAACGAGAACTATGAGATCCCGGTTCTAGAAGCACTCAGTTTCCATCTCCCTTGATCTGACCTTTGGTCAGCAGGAGCTGAAAAGACACGGTTAGAATGAGCAGCTCTTGACAGCCACAGAACTAACAACTGGGCTTCTTTCAGTGCCAGATACTCCAGCAATGCAGGGCAATGGAAATTGTTATCGTCATCAACATTACAATAAGGACAGAGAATAATCTTTTCAGATAAAACATTTGAGAGATATAGGGATAAATTAAGCTTTCTATTATAAGACTATAAGCAAAGACTAACTATTCAATACTCCAGATTTACAACTTCAACTGAGAGTGTTTAGCAAATAAACTGTCTTTAATGTGGCCTAGTGTCTTTTGAAATGCCAAAGAGTAATGTTTTATCAGAGAAACTTACAAACCAAGAGACAGATTTACCTTTTTCTTGGACATAAAGTCTGCAACACATGCAAAAGCTATCTCATAGATTTTTTTTTAAATTAAGCTACTTCCTTTTCCCAGACTATAATAGGAATACCATATTCATCTGAAACCAAGTCTATAATTTAGAAAACAAGTAAAATGTAAATCATTGCAACCATCTGTCAGATTGATAGGCTATCCTACTGGACTGACATATGTGGACAAAAAAAAATTAACTCAAAGGCTTCCTTGCAGTTCAAGCATTCTTCGTCCTCCACAATGGATGACGAGGAGCCTACAGGAGTAATATGTAGGGAATAAAAAGGCAGTGGAAAGGTAGGGAGTCAAGTCAAAACTGGTTAGCCTGAATTTAGATTGTATTATAGAGAATGGGAGAATCCACCATGTATACTGGGTTACTACAGGCTGTAATTAAATATTGTCATTTGGTTGCCACACATTAGGAACATATTGCAAAAACTGACTCAGGCTGAGGCAGTTTGAGTTAGGGAAAATTTTTAAGAAGATTAGGAGAGGCAAAGTTGTGGACATATTGCATTTCAAGATGGACTTAAATCACAACTGTGACTGAAGTCATCTTTTAAAGGAGAATATGCTTGTTCTAAGGCTTTGCAAAAGCTAGAAAACATTATGCTGGAAACCACAGCAAAGAAAAACAATCCTGGTCTTTATGTCTGAAAAGTTATCTTTTACAATGGCAAATGTGAATGAGTCTTTAGTGGCAGAGCTGAAAATCCCCCACAATTCTATATACTTGAAGCTGCAACTGAACATATGGGTGCCAGATTCAACAGGCTATAGCAACCACCATTCACATTATTTCAATGCTTTGATTCCACACAGCTGCCTAGTGACAAAGAATTTGCTCATTATAACAGCGCTAAAACTGACAATTTGCCATTTCATTTTATAAATTTTTTAAAGGGAAAAGAGTTTTTGGTTTCAGTGGCTGTCTATAAAATGACATTTAAAACCACCAAGTCAATAACAAATAATAACGCGCATACATGTTTAACAAACTTTTAACTACCAAACAACCTGACTTTCATAATATATTGTTCTTGATGCAAATGTTTTTCTCATTGTCCCACCACCACAAGGCAGCAGCAGATTGTGGGTTGTCCACAACCAACTTAACTGAAAAAAGTCCATGTCCCTGAGTCTATGTATATAAAGCAAAGCGTACTTCACAATTTAATGAGTCTGATTTGTGAGGAATTATGAAATTTAAATTGTGCAAGTTTCACTTTTAATATTTAGATATTTTTCCCCAAAATCTTCCCATTTTCTACACTGCTCTTCTTTCCATCCAACAATGCTTTAACTGACATAGACAACATCTAGCAATTTCATAGGTACACACAGATTTCTCCCTATATACATTTTCCTCACATGTTGGATTAATTCGGTTTTTGTATATGCAAAGGCAGGAAATACATGTACCACCTTTCCAAGTCTCAGTTCAGAGAAAGGGTGCTCCATTCAAACTATGCAGATTACTTGAATTGTGTACAAGTCTCATTGGTTTCTTCATCCATTCAAAACTTAGTTGTTTTGTTTCCATTCTGCATATCTGATTTAAAGCTAATCCCTCCAATTTGATTACATTTATGGAAGGCTGAACATCTAACCAAACTCCAAACTGAAGTCTAGTGATTTGTACAAAAAACAATAGATCCTCTTTGTTAGCAAGACTCATCTACCACACCTATCACGGTTTGATTAAGTGACTAGTAATTCTTTGTGCCCAATTTGGGCTCTTTTAATGGGTCCAGATTTTCAGAAAGAAAGCGCCTGCACTTGTGATATTTAGTGTTTTTCTTGAAGCTCCAATGATGCATACATGTGAGAAGGAGAAGTTATTGACTTGTGCAATAATTGGAGTTCTTTGAGATGTGTCCCCCTATAAATGCACTTCAAGTGCACATATGTCCCTTGCACTTTTAATCAGAGATTTTTGGTAGCAATGTTTGTTTGGCCCACACATGCACTCTACATCCATGTGCCCTATAATGAGGATATAGGGCTGTGCAGGCAAACTGCCATCTGATTTCTCTGCAAAATCCCACAGAGAAAACTCTAAAATAGAGGGCACAGTGGAGGAGCACCCACAGGGACATACATCTTGAAGAAAGTCACTTACTCCCAAGCAATAACCCCACAGCGAGGAGGGAAATTTGGGACAGAGTCTAACACTGAAGACAACTGCATTTCCCACTGTAGCTCCTGATCTAGAGGCATGCACTGAGGCATAGCGCTTGGAACAAGTATGTATTTCCAGATTGCCACTTTGCAAATCTCAACAAGAACATTCTTAAGTAACACCACAGAAGTAGACTGCTACCTTGTACAATGGACTAACAGTCTAAAAGGGGGCTGAATGCTGGCAGAGTCACAATATGAAAAGATACTGCCAGAGACCCATCTTGAAAGCCACTGGGTGGAGATTGTGGAGCTGTCTGCAATTGAAACTAACAGCCTCAGAGACTTTCTGAATGGTTTGATTCTGTCCAAATAGAAGGCTAACACCCTTCTAACATCCAAAATATGGGAGGCAGCTTCCTACATAGTGTGATGTGGTTTTGGGAAAAAAAAACTGGAAGATGAATGGTCTAGTTAACATGAAACTCAGAAGACACCTCAGGTAAAAATTTAGCATTTGGTCATAAGGAGGCCCTATCACAGGAGACCATTGTAAATGGGGCATCTGGCATTAAAACCTCCAGTTTTCAAACCCTTCAGGCAGAAGTGATAGCCACCAAGAAAGTTGTTTTCATTGATAGGTGAACCAATGAACAAGTGACTAGTGGAACAAAAGGATGTATTATAAAAAAAATTAAGGACAAGGTACTGAAGTAGGTTCTCTAATCTGTAGAAAAAGATTCATTAGACCACTGAGAAATCTTGACATTGTGAGTGAGAAAAAAAATGAAAACCGTTTTATCAGTGAATGAAAGGTTGTTATAGCCATCAAGTGAACCTTGAAGAAAGACTGGATCTTTTTAATTCTAGAAGGTAGCCTAGGTCAGTAGAAAGAGAAGAGCAGACAAGAGAAACTTGCTGATGGGTACACCAGAAGATATCACTTCTGTTTTTGTAGGTAAGTGTGATGCGTGGACTCTTTTCTACTATTTAACATAATCTGTTGCACTCAATAGTTACAGAAGGTTAGTAGCCATCTTTCCTTCTTCGAATGTTTACTCAGATCAATTCCATGTTAAGTGACTGACAGGCAGTATCAACGGAGGTGGGCTTGGAGCTCATAGATGTGCTATCTGTAACACTGCTCTTCCAAAACCGGCATCATCTCCGGCCTGCTGGATGATGGCATAGTGAGTTGTGAAGGTGTGGGCCGATGACTAGGTAGCTGCTCTGCAGATGTCTTGGATTGGTATGTGTGCTAGAAAGGCTGCTGCTGACGCCTGTGCCCTGAAAGAGTGAGCTGTAACAATCGCTGGTGGAAGTACCCCTGTCTGCTCATAGCAGAACTTGATTCAGGAAGTTATCCAGGAGGACACTGGCCAACCTTGCATCCCTTCTGTCACTGCAACGAAGAGCTGTGTAGACTTATGGAAAGGCTTAGTTCCATCAATATAGAAGGCCAAGGCCCATTTGACGTCAAGGGTATGCCATCTATGTTCCTCATCAGAGTTGTGTGGCTTAGGGAAGAACACTGGAAGGAATATGTCCTGATTAACGTGGAACTGGAACACCACTTTTGGCAGAAAGGCCAGATGAGGATATCACTGTATCTTGTCCTTGTAAAATACCGTACGTATATGGTGGTTCCGAGGTAAGTGCTCGGAGTTCCAAAACCCTTCGAGCGAAGGTGATTGCCACCAAGAAGGCCACCTTCCAGCAGAGGAGCAGCAGAGGAGAAGTAGAGGTAGCTAAGGGCTCAAAGGGGGGCCTGTAAGTCTTGTCAGGATTAGGTTCAGACCCCACCAGGGTATCAGGTCCTTAAACTGAGGATAAAGTCTCTCCAGGCCCTTTAGGAATCTGCGCCTCATGTCGTGGGAAAAAAACAACTTCCCTTTGATCAGGGTGTGAATGGCCAAGATGGTCACCAGATGGACTTTCAGTAATGCAAAGGCTAGCCCCTGGAGTTTGAGATGGAGCAAACAATCCAAGATAGATTAAGCTTGTGCCTCATAGGGAGGGACTTTTTGGCCCAAAGCTCAGTTAACAACACTCTTCCACTTGGCCAAGCAGGTAACCCTAGTGGATGGTTTTCCACTACTCAGCAGAATCTGTTGACTCCCACAGAGCACTCCCGTTTGTCTACATTGAGCCATGCAGCTGCCATGCCATCAAGTGCAAAGATGCTAGGCCTGGGTGCAAGGTGGGAAAGAAAATTGGGCCAGAGAGGTAACTTAAACAGGGGTGTGGTCGAAAGTTCTAGTAATATCCTGAACCAGTGTTGGCACAGCCATGCGGGAGCAATCAGGATCACATCTGCTCTGTCACGCTTGATCTTTAAACAACACTATGTGGATTAGTGACACTGGCAAAAGGCATACATTAGAGCACCTGTCCACTGGATCAGGAAAGTGTCAGACAAGGAGCCTTTGTCTAGATCACAGATCGAGCAGAACTGGTGGCATTTTTTGTTCTGGCTGGATGCGAAGAAGTCCACTTAGAGAGTCCCCCATCTCCGGAAGATCATGCTTATGATTTCTGGGTGGAGTGACCACTTGTGGCGAGATGAGGAGGACCTGCTGAGAATGTCCGCCAATGTGTTCTTGGTCCCTGGGAGATGAGAGGCCATGACATGAAAACTGTTTTGCACCGCAAAGTCCCACAACTGGTGAGTTTTCTGACAAGTGGGTGCCACCTTTTTTGTTGATATAGAACATTGTGGCAGTATTGTCCAATAGGATCTGGACTATTCTGTCTTTTAGACAGGGAAGGAACATCTGGCAAGCCAGTTAAATAGCCTTGAACTCCCTGACATTTATATGAAGACTGCAGTCCTCCAGAACCCAAACTCCTTGAGTGCTGAGATTGCCAATGTGGGCTCCCCAACCTATGTCCAAGATGTCAGAAACCAGTGCCACCGATACAGATAACCCTTTGAAGGACATACCCGCCATCACTATACCTGGGTCTGTACACCAGTCCAGTGAGGACCTAATGTGTGGTGGTATTAAGATCACAAGGTCTAAGCTGTGACTGCTTGGGATGTACTCCAACGTCAACCATGACTGTAGGGGCCTGAGGTGGAGGCAGGCATGGCGGACCACATTGAGGCAGGCTGCCATGTGTCCAAACAGCTTGAGGCCAGTGCGTGCTGTCATTAGAGGGAAGGTTTGAACGTGTCTGATGAGATGTGACATGACTCAAACCCGAGGCTCTGGAAGGTAGGCCTTGGCTTGGATGGAGTCAAGGACCACTCCGATTAAGTACCCACTGGACTGGGAAAAGGATAGATTTTTGCTTGTTTACTAGCAAGCCTCGGTGTTGGCAGGTTGATATTACCAGATCCAGGCTGTGACGGACCTGAGACTGAGATCGGCCATTGATGAGCCAGTTGTCTAGGGGTAAATCAGAACCCCCCCGACAACTTAAGTAAGCTGCTACCACTGACAAGCACTTTGTGAAAACCCTTGGGGCAGATGATAGGCCAAAGGGTAGTGCTGTAAACTGATAATGAGTTCAATTCACTGTGAACCAGAGGAATCTTGTGACCTGGGAAGATCAAGATGTGGAAGTATGTCTCTCTTAAGTCGAGGATGGTGTACCAGTCCCCTGGATCCAAGGAACGGATAATAGAGGCAAAGGAGACAATGTGGAATTTCAGCCTCTTGAGATATCTGTCAAGATGACAAGTCTAGCATGGGTGTGAGGCCTCCTTTTGACTTGGGGATAAGGAATTAACGGAAGTAAAACCCTTTCCTGTCCATGTCTGAAGAAACCTCCTCTACTGCTCCTACTTTTAAGAGGGTCTGTACCTCTCGGGGAAGGAGTTTTTTGTGAGAGGGGTCCCTGAAGAGGGATGGGGAGAAAGAGTGGCATGAACGAAGAGAACGGCAGGGTGTAACCAACTAAAATGGTGCTGAGGACCCAACTTTCCTTCCAAACAATTCCAACTTCTTAGCGTCTGTTTTTTGGGGTGGAGCTCGCCTGTACTTACCTATCCCACACATTCGCAGCTGCCACCACTAGAGATCCTGGAGGTGGGTGGGAAAAGATACACGCAAACCCCTTTGCCAGGACGTAGCATTTGTTTTCGGCTCTCTTTGAAGTCAATGGGAAGGAAGGAGGAGTCTGCCACAGTCTTAACCACCTTGAGTACTCCTTCATGTACAGACAGTGTGAACTGGGCCAATGCTGCCAGAACATCCAAGAGCTTGTCTGTGGGTTCTTTGAGCTCCTCTGCCTCTAGCTCCAGGTTGAAAGCCACCCTTTTAAGGAGTTCCCAGGTGGGTTCAGAAATCATCTATGGGGGCTGCTGGGCCTGAGCCCACAGCCACCTCCTCTGGAGAGGATGAGGATAACGGTACCAGCTGATTAGGGGGTGGCAACTCTTCCCCTTGCAGAAGATCTGTGGTTCTGGTCAGGTCCCACTCCTCAATGCCGGGGTCTGACTCCAAATCCCGACCACCCTCTTGCACTGTTAGCACCACAGAAGGTTTCCCAGAAGACAGGTAGGAGATGGGCCCCGATACCATGTGTACTCTCCCCGGGTTCCAATATGGCCATTGTGGTGGCCATTGTCCTTGTGGCCAACCCATAGCCATAGGACCCACAGGTGGGACTTGTGCCCCTAACTGACAATGACGGGGTTGTGTAGTGTGTTCTTCTGGGCCTGAGGTGGGATCCTCTCTTGGAGACCAACATGGACCTGAAGGTGCTTCCAGCCATGCATAGCTCGATGCCAGTGACTGGTGTTTCATGACCGGGATTGGTGCAAGGTATCCCAGGAGTAGTAATGGTACGGTGAGTGCCAACGGTGCGACAAATAACCCAGCGTTGGAGAGTGAGGTTGTAGATTCGTAAGGATCACACGTCCGGTACCACACTGTTAGTGACCGGAACCATGAAGAGGAGGACTGGTGCCGAAGAGATCTGGACTGGTGCCGCCCCTCGAGAGACCAACTTCTCGGTTCCTGAGATCTGGACTGGTGCCCACCCACCGAGGCTGGAAACCACCTCCCTGGTGGTGTCCAGTATCAGGGTGATGTTGATCCATGCCAGGGTCCTGGGGAGCGATGCTTCTCCAGTGTCCATTGTGGTGGTTCCACAGCAGGCTTTCCCTTGGAGGTCTGTATCCTTGTAGGTTCCTGCACCGTTGGATGCCTGGACATAGTAAGTATTGGCAGTGCCATCAGGTCCCTGGCTGCTTGGAGCACCTTCGGTGTTGATGGCACCACTATTTGGAAGGGCCCTCTGCCACTCCCTGGTCTCAATGACGGTTCCCTCACCAGACTGAGAGCCCTAGGCAGGGAGCTTGGGTGCTGTCCCTCCGTTGCAGGTAGCTGGTCCTGCGCTCAACCCCACTTTCTTGCTTTTAGGAGCAGGGGATCGCCCTCTCTCCCCACACTTCTTCGGCCTCTTCTTTGATGCCACGAAAACGGAGTGGCATCGGGAAGGGCCCGGTGCCGATGGAGCACTATGTACTGACTCAGACATGCTGGGTACCGAGACAGCATGGGGCAGCTCAGAAGCCAGTCTCAGTGCCGCCTTTATAAGTCGGGCTGGCTTTCAGATGGCTCTCTCTGTCCTTCTGCATTCTCGGCCTGAAGCCCTTACAAATCTTACACTTATCTTTCCTATGTGCTTTCCCCAAGCACTTTAGACAACTGTCGTGCGGATCACTGAGAGGGAAGGGCTTGTGGCAAGTAGCACACGGCTTGAAGGCTGGGGAATGGGGCATGCCCTGCTTCCCAAGGCACTGCTCCTAACGGGACCAAACTACTACTTTAACTATATACACCAGAAAAAACTACTCTACAACTAGAAGAAACAAAGCAACTGTCCAAACTTGCAAATGCAGGAAAAAGAGAGTGTTCCAGTAACTGTCACGGGTAGAAAGAAGGAACTGAGAAGGTGTAGGACCAGCGACACCTCATATACCAGAGTATGAGCATGGGGCTCTAGGGAGTGCTGGAGCAGACCCTACAGATATTGCTAAAGCAAAAAGATTCTGGTAGCTGTGCATATGGGTGCGTGCACATCTAACATGGCATAAACATGAGCAAGCAATCCAAGAAGAAAGGGTTAGCTAATATGCCAGAAAATATCATAATGCCCCTATATAAATGCCCCTACATCCACACTATGAATACTGCGAGCAAGGTCTTGTTGTCCCATCTCAAAAAGATAGATTAGAACTGGGAAAAAAAACAGGTAAGGACAACAAAAGCAATCAGAGGACTGGACCAGCTTCCATATGAAGTGAAATTAATAAAACAGACTATTCATTTTAGAAAAGAGACAACAAAGTGGGGATATGATAGAGGTCTATAAAACCATGAATGGTGTGGAGAAAGTGAACAAGGAAGTGTTATTCACCCCTTCACATAACACAAAATACAGGGGTCACCTGATGAAATTGATAGGCAGCAGGTTTAAAACAAACAAAAAGGAAATACTTCTTCACACAGCCCACAGACAACCATTGGAACTTGTTGCCAGAGGATGCTGTGAAAGCCAAAAATATAAATGGATTCCAAAAAGAAAGAGATAAGTTCATGGTCCATCAATGGCATTAGCCAAGATGGTCAAAGTTGAAACACCAGTTCTGGGTATCCCTAAATCTCAATTGCCAGAAGCTGGGACCGCACGACAGTGGATGGATCACTCAATAACTACCCTGTTCTGTGCATTCCCTCTGAAGCATCTGGCACTGGTCACTCTTGGAGGACAGGATACTGGGCTAGATGGACCATAGGTCTGATTCAGGATGGCCATTCTTATGTTCTTAGGTGCGGCTGATACGACCACTTCTTGACAGAATTGATCCAAGTAGCTAATGGTTGAGATAAGGGAAGACAATTATGCTGAGATGATGCAGATGAAAGGCTAGGGCTGCCATGACCTTAAAGAATATCGTTGGGGCAGAGGAGAGGCTGAAAAGGAGCACTCGGTATTTGAAGAGGTTGTGGTTGACTAAATTGAAGAAACCTCTTGTGAGAGGTGAATCACAACATGGATGTATGCATCCGGAAGATTAAAAGTCACAAACCAACCCTCAGAATCTAGAGAAGGAATTAGAGCTGCAAGGGTCACCAACCTGAATTTTTGTTGTTTCATAATTGAAATGTCTGAGATCTAATGTTGGCCTCCATCCCCCATTCTTTTGGGGAACCAGAAAGTATTTTGAATAGAACCCTTCTGCCCTGTGTTGAAGTGGATGAAGTGGAACTGCTTCTCTGTGGCCAAGAGTTGACCTCCATTTATGATCGTCTTAAATTGTTCCCGATGTTCCTCTGGCAAATAATCAATAAAGGTGTTCAATTTTATAATAGTTTAGGTTTACTATGCTAAATCATTCTGTTGCAGAGGAATAACTTTTGTGACCAAAAAGACCAAGGTGCTTCTGGTCTTTACCATATGGGGTAGCTTTAGTATTTATCTCCCACACATTTACTGCATTCACAATCAAGAAGTTTGATGACAGAAGTGAAAATAAAAATTTTAAATCTGTGGTTGGGACACAGTATTTCCTGCTGGCACATCTGCAAATCAGGGGTGAAAATAGCCTTATTAATAGGAAGTGCCACATGTGCCAAAGCTGAGGTGTGTAAAACATCCAGGAGTTGATGATTCACTTCATCAACGCTGGGAATTGCCTTAAGTCATCCGCCACAGAAAGTGGAAGTATTACAGCCATATCCAGCAATGGCAATGAAATAATCATATGAGGTTTTACTTCATCAGCGCTTGCCTCTGTTCTTCAAAAGTGTCCTCTACTGATTCTGTCTAATGATGAAGGAGTGAAAGAATGGGAGATTAAGAATGTGTATGCTCCCTGTGTGAAGAACTCATGGCCCTCAAACTGTTGGAGGTACAGGGCCCATGGATCCCAATAAGGCCACTAAAGTGGACCATAAGAGGAGGCAGCCACCACTGGTCACTTCAGGTGGTTGGAGGTCAAGGTCACTAATCGGAAATCATTCTTGGAAGGAAGAACATTTAGAGCCTGGGAAGTGCAGCATACCCCAGTAATAAGAGTCCAAGCTAGCCCTGAAATGGTTATTTCAAAAACAAACGAAGGAGAAAGAAGACCTGCAAACTAACTACGACCTAACTGAGCACAGTAAAGCTCAATGTTCCATCTCAGGCTTAAGACAACAAAGAAGGAACTGAGGGCAATTTGCCTGTGCAGCCTTATATATTTTTGTTACAGGGCACGAGGATGTGTAGGGCACATGCATAGTCCAAACAGTCACTGTTACCAGAAATCTCTGATCAAAGGAGCAGTGGACACAGGCACACCTGAAGTGGAACAACCACAGAGACATTTCTCAAAGAAGAATCTCAGCTTACTTTAAAATAAAATAAGTTTTTCAACTCATAGGTTGAAAGTAAAGCTTGAAAATGTGAACCCTATAATCTCAAACAGCAGAAAAGAAACCAAGAATACCCACAGTTCTTAAATATCCATGACAAACTAAATCTCATGATTATTTGGGGCCTAACTCATGACTTAAATGCTTGAGGTTGGCAATGCTGCAAATGCCTGGAAGTCAGGACTCCTACATTTCTCGTTCTACTGATTCACTGTTTGACTTTAAACTAGTCACTTATGTGTAATCCGAAGAATAGCTATGTACTCCGAAGTGCTGAAGCTTAAACAGAAATTATTTTAAAGGATTTGACTACCTCAAATGAAAGATTCTATATAAGTGAAAGCCACAATATATTTAGAGAAATGAATAACGTGTCAGAAAGCTCTGACATGATTATGTATTCTTAGTTTATTCTAATACTTAGATGTTTAATTGCTTTTTAAATGTGGATTTTATTCAATACTTGCAAATTCTTTTGAGATACTATTCTGGAAATGTACTGAAATGTCCACTTGAAAATGTGTATTAAAAACATTAAGAATGATGTTGCACATGAAAAGATTATAGCATTTTGAAATCTAACATGGTAACAAAACAAGTAACCTTCAAATGACCATTCATTTGCCACTCGATTTTTATCAATTTCAGGGAAATCATGTAACTGTCCAATACGTTTCACAAGATTCTGTTTACTGGAACTGCAAATATAAAATATGCCACTAGATGGCAACCGTTGGTAGAAAGTAATTAATATCACTGTTGGATTCTTAAAATAGTACGATTCCAAAGCAGGGTGTGGAGGGAGAAAGATAGAGATTGGGGTAACAAATATTAGAGAAAATTCCATCAACTTGATTCTTCCCATACAGTTCTCCTTCTGGAACATTTTAGATATTAAATTACAATTAACATTGGGCAAATGAACAGAATGAAAATTATAGTTTTGTTTGCTTGTGAACAGACCAAGGACTCTGGTTAGTTTAAAATTTGTTTCTTCATTTTTACTTTCAGCCACTTCAGTCATATTTCAATGTTTTCATAAACCTGTATACAATAAAATTACTACTTGACACATTCTTCATGTTCAGGCCTATACACAACAAAGCTCTACATTTTAGGAGGCCAGGACAATAGGCATATTATTCTCTCACTGCACAAAGCATATCGACTTGCAGCACTTTCACTGGTTTCCTAGCCTATTGGTCACACAAATATTAAAAATGCCCTCAGGACTATTAAAGATCTCCACCTCTCTTTTCTGACTATATTCTCCTCAAATGGCCTCTCTCATACACTATAGTCTTTTCAGTATTGACCTCCTCACCTCCCACTCAGCTCTCCATAGTTGGGGTTGCTCTTTCACTTGTGTTGCCCCATATATGCCGAATTCTCTGCCTCTACCTCCAGTAGAAATAGTTAATTATGACTTTTAAATCTCAAAAACCTTTTCTTACTGTAGCTTACCACAATTTTACTCTATAGAGCATTTCGATACAGTGCAAGGATACAATTAAGTACAACGCATGTCTTACTAACACAGGGCTAACACCAAAATAAGCCAAATTCCTCTTACAGGGTTCAAACCCCAGTTTCCCCAATGTAAATCTCAAAAGTGCATTTAGCAGCTAAAGAACTATAAAAGAGCAGGAGTCATTTAAACATTTTTATTATTTGCTATGTAAGGGGTAAACCCTCAATACTGATGTAACAATAGTTAATAAAATTATTTTAATTTATTATCTGTGGCAAACGGCCGGCTTCTCCCTAGTGGGTCTCGCACTTTTGCCTCTCGTAGTGGGCCAGGGCATCGCTGGTTACCCCGTCTCCCCAGGGAGGGGTGTAGGGACCCGGGCCCGCCCGCTCCTCCGGGTCCCAGCCCAGGGGCCCTCTGAGTAGCAGCTATGTGCTGCTGGCACCTTACTTGCAGCTGCAGGCTTTTCCCCTGGGCTACTCTCCCCCCTCTGTCTTTCTGGCTTCTTGAGTCCAGTACCTACTTCAGGACTCCACCTCTCTCCCACACACCACTGTACTCCGTACTGTTCTCCTTCACAACTCCACACACCACCGTACTCCGTTCTGCTCTCCTCCACTTCACACACTCCTCTGCTCACCACACACCTACTCCTTCAACTCCCACCCTGCCTCTCAGCAGTAGAGGGTTTTTATCAGGCACCTGGGTGGGGCCTTAATTGGTGTCAGCTGACACTAATTACCTTCTAGTGACTCTGGCTAGTCTATAGGGAATAAAGCCCGGATCATTCTAGCACTTACATAGCACCCTTCTAGAACTTTCCCAGTGCCCTTTGCCCTTGCTATACCACATATCTTAGGTTGCTATAAATTGAAGTGCACTTTTATTCAGTAAGAAGAAATATTTCTAAGTACTTTTGTATACATGGTTCTTGGAGAATAGCAGCTTATATACTTGTTTTTAAGTGCTTGTTTTATTAAATTAAGTATTCAGAGGAATTAAAGAAACAGGAAATTTCTGCTTCCCTAATTAATGACAAACATGAATTCTTCAAAGCAAATACCTCCTCCTAGCCCATACATCTGTTATCATCTCTAGGTCCAATTGCAGACTTTGGAAAGCAGTTTTTAACATCTCTTTGGTTGTATTAATCTATACACTTTATTTTATATAACGCTAGAAAAACATTTAAATCTTAGTCATTGTATTTTTTTTATTTGTACACAATGTTTGGTTGGAGTTTTTAATCGTGAATTGCAGGTGAAACGACTGTCAATTGTAATCTTAGTAACTGTGATTAAAACAGAAGTGGCTGTTCAAAGAATCTCACCTTTGTTAATAATGAAGGTGAAGATATTTTTTCTAGGATCTCAAGGTAAGTAATATATAGCACCTAGTTTGCTAAGGTCACAAAAAACTGAGCCAGGAGACTCCTCTTTGCCCTCACTCCCACTTCCCATCCTTTTTTCTCTTCATAAAGAAAAACTTCAGTTTTAAACTCTCACAAAATACTCTAGGAATAGTCTTGTTAAAAACGTAGTGCTTTTATAAATACTCTAAGGTCTTCATATAGCTTTAAGGAAAATATGTACAATTGGGAAGCATTTTGTAGGAATCCTTTGTTTATTCCTTAAATGCTTAGAAATGGTACAAGCATCTCTGAGATAGTTATCTGAGAATGATTTGTATTTAAATGTAAGCCTCATAATAACTGCCTGATGCCATTGCTATGTAACAAGTAAAATATTTGTTATAATTTTACAAATAACATGGTCATTTAATATTATCACTGGTTAATATGATAAGAAATCATTTAAGTATAGAAAGTTTATATGAAATGGGGAATTAGTTATCTGACAGTGCTTAAACAACACAAGAACCACATCTCCAAGAATCAGTAAGAAGAGCCAATGCATTCTTTGAGGCCTATTTAAATCAGAGATTCTTTTTAAGAATCATCTAAGTAGAGCCTTGTGCAGATACACAAATGTGGATCCACATCCGCAGCGATCATCTTACTGTGGATCGCCATCCGAAGTGTGGTGATCCGCACCTGCAGGCATCTGCAGCTCTGGAGCCCCAAAACCCCAGCAGGCAGCTAGCCAACAGCTGATCAGCATGCAGGGGAGCCCTGCAGAACAGCTGATTGATTGGCAGCCCACCATCCCCTCCCCGAAAGCTGTTCAGTGGAATTCTCCATGGCTCCCCTGCTGGCCACCCAACAGCTGCCGAACAACTGATTGGCAGCAGGTTTGGAAGCCCCCGCAGAACAGCTGATTGGCAGCTGGCAAGGGAGCCCCCCAGAACAGCTAATTGGAGGTCAGCCTTCACCCCCTGATCTCAACAGTGGGGAAGCAGCCTCAAAGGCTATAAGCTGCAGAGAGTTGCTTCCCCACCTTTGAGATCCATATCCACTCCATTATCCGCCAAAAAATGATCTGTGGCTATCTATGGATATGAAGTGGATATCCGTGGATTTGCAGGGCTCTACAAAAGTTTTAAAAGGCTATTTTAAAGCTAAAAGACTCATATAAAAGTAAGAATGTTTGGACTTGTTTGAAACAGAATTTTACTGCTATTAAACCCTAATAAAACTAAAGGACTAAACACAAGAAAGTTAAAACTAAGGATATCTGAAGTTCCCTCAACAAATACAATACACAGTTACTATCTGTTGCACAGCAAACAGATTTCACATTCATGAGCAGAAGATGCTACCTGAACACTCCCATAAAGGTCTTAAGCCAATGAAAAGACGACAGCAGCCAATATTTAAATCCAGATGAGCACTAAAAGGGGTAAAACTCTGAAATGTGAAGAGTATACAACTGTCTGAATTAAGGAAGCAGCACACTGCTTCCATCTCTTAACCTCAATGGTACTCCTGCCTTACTCATGTCATCTCTTTCAAACAAGCAAATGGCAGCAAGACGACAGAGAAGCAGCCACCGTACAGTATCAAGAAGCAACCACCTTCCAGCATAGCACTGCTTCTAAAACATAGTGATATTACCGAGAATGAGAGAAAATTTATCAAAGCACTGCCAAGCAATTAGATCTAATTTTTTCTTCTAATGATTTTAATGTGACATTGAAATGCTAATTGTAAATTAAAAACAGTAACAGCTTCTCCCATTAAACATCAAAATGGTTTAGACTATCTATTCTTGGAGAAGAAAAACTAACCTTGGGAAAAGAGAAATAGCAGATTTAATTTGAATATAAAGATCCTTAATATTCATTAATTTGCCTGACTCAAGACAAACTCCTTGAATGGCCTCTTAAGTAACTGAATTTAAATATTTACTTAAGTTTCATAAGACTTAGTTAAGATCACTTACCTTTGCCTATTTGTAAACAGGTTAGGTTATCCATGATAAACCAGACAGAACTCACCTGCCCTTAAATGCAATTCTCTTGAACATATATAGTTTAGTTATACATAATACACTAAACCATGACTCAAATACTAATTTTGAAAACATTTATTTGGTATTCACTTATCTAAAGAATAATGCCCCCACCCAACACAGGCCCACTCTCTAAGACATAATCTCTCTGTTGAAAGCTCTTCACAGAGAGACTAATAAAAGATTATAACTGAAGTCACCATGGTTTATTATTTGTTTTTATTTTTTTTAAACAGGTACAGATAATAATTTGATGGTTTTGCTTTTAATTATGATGTCCCATAAGGCACGGTGAACAACTCCTTGTGACTAAAGTAGTGGAAGTCACATCTCTAAATGGGTACTGTGACACAATTAAGACCTAGCCTATAATTTCTCATCTCTCTCTCAATTAAATTTTAGTAATTTTGGAAAATTTTAAAATTACTTGGCCCTAACAACTTGGCAACCCTTTCTACCCCATAACTATAAAAAAAAAGATTTTTTTTTAAATCAAGCAACAAGCTACTTAGTTTAAATCTCTAATGTCTGCAATTTAAGTAGAAGGCTCACCTCATCAGAAGAGAGCAAATAAATAGGAGTTAATGAAGGAATTTCACTTAATTCGCAACTCAGGCCAAGTAATGTCAGGATCTCCTTAAGAATTTCGTATCTCTTGGCATTGCTCATTTTGAGTAAATTAAAGTCTTCTTGGGTTTGTGTTGTCAGAGAGGTGACATCCATCTCCAAATATATCTGGGAACATGGAAAAAGAAACAGAAAGAAGTCACTAATGCAAAAGACTGCAGCCCAGGTAGATAAAAGCAAAGTAGCCCTAAGAATGGTTTGGTATCTGTTCACTAAGTGCTAGCTGAATTGGGTACAAAAGTCATATAAAATTCACTGTGAAGTCTGTGTTAGAAATAAGGTTATATTTTATATGAAGCAACAAGACATATTAGAGTTGGGCTTTGACATCTTAAAAGTCTGTCGAACAGATACGTAACAAATCCAAGGTGTAGCAAATACTAGTATTGATCAATGAATACTTAACTTTCAAAGAGGAGATTATACCTATAGGAATGGGCGCAGGTATCATAGGCCTGGGAAGGAGCCAGGCATGACCCCACCCATGGACCACCCTGAGGCCCCATCCCCGCCTGCTGCATCTTGCTCTTTCCCCCTGGTCTCAGCCCAGGCAGACAGACACTGCAGCAGCTCTTCCCATCCTTGCTAAGCCTCTCCCTACAAAGCAGGCAGAGGTGGGAGCTGGGGCTGAGACTAGGATTATGGCAAACTAGCCATTCATCTGGGACTTGGGGCAGCTGGCTGGTGCTTGGGCTGGGGCCACCTGGCGCTTGGGGGTTGGGACCAAGACTACACCCGGCCAGCGCTCCAGGGCTGGGGCTGCCCAATGTTGAGACGGGAGGCTCGGGCTGGCTGGTGGGCTGGGACTCAGGCCGCCTGGGGCAGGAGGGCGGGCAGCTTGGGCTGTCTGGTTGGGACTTCTCCAGCCGCAGTAGGGGGCTCATCTTAGGGTCTCAGCAAGGAAGTGAGTGTAAAGGGTGTGGCTTCAGACAAAAGGGGAGGGGCCATGGTCTAGCCTCCCCAAATGGAGGGTTCATGCACCACTCATGGCTATAGGTAAACTACAGTCTTTCTCTGAAAAGTGTGAAAATGCCCCCTTCTTAATCAGTTGGTATGCTTCCCACATCTACTTGCTGACTAAGAAGTTTTGCTACTTTTTACTGCTATTAGCACAGTATAGATGAGACTGCTCTGGATTCTATTCTGACTCATGAACCTGTGGAATTCAGTTATGGTTGCAGATTTTTTTTGGTAGCGTTACACAAGGTAGAAAGAACCGAATGGGACTCACTCCAAATTGAATCACAAGACTGAAATTAGAAAAGCATCTTTTTATTTTTGAACTGCATTGATTATGTATGGAATACTAATACAGAAACCTACAATGTTATTTTCGATAGAATCATTTTTTAAAGTAGAGGTGAACTTTGAGGGCTTGGCTACACAAGCAGCGTGCAGCAAGCCAGGTTTTAAATATACAACGCTCCAGTCTGTTGCATGCTATCCAGCTGTGTGGACCCCACTGCTACCTGTTAAAAGTTCTGTAGTGCACTTTGAAGTACTGCTAAATAGTATTTTCAAAGAGCAACACATGCAAGCTCACCACAGAACTTTTACCATATGGTAGCATGATCCACACAGAGATTTAGTAGAGTGTTGTACATTCACATCCTGCTTTCCTGTGTACTAACTCTCCATGTGGACAAACCCTAAGCAGCAGAATGGAAATTCAGAGTCCAGCAGAGTCCTCCTAAAATTACATATTGTATCTCACAGATGTTCCAACACATTTAATACATTTAGTAGACTATAAAATGTACATTCATTTTATTCTACTATATGCAAATACCCCCTGGAAGTGGTATAAAAATTACTTGTCCCATGCATTCATATATTTTTGCATATTTTATTTTCTCTATGTACAGTATGCATTATCCACTCTTCTGTAGTTCACCCACACAGATTTATCAAATTAAAGAGGGAATGTTATGAAATTAGACTAGTGCAGAAGAAGGAAATAACTTCCCTGTGACTTTGAATATTTACTGGCTTAGGTCACTGTCAATATTCTTATTAATATAGCCCTGAAGAGAGCAACAACAGGCCTTTTCAGATCCAGACAAAGTCATGTAAAAATCATAAATGACATTCTAATCCTTTTAATCTGATTTCTGAAGCTATCCCATATTGCCTTTTTTCTCAGGAAACTCATTGCATTATTAAATTTTATTAGAGGAGGGGGGGTCAATTTAAATGCTACAGCAAAGCAAATTTTACCATGCAACGTAAAGAAATGTATATCAACAGTGCCTAATCAATTTTCTAGTTCAAATACCCACACACAGGTGGCAGAAATTGTAACATTTGATCTACATAACCAGGTTTTCCCAAGAGGCCATAATCTTTTGGCAGTGACATTCAAGAGTAATACTGGCAAGTACATAAGATTTTAAAAAGAAACATTTTAATTCTGGCAGACATGCAGTAAAGCTGATCATTACATACCTCACACATTCTAGCAATGCCCCCAAATGCCCTTTTCAGTACATTTTTATGGGAAAGTTACAAAAAAGGTATATGGGATGGTGACAGGTTACATTGCTATGGGTGAATCTGATGACTGACTGTAAACAATGGATGTTGGGATTTGCCTTGGGCTCCGTGAGTTCAAAAAGTATTTGTCTTTTGTACATCCCATGGAGCCCTGACAAAAGGAAAGCACCTTGGAGAAGCCCTGTACAAATTTTCTGAAATGAGTAATTGCAAGATGATTCATATTACAGAATCATCATAATCTGCATGTTGCCAAAAAATTCTGTTCTATAATTAAAATAAGGGTAAATGTTGCATATTTCTAAGGTTTGTATGCTTTTTTCTGTTCCATTTGGTCCTCTGCACCAGAACTCAACAAGATGACCCCAGTGAACTACATTTTTATCTCCCTCCTTCATTTATTTTGTTACAAATGGACAAAAAGTTATTTTTCCTACTCTAAAGACCTGAGTCCAATAATTCAGGAATCCTTTGTCCAATTAACTTAAAACTGAGGGTTGGTCTACACTAGTGGCAGTGGTCGACAGGAGATACACAAGCTACATAATTACATAATGTAGCTTGTACATAATCTCTCATCGATGTACTTACATTTATATAGCGCAGCGTTTTCAATGCGCTGCTTCGACAGGAGATGCCCTCTCGTTGACTCAGCCTTACTCCTTTCGGGGATGTGGATTAATGGAGTCAACTGGAGAACGCTCTCCAATTGACTTAGGTGTACACAGACCCATTCAATCGATGCTATTGCATCAATCCCTGCTGCCATGGCAGTGAAGACATACCTTAAGCAGAAAAATTCTGCCTCGGTCCTTTGCCTAGCCTACCAAATTTGAGGCAAGTATTCCTGTCTGTGGACTTTTGAGAGGCATCAAAAATGAATTTGTAATGGAAGTCTGTTGAAATCTAGAGGCACACCATTATAAGCACATTATACTACAGCAATAAGCAACTTAGGTCTTCCTACACGCAGTACCTGACACAGAATGGCTTCTCCTCCAGTGTCTCCATATGGTAGGTGAACAGTGATAATATCTTTATCTGTATTATTTAAGTGACTCAGTGACTTCACTGTGCTGAGATTTTCTTTAACCTCTTCCTCAAAAACACTGCCACTGATCAGAAGGTTTAATTTAACTTCACTGTTGTCTGCTTTACAGAACACTAATTCTTGGATGGTCTTCTTCAGTTCACTTTTGCTCCTTAGCTGTATACCGCCAAATGTAAAAGAGGAAGAAAGTCCTAAAATTTTCCCACCTTTTGACAAGAAGGTGAGGAACTGTTTGTGATTGTCCTCAGAAATGGGTTCCTCTGTGGCAATAACCAGCAACAATGAGTTATCAAGCCAGGGTGCTTTCAGAACTTGTCCCTCAACCAGCTGGTAGATGGTGTAGCTGTCTGTATCAATGCATTCCTTGAGGATTGATCTTATCTTCTCAAATCTGATTTTCACAGAGTCAGAGCCCACATAAATTAAGATGTTGGGAGGCTTCCCACTCAGGTTTACCCTTTTTAATTCTCTTGCCAGACAGCTATCAGTTACCTCTTCGACTTCACCACTGCAATCATCAGGAAGTTCTGGAATGTTTTCTGCTGAAGCAAATCTGACTGACTCAATGGTGCTGTTTTCAAGTTCAAAGCATTCATGGCAGCTGGAAAGGTGCAGATGGTGATGTTTTCCAGAACCACTCTCCCTTTCAGATGGGCTATCAGGTTCATCATAAGGCTCGCTTCTTTTCTCCAGCCTGGATTTCTCATCTCTCATCTCCTGGTCAGTTTCTCCTGTAGAATCAGTTGATACTGATCCTGGTTTAGTTGCAGCCTCAAAAGGAGAGGGAGGGGTCAATTCCTCCATTTGTGTGCTATCAGTGCAATGCTTGTCTTCTGTAGGTGCAGCTACCCACTCTAGCTCCTTTAAAGCAGATTCCTGTAAATGGACAGCTGAGAGAGTTCAAAAGAAAAGTTAAAAGCGATATAAAAATAGCAAGGTTGAATGTCACTACCTCTCATATGCAATTTGGCTTTAGATTTAGTTTCCTGATAAATAACTTATACTACTAAAAAGTTCCCTCCTTTTAAACACTAAGACCTACTTCTACTGAAACATAAAGAGGCTATGTTTATTTTGTAGATCCCTAGAAGAGCATATCTAGCAGTTAAAGATCACTTAAGGCTCTCAAGCAAAGTAGGCAGTCATGGGATGAGAGGAAATGTCCTCTCATGGACTTATAACTGGTTAAAAGATAGGAAATAAAAGGTAAGAATATATGGTCAGTTTTCACAGTGGATGGAGGTAAATAGCAGGGTCCCCTAAGGATATGTCCTGGGAACTGCACTGTTGAATATATTCATAAATTATCTGGAAAAAGAGTAAACAATGAGGTGGCAAAATTTGCAGATGATACAAAATTACTCTAATAGTTAAATCCAAAGCTGATTGCAAGGAGATACAAAGGGATCTGTGACATACCGGGGTGCAACCCCAACTAATGAGTAGCTATCTCACTTCTGCCCTGTAACACCCTTTACTATGCCTTGCTGCTCACAAGCAGCATAAAGCATGTAAGTCACTTTCAGCTATGTCTGTGTGTGCTGCAGCCAGCCAGCCACACCTTGGCTCTTACGAGCCTTAAAAGCTTACCACAGGGTGACCACAACCCACTCCCAGTCTCAGATTTCCCCCCAGAAACTTATGTCTTGTGCTACCCAGCACTTTTATAGATGGTGCAAATGTACTGAGTCCATTATTCCTTTAAGGCAATAATATGCACACAACTTGCTACCTCACGTGGAGTTACCCAGATACTTTATCTGGAACACAGTGGATTAGATAAAACAATAAAATAAGTTTCTTAACTACAAAGAGACAGATTTTAAGTGAGTACAAGTAATGAGGAATAAACGTTAGAAATGGGTACAAAAAAAATAGATAAACCACTTACTGGTGTCTATTTAAGAAACTATTTTACTTGCAAAGCAAACTTTCTCACCACATACTCCAGCAGATTATTGACCAAACTCTCAGGGGAGGACCCCTTCCCCAGAGTCCAACCGCTGCTTCCTTTATCTCTTCAGGTGCAGTAAATGTGATGAGCAAGGATAGAGAGAGGGTACCTTGGGGTGTTTGTCCCCACCCCTTTTTTGTAGTTTCAGTCCCCCTCTTGAAAAACATTTCTAGCTGAGAACCGGGAACCAAGGAGTCTATTTGGAAGAATATTTCCTGCTAGCATTTTCACCTGTTTGAACTTCCTGTTTGCTTACTGCTTAAATGAAAATTAAGCAGAGCACACATTCCTTTGGTTAGGAAAGGCCTGTCTGTCTACTTCTCTTCGGGCAGGGCTGTGGGGTTTGGAACACGTGTTACCAACACACATACAAGGGAATCTTATAGCCTTACACACAGTGTTGCCACGTGTATTTTATCAGGAGAGTACTGACTAGCAAATTATGAGTTTTCATATGATACCTTAACAAGGCATACTTTGTACAAAGATTATTACAACAGTGTGTAGGATGTGAATACAAGTGTGTATTTTGTCACAAAATCTCACGAAATTAGATGACTGGGCAACAAAATGGCAAGAGAAATTCAATGTTGATAAATGCAAAGTAATGCATGCTGGAAAACACAAAGCCAACTTTACATACAAAATGATGGGGTCCATTTTAGCTGTTACACTCAAGCAAGGTCTTGGTGTAGTTTTCAGAGCATTATCCACATCTGCTGAATGTGCAGCAGCAGTCAAAAAACTAAATATCAGAAACCATTGGAGAAGGAATAGATTATAAGACAGACAATACCATAATGCCTCTGTAAAAATTCATTGTATGAACACACATTGAATATTGTGCACAATTCTGGTCACACCAAGATAAATTGGAATTGGAAAAGGTGCAGAGAAGGGCTATTAAAATGATTAGCATACGGAAGAGCTTCCATACAAGGAGAGATTGAAAAGACTGGGACTGTTCACCTTAGAAAAGAAACAACTAAAGGGGGAATATGACAGAGGTCTATAAAAACATGACTGGTGTGAAGAAAGCGAATAGGGAAGTGTTATTCACACATTCCCATAACACAAGAACCTGAAAAATTAATAGGCAGCAGGTTTAAAACAAATATAAGGAAGTATTTCTTCACATAACATACAGTCACTGTGGAATTCATTGCCAGGGATGGCCAAAAGTATAACTGGGTCCAAAAACTAATTAGATAAGTTCACAGAGGAAAGGTCCACCTTGGCTAATAGCCATTGATGGTCAGGAACACAACTCCATACCTCTGATGTCCCTCAACCTCTGACTGCCAGAAGCTGGAACTAGACTACAGGGGATGGATCACTTGATAAATTGTCCTGTTTTGTTCATTCCCTCTGAAGCATCTGGCCCTGGCCACTGCTGGAAGATAGGATACTGGGTGAGATGGACCATTTGTCTGATTCAGTAGGGCCATTCTTATGTTCTTACCACAAATAGGAGTCAAATATTCAGTTCCCAGCTCTATCAGTGATTTATTGTGACCTTTGATAAGCCACAAATTTTCACAAGTGTTCACTAGTTTCAGGAATCCTCGATTTTGAAACACTTAAGATGTGATTTTCATAGGGAATGAACAACCATAACCTCCATAGAAGTCACTGTTAACTGTGGGTGCTCAGGATTTCAATTGCGTATGGATGTAATCTGAAGGTTTCAGCAAGCCATACAAGCTTTGGACCCCTTTTCCTGACAAAACAAGAGTTCACAGGTTGAGAGCAACAGTAGCATGGTATTCCTTCTGCTGCTTTTGAGTGGGTCTCCTCCTAGATGCATAATCTTTTCAGCTAATCATGTGGCCTGCTCTACCATGATTGGGGAAAGTGAAAAAGTGAGGGAAGCAGCCCTGAAAAATTCTGTCCCCTGACAGAAAAATCCCTCTGCTCACTGCTGTTCCAAATTGAGCTACAAAAATCTAGGATTACATTAGATAAGGTGGAAGCACTGAACCATAGCTCTTTTTGTGCTGATGGAGGCAAAAAAAATCTGACAAGGTAAGAAAGGGATGGAAAAATTTTGAACTGCCTCTGATCTGCAGGAAGAGCCCAAATGTCTTGGACTGAAAGAGAAGACAGAACCCAGAAATCAGGAAGAAACAAGCATCAGAAGTTGTTTTTTTAAAAACCCACCTATGAATAGTGAAAGTGTAAAGAAGGTAAATGTATTTCTGAGCAAATGAAATGGGAAAATCAGGGAAGAGGTGTTACCATAAAATCCACAAGGCAACAATGAAAGGAAAGGAAAAACTACTATCTCTGTAATTTTTACATTAATCTTTCCAGAGAATTATATGGTAGCCCCTGGGAAACTCTGGGACTTTGACTGCAGAAATTTAGATTTATTATGGTAACTCTGGTGGCATTAAATATTAATTTGTTAATGAAGCAATAAAGACCAGAACAAGAAAAACATTTAAACACAGCTTCAGTCAAAGACATTCAACTAATTTTTTCAGTAGTCATTTCTGACAATGTATATTACAAATGCAAAATAAAAACAGCTCAGAACTAGCAGTCTAAATACATTTTTTCAAGATTTTTTTATATTTGGCATTATTGAATTTAAAATACAGTGGCCCTTTAAAATGAAACTGCCTAAAATGACAGTGAAAAAATTAATCCTATTCCAAAATAAAAGCATATTTTTATGTATCTAGATGCACTGAACTCATTAGCAGACCCAGAATAAGTGAAACACTAAAATATTCCACTACAACTAAAGTGTTCTATGAAGATACTTACAAACAATTTTCTGTGGCACCATTCCATTATCCATTTGAAGTCTACCTTCCATGAATGCTATTCCAAGGTTACTGAAGTTATCCACACTTGCTTCAGCAATTAATTTATAAGGTTCTCCAGGTTTATAGGCCAAAGGTGAACAATAGTCTGACCATTTTACAATCTAAAATACAAAAATACAACATATTTTCCCATTCTAAAGAAGGAAGATTAATCAATAGAAAATATTAAAACCCCATGGATATGCATAATGCATTGCTAAACAAAGGTGACATTTTTAGCCTGAAGAGTTTACAGTTAAAAGAACACAAACAGGCAGAACCAACACAGAGAATATTAACTAAAGCACGACCAAGGTCAGCGCAATTCAAGCACTGGGTGACAAACATCTGTTAGAAAAGAACTGATTTTTTAAAAATAACTTCTGTAACCAAGGGAGATCACTGAAGATATCATTTTCAAAACAAGTTTCCTTAAAGACACCATGATGTCTTTAAAAAAAAAAAAGAAGGATCTGCTGCAATTAACTTTACCCTGGAATAATACATCCCAGATAGAGTTCCTAATGCCAACTGGCATTTCTGCACAAAGTGCATCCTTTGCAGCTAAAAATGTCAATACATAACCTCAAGTACAACTAAAACACCACCAAAGGGTCATGTCTTGTATGAAGTATCAGGTGCTCTGTGATTTTTCCTTCAATCTTGACAAAGGTAAACAAGAGCAAACTGTTTCTAAACAGTTTTGAGGGGATGGAAAGTGGAATGAGTAATTCTTTCCTAGAGATCAAAGCTTCAGAAAACCTGGCTACCACAAACAAAAGGATTTCCCCATAGTAAGCAACATGGAAAGTGGTGTATTCTATAGCTAAAAGTTGTCACTTGCCTTTATACTAAAACACTGACATGCCTTTCAAACGCAATTACATAAAGAATAAAGGCGCAAGAAGCAAAAGTAAATCAGTGGATTAAATTAAGCAAGCATGTCATTTAATAATTTTTTGAAAAACCTCTTCTCAAAAGCAGAAAAATTCTCACACACAAACGACCCAAGATCTACAACAGTTTCAAGACTGTTTTATTGTTTAGATAAAAGCACTACAGAGAAAACATATTAAAAACAGTAAGAGAACCTACACTAATGCTAGTAAATTTACTTGAGATCACCCCAATCCTAACATGAGCTCTGGCAGGAGCAGTCCTTCAAATCCCTACTCAAGGGGTTTCCTTGTGGTTTCAAGTTTGTCATAGCTTCAGCTCAAAACTAGCAGTGTCTTATTGGGGCCTCTCAATAGGTCAGGTCTTTCTAAAGCAGGGGTCCCCAAACTACAGCCCATGGGCCACATCCAACCCACCAACACATTTTGACCAGCCCACTGAGTCCAGTGGCATTACAGTTACATGCAGCCCGTCATAACATAATGCAGGGATCAGCAACCTTTCACAAGAGGTATGCCAAGTCTTCATTCTCCCACCGTCCCTCTCCCATGTGATATTGGCCCAGTGCCATGGCCAAGAGAAGCCGCTCCAGCCCACCATAAGAGCAAGACTGAGTGATCAGGCCCTGGCAGCTGAAAGTTTGGGAACCCCCTGTTCCAAACCTTTCCCTAAAGAGTGGGGCTCTCCATGGATCAGAGGTCTTCTTCTGTTTGCTGGATCAGAAAGGATGTCCTGAGCCTGTTTAAAACTAGGCTATGTATCCAAAAATCCCTTTTTTGTCTCTTGGTCCCTGTAAAATCCAGTTTGAACTAGTATATGCAAACTGTTCCATGGGGTGGCTTCAAAGGGCTGATATAACCAGAGGAATTATGTTAGCATTCCTCTCCCTCTAAAAGAGTTACATAAACCTCTAAAACAACACATATGCAATTGCATTTTTAATACATTGGACACAAAGTATTAAGATAAACTTTATTGAATTAGGCTAAATTCCATAAGGTTTGTCTTACTGAAGGATATTGTCACTGTCACATTTCTAATGCTACTACTTTATATTTTAGTGTCTTCTATCTCTTGAGGACCTCAAAGCACTTTATAAACATTACAAATTTAGCTTCAATACCTTTTGGGAGATAGCTGAATAAAATATTAGGGTGGAAGCCTGACTGGAGATAGGAGTTTTGGTCTGGGGTCTAATTGGTGTGGAGTCTGTCTTTCCTAGTGAGAGTTCATGAAGTTTAACTAGAACTTAAAAATTGAGTTGGTTGGCATTGATTTATTTGTAGAGAAGCTCTCCCTCCTTTTACAGACAATTGCAATATCAGAGCAATGACTGCTTAGCAGCAAACAAGATGGAATAAGCTGAGAAGGAGCCCCCTCTCCCATTTTTTTGCAAATAGCAGAATGGCCCCAATTTGAACACCAAACTCTACTCCAACTGTCTCTCAGTTGTGTAGGCATTTGTGTTGATTGTTTGCTCCCTCCAGCTCATCTTATCCTAATTTAGACCATCTATTGGGGGTTAAATTAAACTCATAGACTTTAAGGTCAGCAGGGATCTTCATGACCATCTAGTCAGATCTCCTGTACAACGCAGGCCACAGAACCTCACCCACCCAACGGTGTAACAGACCCCTCACCTATGACTGAGTTACTGAAGTCCTCAAATCATGGTTTAAAGACTTCAAGATACAGAGAATCCATCAGCAAGTGAGCTGTGCCCTATGCTGCAGAGGAAGGCGAGAAACTGATCTTCAACAAACAAACTCCCAGACTCACTATCAAGGATTTAGCACACATCACTTCTTTGAAGTCTGGGTGAAGGAAGCCCCTCGCCATATCTTTATTGACTAAGCATCTTTATATATAAAGATCTTAGACTTAGAATTTATGCATAGTAGGTGTAATATTGTGAACCTACATCATCAGACTCAGTGGATTATGATCCTCCTCCTTTTAATGATTTGCAGTTCCTCTTAGTTTTATCTTTGCTGAAACCGCCTATAAAGGAGTTAGTGATTATTAAGAACTCTTTGAATTTTAAGTTCTTTTTGGTGGATTAGGGGAGTTTAAGTGTAATGATAGATGCTCCTCTTCCCTCAAGAGAAGTTTGATCAGAAGAAAAACTCTAAATTTACAGATAATTCAACTCAGACTCAAGATAGGAATACACAGTTTTATAACATTAAAGCTAGTCTAAGAGAAATTGACTCCTCTTCTCACCTTACCAGACACAGGCTCTCTGAAATTTCAAAACGCTTGAATTAAATACTTCCAAGAATAATTCCCCCTCCTTTAGAAATCCTTCAAATATCTCAGTGTGCCAGAAAATGCCAA
Organism: Mesoclemmys tuberculata; assembly: GCA_007922155.1. Taxonomy (NCBI): domain Eukaryota; kingdom Metazoa; phylum Chordata; order Testudines; family Chelidae; genus Mesoclemmys; species Mesoclemmys tuberculata. The sequence continues at coordinate 34,082,448 of ML675610.1, forward strand.
AAGTCTGGCCCTAACACTCACTACAAATGGACCTGCAACAACATGTAATCCTGCTCCTGTCTTCTTCTCTGCCTAGACTAGCCAAAGACCTTTCTTTGTTAAATAATAATATCATTACACAGTTTATTTATGTTGCTCTCTTCCCCCCTCACTCACACACACACACCCACACCCCATTAAGAGCATCTGTTGCTCTTCAGCGTTCTCCCAAGGAAGAGAGGGGGGAACAGAGCTCTCCACCCAAAAAGCCTTCTTGGTTCTGACTCTGCTAGCTAGCTTCTCCCCCACAACATTTCCTTCCTGCACCTTCTTCTACCTTCTATATTAATGGGCTAATTAACTTTCAGCCCTCCCCACCCCATTCTAATCTGCTAATTAGGCACAGCCAGGTAAACCGGCAGGAGGGGAGGAAGAGAATATGATGGATGGATTAGTTGGTGTATAAGTGATTAAGAGTGCTGTCTCAAATGTCAATCCCAGCATTCTGACACACAGCACCTGCATTAATCTTTAGTTTTTCAAGGGGACTATATTCAGACAGACAGCCCTTGTAAATATTGATCTAAATCAGTTATTGATTGACAGTTCATTTTTATTTACCACGTAGCTCTGTTAAACTTATAAGCCACCTTTATTCTCAAAATGTGCATGAGAGGTGGAAGATGGAATTGCTTTGTTAACATATCATTTCTAAAATTTGGAAATAAGAAAACAGCTAAGGCACCAACGTGTCTTCATCTCTAGAGTAGAAAACATTCTGGTGAGATCCTCACTCTATAGGATATTCTCAAATAATATACAACTCTTCATACAGTTAAGATTCCAAACCTAGTTTCACTAAAAGGTAGATATGGAAAAGTTCCTTCACATCTTAATTTTTGACCAGATAAATCTGGAGTGTTGGAAAAATCTACCTCATCTTTTGGATTGTTGAATTTTCCAGTTTCTCAAAGGAGGCTCGATTTTACATCTTGTATACAAAAATAATCTTTATCGCCATCTCCGAAAGTTTTTAATATTTTCTCAATCCCTGGTAGTAGTTTAATTGGTGGCAGTTTTTACCCTTTTAGCATTGTAATAAAAACCTCTTTTCAGTAAGTTCTGAGTGACAATGTAAGGTATTACATGGACATTATTGTGCTAGATTATGTATGTTTCTCTCTTTGTAGTCACAAAATACATATCAGATGTAAGGGCTGAGAGTCTGTCACGGAGGTCACGAAAGTCATGGATTCCAAGACTTGCAGAGATCTCCATCCAATTATGCTCTTCAGCTTCTGGGGTCTGCAGAGCCCTGCAAGCTCTCACCTGCCACAGGGGAGGAGGGTCCTAGAGCTTTTAGGGGGATGGCCAGCTCTTTACCACCACAGGGGGCCCACAGCTCCAAGTCACTGCCAACAGGGGCCCCCCAACTCCAAGCTGCCACAGGCAACATGGTCCCGGTGGCTCTGAGCTCCCGCCACGGGGACCCCACTGCTGTCCGCAGAGTGCTGAGTGGCAATAGGCAGCTGGCCCCTGTCACTCCCAGCCACTGTGGTCAGCATGGGCAGTGAGGACCTCCAAGCTGCGAGCTGCCACAGGCTACAGAGACACAGCAGCAGCAGGGATCTCGCTGCTGTCCAGCAGGGTGGATGGAAAAGGACTCCGGAGCCACAAGCTGTTGCGGGACAGAGGGGCATCCTGCAGCTGTCAGTGGTGGGGAGACCCTGGAGTCCCTGAGCTGCCAGGGGGCAACCCCCAGCTACCACAGGCAATATGGGAACCTACAGCCTTCAGCTGGGGTGGGCAGCCCCGCAGCCTCCAACCACAGGCAGGGGTGGATCCTGGATTCACCTAGGGGAGGTCAGAGCTCCACAGCTTGGGGGACCAGGCTGGCAGCAATTGCTGGACCCTCCCCCTCCTGCAGTGGGCTAAGGCTCTAATATCTCCTTTTGCCTGCCGGGCTTATATAATGCCCTCAGCTCCTCCCCCAAGTTGTTTTTAGTAAAAGCCACAGATCAGTCAGAGGCGTCCATGAATTTTTGTGGATTGCCAGTGAAATCCGTGACTTTTACTAAAAATAACCGTGACAAAATCTTAGTCTTAGTCCTATGCAAGCTAATAAAAGTGACTGATTGAATGAAGTATTATTCTTATTTTACAGAAAGATAAATTGAGGGACAGATTACGAGCCTGATTTTGGCCTAAATTCAACAGTGACTTCAATAGGACTATTCACAACCTCAAAATTGGCACATGCTTAAGTATCTTGATGATTCTTTAAGAGTTACTAAGCACTGCATTTCATTTACTCCAACTAGTGTTGTAGCTGCTCATCGCATCTGAAAATCAAGCCCTTACGTACTTCCCTAAGGTCCTGGTGGAAGTCTGTAGCAGTCCAGAACAAAACCTCAATCTCCTGATTGCCAGTCCTGTGCTTTACCCATAAAACCATCTTTCTTTTCTAGCAGAACTGACAGAGGGCACACTGACCAGAAGGCAGCACCAATAATGTGCAAGTGGGGGCACTACTATTCATGTTACATCGCTTCATTGTACCTGGAGTGGAACAAATTTCTCCCAAAAATCTAGTACCAAAATGTTTAGTTCCCTACAACTTTAATAGACTACAATAACCAGATGGCCAGCTATATCAGGCTGTTTGTGACATACAATTTCTCTTCCTATTTTAAAAAATGATTGCTTTTACAATTACCATCCACCAGTCCATTTAAGAGCATTGCTGAGAACTAAAGGTCTTAGTAAAATGTGATTTTCATCCTGAAGCTGATATAATTCTGCTCAATACCTAGACATAGCAGCGGAGGGTTATAAACCCAGTGTATAATGATTGGTATGATAATCTGATTGGAAATTGCATTTAAGGTTTTTTTGTTCCTTATCACACCATTTCTATATCCACCTGATCATGTAATAACATTTTTAAATTTCAAAATGTATTAAATAGTTTAAATTACTCTACACACTTTGTCAGAACTACTTTGTTTAAAAAATTAACAACCACTCACCTTTTTTGAGGAGCTAGATATAGTCTGTAAATCATCTGCCTGGGCAGAAACACTTTCAGTCACAAATGCTATATGTTCTGCATCAAGTATTTTATCAGAATACATAAAAGGAGATATGAGAAGTAGAGTCCATTTGTTTAAGTCATCAAGGGACTGAAAGTAACAGGAAACAAAACAACATCAACATATTTTGGAAATTGCTTTAAAGTATCTTTATATTCCTTAATTAACAAGTATTTAGCTTTTAAGATACCACTAATTACAGTAATTTTCCAATAATTTGCCTAATTTTAACAGCTAACCCATTGCTTATATATCTTGATTATAAAAAGAATCTGCCATCTTTAAACAACCAAGCTATTATTTTATTGTTACAAAGGGAGATAGTGACAAAAAGTAAGCAGGGTAGGGCAAGTCAAGTAATGAAACCAAGAGGCCAAGTGTGGCTAGAGCATAGAAAATGAGGAAGCTGCCTTTTTAATTTATGCAGGTGTTGTTGCAGAGTCATACCCAAACCAAAGCCCAGCTTTATTCAAATATATAGATAAAATTATGTGGCCATATAAACACATTTGGCAGCATGGCCTGGATTAATTACGATGAACTATTTAGGTTGAGGGCTGCAACACAAGCTAGAATTAGGTGGGACATACTGTAGCATATGCTGTGGTTAGAGTGGATAACACCATGGGGGGCCCTGTGTTCACAATGAGTAGCTTCACACTGAACTTTTCAAATGCTGAACAGGATATCAAACATCCCATAGGTTTATCAAAATAAAACTCATTATGGTGGCTCATTCCTCAGCAAACCCGGCAGAAGCCAGATGCACCTAAAAACATTTGCTGGGCATTGAACTAAGGTGCGTGTTTTTGGACCATCTGAAAATGTAGATATGCTTGCAAAGTATGCTAGAAGTCACTTACAACCCACAATTGCTACAGTGGTTGGGAAAGGCCACAGTGTGGTAACAGATTGTAGGGGGTGGTAAATCAGGTAACTCTGATAGGACACCAGGTACAGAAACAGGGTATGGAATTCAAGGAGCAAAAAGTGGGGGGGCTGGTCAAAAGCCCCATCTCTGGTTAAACCTGGTGTGTTAAGGGTTCTTCTTGGGGATGACTCTTACAAGAGGGAGAGCGCATATCTATGGGAAGGGTTCACTTCAGGATCCTCTATACGGGGAAAAGAAATTATGTAACGTCCAACAATGTGACATCCTTGGTGGGGTTAGGTCACATTGTAGAGATAAAGAATGTACAAGAATTAAAGACTAGTAGAGTAGCAGGGGAATTCAATTATTTACTTATAAAGATTTGCAGGTGTGTTCCCTAGGCTTAGTTCCTTAGAAAGCCCCAGGTGAGTATCAATTGATATCCTGCTATACTCACAGGGCAACTTAATGATGCAATAGACCTGGCCTTATGTTCCATTCTCTTTTCCTCTGTCAATGAGGCTCTGCGCATAGTGAAATCTTGTGGGCCAGGCACACTGATGGCAAAGTGTGACATCAAGCCTGCTTTTCAATTGCTGCCAGTACACCATCCAACTTGAACCTTTTGTGTTTTGTTTACGGACAGTTTTATTTTCATAAATCTATAGGATATTTGATATCCTGTTCAGCATTTGAAAAGTTCAGTATGATGCTACACTGAGCAGTGGTGCAGGAATCTGGTTTATGGCAGTTGGTGCTCTACTTCAATGACTTTCTATATGGGCATTCGGATGAGCGTAGTACCTTGATGGATACCTTCCAGGACCTGGCTGATAAACTGGGGATACTACTAGTAGAAGAAAAAAAAAGGGGGCCCTCCAGGAAGCTGACTTCCTAAGGTCTGCACTAGAGACACTGGTGGGTACAACTAAACTCCCGCAGGACAAACTTCAGGAGCTACTGGGCTTAATTGACAAGGGCAGACTGGCAAAAAAAAAAAAAAAAAGAAGTTACCCTCTGTGAGCTGCAATCCATTATTTGGCATCTTAACTTTGCATCATGGCTGGTGGCCCTAGGGCAAGCATTTCGCACCTGGCTTTCACCTGCCATCGCAGGAACATCTAGGCCTCAACAATTCATAACAGTTGCTAAAGAGATAAAGGACTATTTGTGGGAACAGGAACAACTTCTAACGCATTTTAACAGGGTGTAATTTAAGAGGGAAGTGTAGATGCTTGAGGCTAATCTGAAGATCTACTCAGATATTTCAGGTAGAATCGGCTTTGGGGTGTTTTAACCAAGGCGGGCGGTGTACTCAGAAATGGCTCTCCCCTTGGATACTAAAACGGGATTTGCAGGATATAACATGCCTGAATTTTCCCCCCATTTTTAGTGACAGTGATGATTTCGGGAATGGAGTTTGCTAACAAAAAGGCATGCTTCTTGAGTGACAATGTGACTGTGGTATGTGTTATCAAATCACCAGTCTCCCAAATCACTCAAGGTCATGATGTTGGTGACAGCATTTGTAGTACAAAGTTTAAACTTCAATATTTATTTCATTTCCAAACACATGCTCTGGGCTGATAATGACACAGCTGATGCAGAGTTCCAGGGGGGTAGCCGTGTTAGTCTGTATACAGCAAAAACAACAAGAGTCCTGTAGCACTTTAAAGACTAACAAATTTTATTCCTGCAGGCATAAGCTTTCATGGGCTGTAACCCACTTTGTCAGATGCAATGAATAGAAATCAGATTGGGGTATATATACACATTGAAGAGTAAGGAACAACAATCTACTAATGTAATATATGCCATGATGTGACAGCAATGCCCCTCTGCCACGTACATTAGCCAAACCGGACTGTCAACATACAAAAGAATAAATGGACACAAATCAGATATAAAAGTGGTAACATCCATAACCAGTAGGAGAGGACTTCAATCTCCCAGGACTCTCTGTAACTGACTGGAAAATTGCCATACTTCTACAAAAAAACTTAAAAAACTGACTTCAGCAAGAAACTGCAGAGTTGTATGCAAACTTGACACTATCGACTGGGTCTGAATAGGGACTTGGAATGGTTATCTCATTACAAAAAGTAATTGTCACTGTTAACACATTCTTACCTTCTAATCAACGGTTGTCAGTAGGCCTCATCTACTCTTACTGAATGGATTTTGCTAACACCTACCCTCCCCGCTGTTTTTCCTTACTCTTGAATATGCGCATGCGCGCATGATTTCTACTCATTGCATCTGATGAAGTGGGTTACAGCCCACGAAAGCTTATGCCTGCAGAAATAAAATGTGTTAGTCTTTAAAGTGCTACAGGACTCTTGTTGTTATAGCTGATGCACTGTCTCATTTTCAAATAGATAGATTTCAGGAATAACCAGGGACCCCAAATGGATGCTGCTAGCACCCTCAAACCTTAGCATCTGAGGGCGATCAGTACAGTGCAGAAATCGGTGGAACCATGAACATTTAAGAACTATGAGAGAAGCGTTAATGATTTTGTGCAATTTCAGAAGAGGGAAGGCCTCTCCATGATGTGGCTGTTTCCTGAAGACCAGGTGCTTCAGTATACAGTGTCACTGAAAACACAGACTGCCATTATCAACCATCTCCAATTGCCTATTGATTCTTACATTTGTCAGTAGGCCCAATGGTTACTTCAATCTTGCAGCAGATTTAGAATTTGGAGGTTTATAACAGGATGGTCACAAAGCTTGGACCTTACAGATACACATTGTCCAATTACTTTTAATATGCTTAGAAACTGGTTTAAATTCTTGAGCACATCTTTATGAACAAGAGGTGGCCTTCTTCAGGGCTGCATTCCTGGTAGCACGTTTAGGGCTTTTAGGATCAGCGAACTAGTGGCTGGGTTACAGAGGAATACTTCAGGAAGAGCTTTGGAGTTGCTGGATTTACATTGAGAGGAGTGATCAGTTATCTTAACCTTAAGGATGTGTGGCAAACGGCCGGCTTCTCCCTAGTGGGTTTCGCACTTTTGCCTCTCGTAGTGGGCCAGGGCGTCGCTGGTTACCCCATCTCCCCATGGAGGGGTGTAGGGACCCAGGCCCGCCCGCTCCTCCAGGTCCCAGCCCAGGGGCCCTCTGAGTAGCAGCTATGTGCTGCTGGCACCTTACTTGCAGCTGCAGGCTTTTCCCCTGGGCTACTCTCCCCCCTCTGTCTTTCTGGCTTCTTGAGCCCAGTACCTACTTCAGGACCCCACCTCTCTCCCACACACCGCTGTACTCCGTTCCGTTCTCCTCCACTTCTCCACACACCACCGTACTCCGTTCTGTTTTCCTCCACTTCACACACTCCTCTGCTCACCACACACCTACTCCTTCAACTCCATACTGTCTCTCAAGAGTAGAGGGTTTTTATAGGCACCTGGGTGGGGCCTTAATTGGTGTCAGCTGACTCCAATTACCCTTTGGCTAGTCTATAGGGAATGCAGCCTGGAGCATTCTAGCACTCACATAGTGCCCTTCTAGAACTTTCCCAGTGCCCTCTGCCCTTGCTATACCACAGATGTCAAAGACAAATCAGGGAGATCGGGGTGAATACATTATGCTTCAGGAAGGCAGCAAAGCCAGGATCTGCCTGGATATGCCTTTGAGGGTATATATGGAATAAGGAAAGGAAAGCCCCTCTTTATTCATGGAGAGCCAAGCCTCCTAACGACATACTAGTTTGTTACAATTTTCAGACAATGGCTGATGAGGTTGGGGCTTCCAGTCATCCATGAATTTGGTTCTCACTCATTCTGGATCAGGGCAGCAACAGCACCAGCACAGCTGGGTCTGGGGGCTGGTCATTGGCACTTTAATGCATATAGGTTGTACATGAGACCCCAGGTTGTGAATCAGATATAATCATCTCATGTTTCCTTTCAGACACACGCAGATGTGCTAGGTAGATCATGGTGTGGATCTGAGGGCACAGTATTGTTCACTGGGCACATAACCAGATTCCTGGGTTGCCTGGAGGTTCACAGACGGGTTTCAGTGACAAAGCAATTAAAAGCTGGCAAAGCAGAATGGGCATGCTATGGGATCAACTACGGCCTACTGTATAATCTGATGGCCCACCAGCAGGCACCAGATGTGACTGTGGTTCATCTTGGGGACAACAATTTGGGAATGTGAAAAGGAGTAGGCTTAACACTCAGAGCCAAGAGGGACTTGGGGCAGATCGCTAGAACTTTTCCCAGGAGTCCAAATTCAGTCTGACTGTTGTAACATTGTTTTATTTTATAATTAAAGTGACCCAACTCCATTTTAAATTAATAGAAATATAAACTCATTGGGCCTGGATGTAAAATGTTAACTGCCTGGTAACAACATCTAGCCTTGTCTTGTCAGAAGTCTCTGTGATAAGCACCGGGAGAAGGTGTCAAGTACTGAAAATCAGTATGTGGCCTGTAGGTTTCGGTAAACCTGTTACTTGAAACTCAGTAAACTTCATTTAAATAGTATTCAGACATGTATTGCAATAAGTGATCCTTTGTCAACAGCAGACAGCAACTGAAGTTTATCCACAAAAAAAGTACAACTGCCCAAGCAGGGGGCCAAAATTCTGTCTGGTAAATAACTGGGCGATCAAGGAAGATAATATCGTGTCGGGGTCCAGCCCCCGATCACCCCATCGCTCTTAGACACTTCATAATTGGCTAAGCGGGCATATTGCTGTGTGGAAGAAAAATGAAGAAAAATATAAAAGGTGGTCACAAACAGGAAGTAAACTGGAGATGTCCCGTATCTTTGTTGGAAGAGCACCAGAATAGCTCTACGTGTGGGCCTGATCCACCTGCCGTCTCTCCCCAGTTTGCCGCTCAAACCTGAATATAGAGCGTGTGGCTGTGTAACCTGAGTGTGACAGTGTGTTCCACTCAGATGTAAAACCCGGGAATTGTACCAGCAGAATGAGAAGGCTGCTTTGCTGCTGACAAACTTCACTGGTGCAGTGAGAGTATAATAGCATAAGTATAACCCTATAGTGTAAGCTAGATTTGTAAATATATTTGTATAGTTGTAATTGTAATTGTGTTCTAAGTAGTTAAATTGTTGTATTAAATAAGAATCAATGGTGAGTTTTAAATTGTAATTGGTGATGTATAAATTATTGCAAGTAAAACAAAATTGTATGCAAAGCAATCTTTGTCCCTCCTTATTTGAGGGATCCATATAAATCGAACCTGACAGCAAGCTGGTTCTTGTTGTCACCTCACTGACATGTTCCAATGCAGAGTAGGGCGGGGGCCATGAAGCCCTTGAAGGTCAGCAAGACTAAGAAGTATGTTAACAAAGATGCGTCCAAGTTCATATATAGGTAAGGGCGGTTGGTAGTTTCTCATCCAGGCATAACCTACGGAGCATGAGAGTTATTCAGGGAGAATGGGGCCCATCTTTCCATCTGGGGAGTGGAAATATTTTTGGCTGATACTAAAGAAGGCACCAGTAAATGTGTGGGAACTCGGCTAGGTATGGGATGGAGGCAGCCAAGCTAATTGCTGGCACCTCCTTGTGGCATATGTCCAGTGCAGGTACGCCACTGGGAATGGATACCGATCAAATAAAAAATGGATAGGTAAAGGATTTAAAGGAGGCATACTTTAAAGGAGAGGAAAAGGGGGGGCTCAGGGCTCCTACAGTAGAGAGTCAAACCCCTCCCTTCTTCTTGGTGCTCTTAACCATCGAATGTGGGGGTTGGCAGAATCCCAGCAGCAGGATGGCTGGAACCAGAATGGAACAGGGAAAGGTATGATGGCAGCTCTAAAGTACAGGGAAATCATCATGATATTACCTGCACTATACAATTTTATCTGCCAGGTACTCCCAGATATTTTAAGACTATAGCTGCAGCCTAATTAAAATCACACCCAGTGTCACCATCCTCCTCCTAGCATAGCTGAACAACATGGCTAGCTCTTTTTATATCAATGCATCTTTAAAAATAGCCAAACTTACTGTTTTCCTGGTGTGTCAGTACTATGCTGTATTCTCTCTCCATTTTACACCACATGATTTCAGGTGCAAAAATATTAAAATATCCTACAACTCATAATGCCAACATATTATAGGAAGGATTTTAATGTTATCTTTCCCTGAAAAATGTTATCTTTTCCTAAAAAAAAAAAATCCCTTTCATTTTCCTGAAAAATGTTATCTTTTCCTGAAAAAATAATCCCTTCATTGTATATCAGTGCACAATTTGTCAGTGTCATTCATAAATAGGTGAGCATAGATTACCTCAAGAAGCTTCAAAAAACTGTGTTGGCTACCTGGTCCTCATCCAGTAGCAGCAGCAAACAACGCAGAATAATTATTTGACAGATCAGAATATTTAAGCAATCTATCTAATATTTGCTGTTAATTCTACCACAAACTGTGTTTCAAATGTCTTTGTGGTGGTTTTTATTTTAAATAATTTACTGAACGTATAATTAATATTTTAAAACTACGGACATTTTTGGCATTAAACCATATTGGGAGCAAATCAAGTCAATGAAGATGCTGTGAATCCTCATTAATTTGACATAATAAAGTAAATGTGAATTTCCCTGATGCAGGCCTTAACAGTGTACAATCAATCTGTATTCCCATGAAAATATTTCAACATTTTAATTCTCTGTTTAAATAAAAAAAGACAATAAAGAATTAACTGAAGGGACTAGTAATGGGTTATATCACCAAATCCTGCCTGCTTTACTAAAGTGAGTTGCAGAGTCAACACAAGTACTCTTTAAAGTTAACAGAATTTGGCTCATAAAGCTTTTCATTATCTTCAGCACCTGTTTTGATAAAGGTCAAATGTTATCTTGAGAAGTTACCACTTACGACTTTATGGTATCTTATATTAAGGAAGCTACTGATTACAGTCCAGAGCCCGGCAGACAATCAACCTGATCACTGAAAGCCTTGGAGGAATCAAAGATAGGAAGATTGAACTATCCTCACGATAAGGTTCAGGACTTTGTGGAGAACTCTATATTGCTGCTGTCGATCATGTAACTATTGGAGAGAGAATAGAGACCAATACTGTCTCACTACCAGCACTAAAAAATCATGTTTAAAAAAACAAAGCTATTAGTTTAAAAATAGCTCTCTCTTTAAGAGTATTAAATAATATGAGTCCTGCAACAAAAAGAATATGTTTAGAAATATTCAATTGTATTGAATGTTAAATACTAATTGTTTTAAAATTAATTAAATATTCTGGGTCTGGTTCCGTTCAATATCTTTATCAATGATTTAGATAATGGCATCGTTTCTCATTTGTTTATTATAAAGTTTGCAGATGATACCAAACTGGGAGGGGTTGCAAGTGCTTGGAGGACAGGATTAAAATTTCAAAATGACCTGGATAAACTGGAGAAATGGTCTGAAATAAATAGGATGAAATCCAATAAGGACAAATGCAAGGAAGAAACAATCAGTATCACACATACAAAATGGAAAATGACTGACTAGAAAGGAGTACTGTGGAAAGGGATTTGGAGGTCATAGTGGAACACAAGCTAAATAGGAGTCAACAATGTAACACTATTGCAAAAAAAAGGAAACACCATTCTGGGATGTATTAGGAGTGTTGTAAGCAAGACACTAGAAGTAATGCTTCTACTCTGCTCCACGTTGACTAGGTCTCAACTGGAGGTTGAGTTCAGTTCTGGGTGCCATATTTCAGGAAAGATTTGGACAAACTGGAGAAAGTCTAGAGAAGAACAATAAAAATGATTATGTCTAGAAAACATGACCTATGAGGAAAGAGTGAAAAAAAACTGGGTTTAGTCTGGAGAAGAGAAGACTGAGGGGAGACGGTTTTCAAGTACATAAAAAGTTGTTACAAGGAAGAGGGGGAAAAATTGTTTTCTTCAACCTCTGAGGATAGAACAAAAAGCAATGGATTTAAATTGCAGCAAGAGAAGTTTAGGACGGACATTAGGAAAAATTTAACTGTCAAGATAGTTAAGCACTGAAATAAATTGCCTAGGGAGGTTGTGGAATCTCCCTCATTGAAGATTTTTAAGAGCGGGTTAGACAAACACCTGTCAGGAATGGTCTAGGTCATATTTAGTCCTGCCTTGAGTGCAGGGGACTGGACTTGAAGACCTCTCAAGGTCCCTTCCAATCCTACACTTCTATGATTGTGGTAGCCCTCAAACTTTCAATCAGGTCTGAGGGCCCACTGTACAGATATGGGTAGAAACAGTCCAGCATCCTTAAGTTATAATTCCTTTGGACTCTTAAAACTCAAAAATGGCCAGTAACTTTTAAAAACATGTTATAAAAGAAAAACTCTTCTCTATGAGGCTGAGGCCAAATTTCTGAACCTCTTACAATATAACTGCAAAACTATAAGCTTATAACACAACCTGCATGAAAAACACTACAGACAGAAAATACATTCTTAACATTTAAGTATATAAGAGCATCTGTGTTTCCAATAATCAAACTGAAGAGGGGTCAAAAATGACATTGTTTAAAAGAAGCTTAATGTATGGTGCAAGTAAATCCAGAGTAATTCACACAGGACTTTTGTGAACAATCATAAGCCCCATCATATCTAATCAAGTGGAGAATATGCTTTTTGGAACCTGAACCCACTATGTAACTATTCTTAGATTCTGTTGCCATGACTTTTGAAAGAGAAAAAGACAAGTATTAGGGTATCTGTTCACAACCAAGGAAGCAGACAACCAGACTATTCTATGGAACAACTAAGTCATTATTTGGCAGCCTGTTCATGGCTTATTGAAAATATTTCCTCTTTACCCATATAATTTGTGAAAAGTTTTGCTGCTTCCTGGGAAGAGTATTAACTAATCAATAGTATGCTTCATAAACACTTCAATTCCTTTTTAAATGGCTGGTGACAACTGCAGTCATAGCACATACAGTGAAAATCCCATTCAGAGAACGATTTAAATGCTAGCAAAAAAGAAAGATTTAAGAAATGTTCCTTTCCCCACATACTCTAATTACAATATTCAACATCATAAATAGCATATATAACCACTATATTTAAACTATTTTAAATATTTGTATATATCTGGTTCAAAGCAGACACACAACCATCATTAAAGGCTAAATTTTACATTTTAAATCATTTCAATGTGATACAGAAATTATTTTATTTGTAAACAAATCTATTTTAGAAACCCAATTTTAAAACTTTTTAAAACAATTTGCTGTTTGCAGTTCTCAGTTCGGACCATGAATGTCAAAAAATTACTTTGTTTTATTTATAAATAAATTCCAGTTTCTTAGTGCCGCACTATTTGCATTTCAAATATCAAATAGCCGTTTGTCTTCACTTTCAACACCCTTCATGACTCATCTCTCCTTCAATCTATCATTCATAGATTATGAATTTTCCAATCTTCTCATTCACTGTCAAATTGTCAACTCCCACCTCTGATCAGCCCACAATGCCAGCCTGCATTGTCCACTTGTTAAATTTTCAAATAAGCACCTTTGCACTTTCTCCCATGTTCCCCTCACACTACAGAGAAGCTACCCATAAAAATTTGCAGAGCTACATCATTATCCTCTTGTAAATTTTCTATTTCGGCAATGCCTACAAAAAACTTAATAATTAGTCTGCTGGTGTGGTCAGACAATGGCCTCTCAGGCTGACGAATAGCATTACATTGTTTCCCTCAACTTATACTTAGAGTGTCTAATGTTTAGATTGTGAACTCTTTGGGGGAAGGACACTTTTTATTTTGTGTTTGTGCAGCACCTAGTGCAATGGAGTCTGGTCCTTCACTGGGACTCCTAGGCACTAAGACAATACAAATAACCACAAAACACTGCAAAGAAATAAATATTTTAAAATAATTTTTCACTAGCATTTAAAAGGGTATATGGAAAATATTTCTATTAGCTTTCAAATTTAAAGAAGCTTGTTTTGACAAAATTTAAATATGGGCCTAAATTTAAGTCAACAGTATCCCTTTACATCTGTGAGACAAATCCATAAATGCAAAGAACCCCAAGGTAAGAACTTCAGACCTAAATCTTAGCTACTGTTAGGTAAGGTAACTGAGGCAATCTCCCATTGTGCTGGGTATATTACATTTCCTTCTTAATTAAGTTTTTCTTATTTTATTGCTTTGACTCTTAAATTTCTGTGTTTGGATTAATTTATGTTGTATAAATTCCCTGAACTTTAAAGTGATTTCTAACTTAACTTTGTATATAGCAATTTTATCTAATTTTAACATTAAGACATACTTAATCATGCAACTAAAAAAATTAACAACCACTCCACCATTCTAACCCTCTCGATACATTTTTGTACACAGTGTGCCTGAACAGATTCTGCAGAATCTAACTTTCATTTAAAAACAAAAAATATTCAACCCCTTATGCTCCAAAGATAACCCTCCAAAACTGAACTAAGCTAAAACCAGAGGCAGTACTGTAATTTTGAGTATGCAAACTAAAACTATGGCTCAGAAGTGTGAACTCCTCCTTCCTCCAATTATGTCAATGAGGTGTGAACTCTTAAGCCTATTGATGGCTTTTGGTATCAACTCTTTCATTGCTGACCATTTTAGGAAATGGACCAGGAGCAAGGCTACTGCACAGGTAAATACATTAAGAAAGCAGAACAGAGAAAGGCAGATAGGGTGAGAAAAAGGGCAGAAAAAATGCTGGTCCTAAAGGCGAGCATATTTTACCACTAAGTGATACGGAATGCAACAATCAGGCACTGAACAAATGAATGACAGTGACTAAAAGTTACGTTATTACATAAAAGCCATATTCTATTCCTGAGTCTGTGAAAACTTCCCTCTGTCATCAGTTGGAGCAGCATTTTGGATTGAGGATAGCATGTAGTCCTAACTTTACATGATGGCCACAGACCACAACTCCAAGTGGAAATCAGACCGCTCCACTGAATGACATACCTAATTTCAAGTCTTAAACATCTAACACTTGGTGAGCGCAGCTATACTAGACACTTTTAAACTAAGGCAGCCCTATCTGCCTAATTAATTAATCCCTTCATCACATCCTTCACTCACTTGTCTTTGGCTTCTCCCATTATGGCCCCCCAAACCAGGAGCCTCTCTCTGACCTAGTCTACCATGCCTCCACCTTCTCCTCCTTCCAAAATACTTCTATTACGCTTAAAATCTAGTATCTCCCTGAAAGGAAAGAAGGTCATATAAAAACAGCAAAAGATCACCTCTCAACATTTAAAACAAAAACAGCAGCATTAAAAGGATTAAGATTGACCACTTAAACTGCTTTTTGTTATATTCCAGCCCCATCTATCTTCTCTGTAATGTATTAAACTAAGATCCTTATTGCATGGATCTTGCTTTCCTACCTGTCTGTAAAGTGCCTACCATACTTTTAACACTATATAAGTAAACAAACAACATAACTTTGTAAAATGCAACAACTCAATTTTTCCATCAAATTTCAGGCTAAGAACTCCTATTGTAAATTCATTATCAACATTTAGTAGTTAAAACATTAAAAACATGTCTGAAATGAACTTATCTCAGGTCAATTCCCAATGAACAAGTGTCCATGTTACATTTCATAATCAAAAGTGACATTAATTGTTTGGCTCCACAGCTTGTAGCCTCTGCAAAGTAGTACACTTTGAAATTGCATGAAAACAACTGCCACTAGAGATAGCCATCACCAGATCAAAACTGGGGCAGTAGAGAAAAAATGTATTTTGTTGACATCTGCTCTGTGGTTAGAGAGGTCTTCAATCCTCATGGATATTAAGCCATCATCTTTCAAGGACACTAAATTTCATTTAAAAATATAAAATGTTAAACATATTTAAACCTTAAAGATTTCTTCTTAATATGACTCACACAAAACTACCTACATATCTCACAGAGGAAATATTCCCTTCAATATGTATACATTTCCCTGTTAGAAAACAAGAAACAAGTAAAGGAAAAATGTACTGTGTCCAATGCTTTGCAGTAGGGGAATGCACTGAAGATTCCAGGTTTATTTGTTTCACATCAGAGTTTGAGGAGAGAAACAGGATGTTTATAAATACAATTTAGCACTTACCTACAGTTCTGAAGAAACATTAACTAAGTCTCAAAACACCCACGTGGGTTAGTTAAGTATTTGCTTAGTTTTACAGATGGAGGGCTCTAGGAACTTGCCCAAATTCAAATTAAGAATGAGCATTAGAACCATGAACAGACATGGAGTTCCCAGCTCTCCCACTCATGCTCTAAACATGCTTTGCACACTGTCTCTATCATCTTTGCTACTTACAACTCTAAAAATAAGGGAGAGAGAGGCTTTCCAGGGCATCCTATCTCCCTCGTATCTATCTATAAAACACAGTCAAAACAAAGATTCAAATGGTGTTAGAATATGACAGCCAATATTTCCTAAAAGGATAGAGTAGACAAGGCAGCGTAGTCTTTCTGACCTTGTCTTCACTAGAAAAAAAAGGTGTGGTTTGAACACACACAATCATAGAAATGTAAGGCTAGAAGGAATCTCAAGAGGTCACTTAGTCCATTCCTTCATGCAAGTGCATGACCAAGTACAGCAGAACCTCAGAATTATGAGCACCTCAGGAATTAAGGCTGTTTGTAACTCTGAACAACACATTATAGCTGTCCTCTCAAAAGCTTACAACTGAACATTGACAAATACAGCTTTGAAACTTTACTGTGCAGAAGAAAAATGCTACCTTTAACCATCTTAACTTAAATGAAACAAGCACAGAAACAGGTTCCTTATCTTGTCAAGCATTTTTTTTAAACCTTTCCCTTTTTTTAATAAACATTTAACACAGTACTCTCTACATTTTTCATTCTCTTTCCTTTTTTTTTTTTTTTTAATCTTTAAAGATTAAAGATTGTGTATTTCTGTTCCAAATGAAGTGTGTGGTTGACCAGGCAGTTCATAACTCTGGTGTTCAAAACTCTGAGGTTCCACTGTATACCAAGACCATCTCTGACACATGTTTGTTTTTAAAAACTCCAGTGATGGAGATTTCACAGCCTCACATAGTAACCTATGCCAGTACTTAACTATCTTTATGGTTAATTTTTTTTTCTAAATTTAAACTAAAGGACCCTTGATGCAAAGTAAGCCCTTTCATTAGTTCTTGTCTTATTTTTAGTGGACACTGAGAATTGTCATCTTTCCAAAAGCACTTAATGTATTTGAAAACTTATCAGTCCCCCTCTCTGTCTTCTCAAGACTAAAAACAGACCTAGTTTTGTTAATCTTTCCTCATATGACATATTTTCTAAACTTATAATTTTTGCCGCTCTCTACTGAACTCTCTTCAATTTGTCTACATCTTTTCTAAAGTGTGGCACTCAGACCTGCACACAGTACTCCTCTAAGGCTGCACCGGTGCCACAAAGTGGAACAATTACCAAGCATATCTTACTTTCAACTCTTCTGTTAATGCACCCAAAAACGACATTTGCCTTTTTCACAACTGAATCACACTGCTGAATCCTACTCACTTTGTGATACACTATAACCCCCAGATCCTTTTCAGCAGTACTAGCACCTACCCAATTATATTCCATTTTGTAGTTATGCTTGATTTTTCCTTCATAAGCACTTTTGTTATCCAGGGACTTCTTGGTGTCATGTGTAAGAGGTCACAGGGTGCACAGAGTTTTACAGGGACCCCCTGGATTGGATATATTCATGATAGTTCTCTGAAGGATGACACATGGGGTCTCAACCAAGAGCCAGTAGCCCACTCGTCATCATAATCATTGCAAAAATATACGTATGGATAATATTTAAGGAGTTACATATCTACACTGAAAACTATTTTTAAGGTCTTGGAATTAAGGCAGGTGGCCAAGAGGTGACGTTTTTCAGAAATGTTCCTTGTAGGCAGAAAGTAGCAGAAACCTATGTCCCTGTCTGACCATTTGTATATTGTATCTCTCATGCCTATTTGCAGGCTAAGCCAGAAGCAAATTAAGAGATTGTGAAATCAGCAAAAGTCTACAGGAAGAAACAAGACAGCAGAGAGGGGGCCTGTTTATGAATTAAGAATTGTTCTGGTCTTTCTTTGGAGTGCAAGGAGACACACTGGATCCTTCACTTAGGAGGCAAGCTGATAGCATGCTTGTCGCAAGAAGGGTCACAGCTAAGCCCAGCTGTAAAAACACTGCAAGGATTTGGGGTGAGCATTACTCTATAAAACATAAGAGTATTTGTTAATTAACTCTAGGATCTAGAATGCACGTGCATTTGATATGTAACCATTTGCTTCAATTTGCTACTAACTGAATCTCTATGCTTTGTTCAATAAACTTATATTTGATTTGACTATACGCATATAAAAATGCTGTGTGTTAAACTGAGTGGTAAGCTGAAGTGGAAATGGTAAGCTGGGATGTAGTTTCTTTGGAAATAGCAAATCTATGAACACTGCAAATGTCCAGTAGAACGGTGGCACTCAAGAGACATGTTTGGAGGGCTTGAGGGTTGGAGTGTGTCAACTGCTAGCATGCAGAGCAATAGTGGAACCAGTGAGGCATAGAGGGGAGCACTTGTGTTGACTGAGGCCAGTGGAGTTGGGGATATGATCCACAGCACAGAGAAAGCCCTGAGAAATATCAAACTTTGCACTTGTCTTTACTGAATTTCATCTTATTGATTCAGACCAATACTCCAATTTATCAAGATTACAGCAGACCTCCCTTTATCTGATGGCCAGATCAGACAAATAATGAACAAGGAACAGATAATCAGGAGAATGGGAAAGTATGATGCTTCATCGCCATCTAGCGTCCACAGGAGAGATCATCCACTTCTGGACCTGCCTGTGTTGGTTGTTCTGTTAATACAGAGAGCCAGATAAGCGGGGTTCTACTGTATTTTGAATTTTAATCCTGTGCTCGAAACATCTCCTTCCCTCTAGATTGGTATCAGCTGCAGTTTTGTAAGCATACTCACCACCACAATGGGAACGTTAATTGATTTTCGTAACTAATACCAGACCCAGGACAGACCTCTATAGGTACATCCTCCCTGTTTGACAGCAAAGTATTGATAACTACTTTGTGTAGTTTTTTCAACCAGCTGTCTACCCACTTTGTGGTGATTTCATTTAGGCCACATTTCCCTAGTTTGCTTATGGGAGCATCTTGTAGGCTTTATCAAAAGCACATTTACACTAGAGTTGTAACACATTAACATACAGACAAGTTACGTTTTAACATATATGTTAACTGGTTGAAGTAAGCCTTAATCTTGCCTTTGTGGTTTATCTCAACCAGTTTGCCTTGTCTGAAACCCAGACTCCCCACTAGGCTTTAACTCAACCAGAGTATTAGGTGTCCATGTGCATACTGTCTGCACTATGACGCAGTCACTAATGTGTCATAATATTTACATCTTGATGAGGGATTGCAAGATCCTTGGAGTAGAGGCAGTCTGATCTTTTGTTTGTAGAGCATTAAATGCCTTGCTGACTGTTAGCTGCATTGTTATATCAGCATAGCTGTAGCCATGACGTCCAGGCCCCAAAATATTACAAAGACAAGGTGGGTGACAAGCTTTTACTGGGCCAATTTCTGTTGTTGAGAGAGAACTAAAGAAGAACTCTGTATAGCTGGAAAGCTTGTCTCTCTCATCAGCCAAAGCAGGTGGGATGAAAGGTATTACCTTGTCCACCTGGTCTCTGTTAGAATTACAGCAGCCTCAGCCACCTGACTGAGGATCTACCTCGGATATGTACAGCCCTGAATCCTGTTTCCGAGACGCCTCGGGGAACGGCTGTTCTCCTCGGATTCAGGGGGCTAGGAAATCAACACAGGGCTGGGCTTCAGCCCGTTGTCAGCTTGTAGCGAGCTCCAGCCTCGGCCCCAGCCCCCCTCCTCGCCACACACACACACGCGTCTCCAGGCGCGGGGTGCGAAGCAGAGGGAGACTGGGGGGGCCTTCCTCATTCCGGCTCCGCACCTGCGAGCCCCGTGACTCTCTTCCCCGGCAGGGGGCCGCTCTCACCCGAGCCCGGCAGCCCCGCACAGCCAGGCCCCCCCATCTCCCACCGCTTCCCAGGCCCGCCCTCAGGCCAGCCCGCCTCGGACGCCCGCGCAGGAGGCCGGGCGCGGCGGGTACCTGCGGGGTCTCCTCGGTGAAGAAGACCTTGTCCCCCCGCCGGAGGCAGACGGGCTCCTCGCCCCGCCCGGGCGGACCCTGCCGGCGCTGTGGCTCGGGCGGGCGGCAGCTCGCGCCGCTGCCGAAGACGAAGGCGCAGCGCGCGCGGTGCAGGCGCCGCACGGTGCGTCGGACCAGACAGGCCCAGCCGGCCCCCCAGCGCGCCCACAGGTACAGGTAGCACAGCGTGATCAGCATCGGGAGAGGACGCGGGCCGGGGGGGGGGAGGGGCGGCTGAGGCGCCGCTCCGCTGACCCGCTCCCCCTCCTCTCTGATTGGCAGCCTTGCCCCCCCCCCCCACCGCCTCAGCAGACACAAGAGCTCGCCGATTGGCTAATCTAACTGCGGCTCTAATTGGCTGCGATAAAGGAAGCGGCCGCTGATTGGCTGGTGACTTCACGCCCGTCGCCCGCCCGTTCTTCCCTTGACCCCGGCCACTGAGAGCGAGTGAGGGGGGAGGTGAAACAGGTGGCGCGAGCGTGAGCTGAGGGGCGGCTGCATCCCTCCCCCCCCGCGGCGGCGCGCGGGTCGGCCCACCTGCTGCCGCCCCTGTACGGAGCGAACTGGTTGCACGCCGGGGTGGTGTGAGGCGCGTTTGAGCTGCTGTGTAAACCCCGCCCTCGTTCGCTTTCTGTTTCATAGCTGAAAAGTAAATCCTGCAGCAAATGCAAAGTGAAAGTACGGGTCTAGCGGGCCTGAGGGGAAGAAGTTGAGTAAGAGCCTTTCATTTGGGAGCGACAGGAGAAGACATTAAAGAAATGGGCTCTTGCACTATTACCTATTCTAATATGACAGTCAGAATAAACAGCGTCGTCTACTAGATGGGGGGGGGAACAAAAGCAAACAAACCCCACAGATACATATTATTGGGAGAACAATGTATAGTGCAAATCTTCTGGGGGAAATATTCAAGCAGCCCTCTAATACAAAAAGCTGCCATGGTATTTTAAAAGCAAATCCTAAAAAATCCTGTCTTTGTTTAGGCTCTGGCAGAGGCCCATTCATGAAGTTTTGATTGCAGAATCTTGGTTCTAAGATCTCATTCTACAAGCTAATCCATATGAATAGACTACTACGCTTGTGTGGAACATCACTAGTTTCCTTGGAGCTTTCCAAGGAGGCAGAGGAATTTATTGCGGGCCCTGGTCCTGTGAACACTTGTGCATATACTCAACTTTATGCTTGTAAGTAGTCCTGTTCAATTCAATGCAACTGCTTTACAGATAGGAAGTTATGCATGCGTGCAGCTGTTCGTGGGATCAGGGCCTTAGTTTGCAAGTTCTCCAGCCCAGGTGGACTGTGACTATATCTTTACTTGTTTTAAGAGGCACCTACCACATCTCTGGGCACTGAAGTTTATTTTTAATATATCAAGCAAATGTAAGCATGTTAGTAATATTGATTTGTTTCAGTCTTGTCATGATTCAGTGATTATCTCCACAGATCAAGGGGGAAAAAAGAGCAATAAAAATATACATAGAAGATAGACAATTGATAAATCGGAGAGAATAAAGACTACTAGTGGCAAATGAGCATATCCCCTCATGCTAAATGCCACATCAGTGATGCTATTGAAACTTGATACTGAAGCGAAGACAAAGTATAGGGCAAAATTAACAAGAAGCTACATGCACAAGTGTAATGGGAGTTCCACTCACTGCTATGGCACCTCCTCCTGGTTGTTCTGAGAATTAGCTCTTTCCAGGTCCGATGCCCACTTCTGCCACTTGTGTGCCCTGCTGTCTCTCTCACTCTGAGACCCTGGATGCCCTCCCTTTGTGGCTTGGCCCTTTAGTTAGGTCATTATGTGGTTTCCTCCTTCCAGGGTATCAAAGTCTTAATAGAAATTGTCTCCAGCACTCTTCTCATTCACCACTCAGATAGTGCCACTTCCCCAGTGGCTGTTCGGGGAATCTGGGCCCACCTTCTACTCTACATTCCATTTCAGAGACCCTCTAATCAGAAGCCAGGGTCTGCACCATCTTAAACCACCTTGCTGCCCTTTCACAAACGTTTTTCTACCTCTTCTTTTTTCCTTTCTTCCTTCTCTAATGTCCAGAAAGTGGCTGCAAGCTCTCCTATTATAGCCCTTTTCTGCTGCCAACTTCCTAACTCTATACTAGTCCCACCAGTTCCTTACACAGAACTGTTCTGTATAAGCTTGAAAGCTTGTCTCTCTTATGGGTAGAAGTTGGTCCAATAAAAAAAAATTACCTTACCTACCTTGTCTCTCTTTTGAAACTTGAAGTTTTCTGCAGAAAGGCAACTGAACTGTTTTCTCCTTACTAGATCAAACTGGAAGAACCTTTGGGCTTGTATTGCCACAGCCCATCCTGTCTGTCCTTGTTCTGTGACGAGAGGACTTCACTAATTCTGAAATTGAGAGTTTACTTTACCCAGAATGTGCTACATAGATCAGAACATTACATAACCACATAAAAAAAAGTAAAACAAGCACATTCTACGTTCACAGGGTAGAGCCCTCAACTCTGGAATTCACTTCCTCCACACTAGTCCAACAAGATTGGCTCTGCTGACCTTCAGAGCACGTTGCAAAACCCATCTGTTTATTTAATCTTTGCTTGATGAGACAGGTACATTTGTTTAACCGTAAGGTTAATCCTTCAGTGACTTTGAACGTGGTCAGCAATATTTTGATAACTTTTTTTTTTTAAATAAATTTTTTTTTTTACCTGGGAGAGCCAAGAATGGCATTTTTATTATAAATAAAAATACATATTAAAAGGAGAACATGGAACCAAATCAAAATGCAGATACAATAGAGATTAAAACAAAGCCAACATGTTCTCTGTCTGTGTACTTGTTTTGCTTCCATCAGTATAGCATACCTGAAATGTCTAGGAAGTACAAATTATTTGATTTTTCTTTTTTGGCTTAGTTTCTGAGAGAGGGTACACAAATAAAATGTCTCCTAGCTGAACACTGCTTGCTTATTTGTGATATCTGTTGATATTTTACAGAGTGAACAAACCCTCTCTCCCTAAAAAAACAAAAATAGGAAAAGGATAATAAAGCCAGAGATTTTGCAAGTAGTACATCTGACAGAGTACCAAAAGACGTTTAAGAGAGAAAAAAGAAACAAATGAACAAACAAAAATACAAAATAAGACTGAGGAAAAAATATCAACGCCACTTTATAGCAGCCAGGAAGCTTTGGTTTCTGAAAGTGCATTCTTTCCTTTTAGGAAATAAATGGGTAGAATCAGAGCTAAATTCTGCTCATTTATGCCAGTGTGAAACCAGATTAGCTCCAGTGACTTCACTGACTTATTGCAGTGCAGTTTAGACATTTCAAGACAAAAGCAGGGAAGTACTGATCAATTAAAGTTATGAACAATAAATTAGAGTGGCTTGGGATAATCTTTTGGTTTCAATTTCTCATAAAAGAATTAGAATTTTTTTATTGTACAGCAATTAAGAACTTGCCTATACTTGGAAATTTACCAAAATACGTCTGTAATAATTAGTTCAAAATAGTTATTTCAGTATCAGCTTCCATGTGCATGCACTTACGTGTATTGTGTATGTGTGTCTTATACACACAAGAATGTCCACACTGGAGCTTACATGAAAATAATTATTCTGGCAGTTGTTACAAAGTGATGGATTTGAACAGGACTCATACTGATAGTTCTATGGGTGAGCTAGCAGATACACATCAAAAGCTGCCCCGAGTTTGTTTTTTTTTCACTGCAGTTTATGACTCGAGACCTATTCTGTGCTATCTTCTGGTTAATACATGATGGTCTTCAAAGCTGTGACAAGAATTGTAAATGTTTTAAATAAAGGTAGACTGAGATGGCACATTAGGGTTATATTGTTCTTAGTTACACCTGTTTAAATCCAGAGTTACTCCCTATTTATTTTTCAATCGTGCAAACCTTTATGCATGTAATAGTCATCCCACAATGGGACTATTTACTTGTGTAAAGCTGAAATCATGTATAACTGTTTGCAGGATCAGAGCCTTAATGAACAATTATACCAACAGTGCAACTACCACCACGTAATGCCAGGTACAAAAAGTATTCTAATTCTTTTATGACAAACTGAAACCAAAGGATTATCCCAGTCCACTTACCTCTCAGCAAATATGCATTTTGAAGGCAGTAAGAATCTGCACCTTGAAACAGAGCAACACTGCATCCAAGAGATTCATGGGTAATGGCAGATGCTCCCAGATCAAATCCAGTTTTTTTAATTGTCCTTGAGGTCATGATTTAAGGAAAGGTCATCTTTTCCTCAGTGAAATATTTTTCCCACTAGAAAGGATGATGAATAAAGTGGATTTATGCTAAGATGTGGATAGTAACATATTCATCAATTACATTAAAAAGAATTAGATAAATTTACATAAATTCACTTCTTGAAGCAAAGTCCCCAAATACCAATAAAATGGTGTTAGGACCTGATCCTAACAAGAACAGAGCACCTGCAAATCCCAGTGAAGTCAAAATCAGGCCCTTCTATCAAAGCTACATTAAGACAATATCAAAAGTATGGAAAATGCTCCTCCATTTCATGGAGTGGCATATGAATAAATAAACATTAACTATAACAATCTACGGTAAATATTTTTTATGGGGATTGAACATCCTTACCTTCATTAGACTTCACCAAAATTAAACACCGTATAAAACACGGTTATGTTGCAATAATTTTCCCTTTTTAAAATGGAAAATCTGCAAATTGATTGATGCTGACTTTTTAAAAATAGCCAAATCTCAAGCATTTTTACAGCTAGTACCTTTTTACAGGAATAAGCTATTTTCCCCAGTCCTCACATTCCACTCTTGAAAACACCCCTTTCTACCTCTCCCCATCCCTGCAAATTACTAAGAATTAAAGAAAATATTAGTATTAAGGAAGTGATGAATTTACAAGACAGATTACTTTGTGATGCAAGTAACAGGACATACAATCTGTCTAAACAGAGGTAAAGGAAATGGGCATTTCTCTACAGGTCTTCAGCACTGTTTATGTAACAATATTCTAGTCCTTTAATGTTTGGGCTCTAGTGGTGCTTTCCTGGGTAGGAAAAAAACCCTTGGGGTTAACATCTTTACTGTTTATGGTAGATGTAGCTCAACAAAACACAAAGTATTTCTAAAATAAAATTACAATTACTAGAGAGATACAGTATTTCAGATTCCAAATTCTGCTGATTTTGTTTGGCTTGTTTCAATGATTCGCACACTTGCAGAACTCTACCTGCCTTTTTTCTGTGAGAATAAAATAAGTACTTTAAAAAAAGCTATGAAGCCTATTAAAATCCAAGAGTCCCCTTATCTTTCCACAATCATCCTGAGGCAGGCTACTTTCTGAGGCTGGCTGCGTACATTTTTCCCTAGCTTCATTTGGCTGGTCATAAATCATAACTCATGTTGTATTGTAAATAAAATGCACCTGGCCAACTATCTAACTGTGCATATAATCCTGTAGAGTAGTGGGAAATATAATTATCAATCTGTATCATTCTATGGTATGTAATCTTAAGTAAAAGGCTAGCTTTATTTTAGTGTCAGGGTAAGTCCAGATAGGCCCAAATTTTAGACAAAGAAAACTACACTGTGCACACTCTCACACATTCCTAAGAGATAACCAGAAGGCCCTAAATCTCAGATAAAGAAAACCAAACTGCACATACTCTCCCACAAAACCTAAGACAAAGAAAACCACACTGCGCATCCTCTCCCACATTCCTAAGGTATGGTAGCCACTTTATTAGGAATAAAAGCCAATCATGTTATGTATGAATATTCATGTAATCCTAAAATGTATATAAGGCAATGCCCCAGTATACTCGGGGATCAGCCTTTGGAAATTATTCCGCTGGGCCTATTGCCGGCAATAATAAACTGCTGTCTTCCTCACGTCGGTGTCCGTCTCGCTACGTGTGCCAGAAATCTTGCTACAATCCTGTCCCGACTGACTTTCTTTTGAAGATTAATAAATTAGGGTTAGGAAACAGCACTAACAAAAGTTCTTAATTCTCAGAATTAACTATTAAAATCCATATTAAAAATGCAGTAAGAATACAACTGCACAGGTCAGCAGTAAAGCACTCAAAAGTCAGAAGAGCGAACTTAAAGCTACATATGCAACCTTAATTAAGCATGTGAATAGTCCACTGAAGCCAATGAAACTACTTCTGCCATTAAAATTAAGCACCTACTTAGGTGCTTTGTTGAACCAGTGCTAAAATGCAATATTGCCTCACATTTTTCTACAACCCTAAACACAGATTTGTAACTTAGAGTAATAGATTTGTTAAAAGTTTATACTTTCACTAGGTTTGTAATCAAAATGGCCATGTATATCTTTAAGAGCCTTGTTTTATGGTAATATTTCTTCACTGTAAGGACTGTATTTTAATAATTTGGACCTTGATCCTGTAGTAAGAGCCACACTGATGGACTCTAGCTACCACCTAAAGTCTCATTAAAGTCAATGGGCACATGAGCCCAAGCATCCACCTATATGGATCTGATTGCAGGATCTGGGATTTAGTCATCAGCTGTCCTTTTCAACTAGCAGCACAGCTTCTCTTAGTAGGAATTTGACTACAAAGCTAATTTAGACTCTGATTCAATTAAATCCCTGGAAATACTCATGTGCTTAAAGTTAGGCACATGCTTAAATACCTCATGAAAGGGAGCCTTAAGTACTATCTTAGGTTGCCTAGATATGATGGCAGATTTTTGCTTTTACTCCATGTTGTATACTTAACATATAGTTTGTTGTTTATATATGATTCACTATATTTTTCATGTATGTTGTTAGTGGTCCTTTATTTTGCATACAAAGTATAGTGCACAGAACAAGATGCTATGTGTGTATATAAAGCTGTAGAAAAATATATTCCATTATTGGAGGAAATGCTATGTATTTATGCAATTAAACACTAGTGTAACACACATGCACTAGGGGGCAGCCATAGGTTGTGCATGTTTAACTGTGTCTCCTCAGCAATTCCTAGAGCAGCACTGGAATAAGTTAAGTCTCTAACCCTGAAGTGTGTGTACTTACTACACACGGCTGTTGCAGGGTTGGTTAAAGAGAGAGAAACTGAGCCAAGTGGCGTGATAAGAAAAGTTTATTCGGTTACAGCTTCTAATCCACTGTTCCCCTTTAGCACAGCGTCCAACAAAGTGAGCCCCAAGTTCACTACTTTATAACTCTTTATCTAAAATAACATGTAAATACACATACTTCTACAACACCACCTCCTAAAATCTCTATTTGGTAATATAAAAAAGATTATAAAATGAATATTAATGGCTACGGGAGGCATATAATTACATCCACCTTATTTGTTAGTTCCCACAAAACTTGCACAGCATATACTTTTATTTTAACAGCCAAAATGACCATGAAGCCCCTTAACAAACTAGCAACAAGGGAAGAACAAGGGGGAGAGATCTCGAGCCCTCCCTAACAGACATGCTGCCTGGGAAAGACGAGATAACACCCTTTTACCACATTCTTGTCCAGGTGGTGAAGTTAGAACAAAGGGGAGCACACAGTCAACTCATGTTCTCTGCTTCAGCTACTGCTCTGTGATTCACTCCCTCTGTCCCTAACTTCAAGGCTAAAAAATTGCTGTAATTGGCTTCCCTCCCCTCTTCCCAACTCCAAGGCTAGAAAAGTGTTGTGATTTGCACATGATTATTGCTTGTGACATGGCCCTTTCAGCCCAAGTCAGGGGTCCTGTGGAGGACTGTTGCAAGATCTCAAGAACACTTGCGAGACGGACACCGAAATGAGGAAACAGCAGTTTATTGATTGGCACCAACCGGCTCAGCGGAATCACTTCCAAAGGCTGAGCCCCAATTGTACTGGGGCGTAGCCTTATATACCTTTTAAGATTACATGAATATTTATACATAACATCACTATATTTCCAAAGATACATGCATTGGCTCATTAGCATTACTTAACAATATTCACACCCCTTTTAGAGGTGGGCCTTACCCTTGTTGTTCATTAGTCTATTGGTTAGCAATTACAGACCGGAGAATAGAAGGCAGCTGCATTTTGCCAATGTCTGCTTAACATCCTGTGGTTAGATGCTTTGCCGTCCTGTGGAGGGTAGCAAGCGCTGCAAGTGGCAACCACAGGATGCTACCGCTTATCTCACACAATTTCTTTACAGCTAACATACTTTATATTGAAATAGCAGACAAAGATTAACTTAACTATTAAGTGGCAGGGGGCTATCCAAGCAAGCACAGGCCTACTCTTGCTCACAGCCTAAGCTGGAGTTTTAGGGTCTAGCCCTGCCAACTACACTGATTTCGCGTGACAAATTCTTCCGAACCCTACATTCCACCCCTTGGCAAGGTATGGCCCAAAACTTCTTACATACGGATATCATATTGGTAATTTATAAAATTGCTGAATTAGTATTACTGTGAGGAAGTTGGTGAAGGGGCTTTCCGAGAAGTTGCTTAAAAGGTCACTGAATTAGGGGAAGTCAGCCACCTTATAGTTACAATCTTAGATCAAGGTCAAAAGGACAGAGACAGAGCCGGGCGGTTTAACCACAAGCCAAGCTTTAGCTATGAGGCACAGAAAGAGTGCTGAAGTAGCATTAATACAGGAAAACTGGGGAGTCTTGGCAGCTTTTTATCGGGTCAAAGGGATAGACGCAGGCCAGTTAATATAATCACTTATAAAGCACAAAAGTATTTATAGATAATTTTTAGGGGTCAGGGCTTGCCTCAGGGTCTTGCCTCAGGACAATTAGTGTTCAAACCCCAGGCCCAACTCCCAGCCCCCCAGGATTGTGGCCCAGCACTGACATCCTTTGTCCCCATGCCCAAAACGGGCTATGGATGTGTGGTTATAGTAAGAAAGTGAATGTAAAAACAGCATCTGCTCAAAATACAGGTATGGGATCTATTTTCAGAGTGATCTGTTTACTTTGGTAAAAAAATTAAAACTATTGTTTATACTCCTATTAGTGATAATGAAAATTTACAGGAATGAGCTAAATTCTATTCTGATTCACATCTCAGCAGAACTTTTTTGCTAAGCACCAGCTGCAGAACATTATTACTTGTGGTGGTGTAAAAGCTACAAGGAAGCTAGCTTGACTGAATGTTCCAACTTAAACTGTGGGATGACAGTTAGGAAAAATAAGTATTTTAACCTGTTAAGTGAGCAAATGTGATGTGAGGTCAGAGACACAAAACACAAAGCTCCATGATGCCAGATATCTTAATAAATAAGAGCTTTTACGTTAAGAGTTATGATAACTGCACTTTCTTTCCCCCTCCAAAAAAAAAAAAGACTCCTAGAAGGAATTTTCTTTCTCCAAAAGGGATATAATCTACTGATGCTTTTCCATGAGTTGTGCTTCAATGTGCAGCTCTGAAGTAGCTTTCAACTACCACTGCTAGAAAGAGGCTTATAGAGAGAAAAGGTGGGTGGCAGGCCTCCATATTCAGAGCTCACACTGGTGACAGTTTTGAGGGCTATTTCTGGCAACCAGCAATGGATTAAACAACTTGTGAATAAGGATCTGTGCGCATGCCCTCTGCACTAAAGAAACTTCCTAAGAAAAGCCAGTCTCATATTTGGAAGCTCAATCTTGCTCCTATTGCAGTCAATGGGAAAACAGTTTCGGTGAGAAAAGGGTCACACAAGCCTTTTGTAACTTGGAATTAGGTCTCCATTAAAATCAAAGACAAAGAAAGCCAGGTGAACAGAAGCAAATGAACCATAGCACTGAAAATCAGGTAATGTTGCCAACTGCAATAAATCTATTCTTGTACAATATAGTAGTATGTGTGTAATTAATGGTTCAAATTAAGGTAATTGGTAGGAAAACTTAGAAGGGGTTTATTTCTATCTTACCCCTACTTTAAAAGATGTATTATATGCTGTGACACAGCAAGACCCTCAAAGTAGTGACATTCATTCATTACCAAGTGTGCTTTGTTGGAGGATGTTTTCTCTCTTAGCATCAACTTTCTCTTCTCACCCACCAAACAGATCAACCTTAAGAAATAACATACTCTGTTTTTAAGGCAGTCATTAGGCTTGCATTTTAAACTCTCATATTTCTTCACCCTAGATTTTTTTTTCTTTTTTGAAATCTGGAAGACACACAGACTTTTGTAATTTTATAACAAAGTTCTTTTTAAAAATTAAAGTCACTTGTGAACCAAATTGGTAGTTTTTCCATTTGTTTTGATAGATATTTGAGGCTGAAGATTTTCCTAGTTAATTTTTATTTACACACATCATTGCATATATTCACACTGTACTTCATATAAAACAAAAATAGGTAAAAAGATGCAGTACAACAAAGGCAGAAAGATAAACAGTTTAGGTTATTTCTACTGTAATGTGTTGACTAAAGTAAACAAATATTCTGTATTTATTACACTCTCCCATAGAGCACCATTAGAACATCAGAACCAGATCTTTGAAATATTTGAACGAGACAGAGGGAAACTCATTAAGACCATCTCCCTCCTTTTACCTGAAGTCTTGCTTGTTTTAGGTAAGGTACTCTTTGAGAGCTGCAATAAAAAGAGGAGCTGAAATGCCTAGAAAAGCAGCCAGTCAGGCACAGGAACAGATCTAATTGGAAACAGACTGCACCTTAAAGAATTACCAACTTAAAAACAAAACAAAAAAGCCCACTTTTCTGTTTTTATTTCCTATTTAACACATTAAAAACATACTATAGAGCAGATCAGAATGTTTACTTTTGCAAAATGTTGTCCTTTTTAATTGAAGAAGGTATCCAAATGATACATTTTTCCATTCAGCTTTAGTTACAACTAAAATTACAGTAACTGCAAGATAAGAGAACTGGTTGTTTGTTTTTTTTCCAGTTTATTTACTGAAACTGAGTGGCTGTTTATCCCATTCAGACTTTCCTTTGATATTAATTTTAGTGCCTGTAAACTGACAGCACACAGAGGTGCCCAGAATAATATCTACCACATTTACCAACATCAATGTGTTGAGATAAGAATAAACTTATTTCAAAGGCACAGATAACATGTAATGAGGGTAACGGTCACTGCACTGTGTAAGGCTTGAGGTTGTTTTCAGCTAACAAATTGTAGGTCAAAACTCATTTAAATAGCTAACGAGCATACCTGAGCCTCAAGGACAATGGCTAGTGTAAGCATCCAATGGCTCAGGAAGCCAGATGTCCTCTTAGTGATTCTAATTCCAATGAGAACAGCACATTTGCTTTTAGAATTTATCTCACCTGCCACCTATCTGTAAGGACCCCCTCCCTTCTTCCTCCACCTTACCCCTGCCCTGAGTGTAGCCCTAGGATCCTTGATGTAAGTAGAGTGATTAAAATGTCTCTGCATGTACATAATGACCATTATCACTGTTGTTCTCTCCAGATGAGACAGTGTCTGTATTTGTAATTGAATAGTGTGGCAAACAGCTGACTTCTCCCTAGTGGGTCTCACACTTTTGCCTCTCACAGTGGGCCAGGGTGTCACTAGTAACCCCATCTTCCCAGGGAGGGGGGTAGGGACCCAGGCCCGGCCACTCCTCTGGGTCCCA
The DNA here is from genome assembly GCA_007922155.1 of Mesoclemmys tuberculata. NCBI lineage: Eukaryota > Metazoa > Chordata > Testudines > Chelidae > Mesoclemmys > Mesoclemmys tuberculata. The sequence goes on from ML675610.1 coordinate 34,114,121, forward strand.
GCCCAGGGGCCCTCTGAGTAGTAGCTATGTGCTGCTGGCACCTTACTGGCAACTGCAGGTTTTTCCCCTGGGCCTTTCTCCCTTCTCTGTTTTTCTGGCTTCTTGAGCCTAGTACCTGCTTCAGGACTCCACCTCTCTCCCTCAGAGCGCTGTACTCTATTCTGCTTTCCTCCATTTCACACACTCCCCTACTCACTACACACCTACTCCTTCAACTCCATGCTGTCCCTCAAGAGTAGAGGGTTTTTATAGGCACTGGGTGGGGCCTTAATTGGTGTCAGCTGACACTAATTACCTTTTATGGACTCTGGCTAGTCTATAAGGTATAAAGCCTGGATCATTCTAACACTTATATAGCACCCTTCCAGACTTTCCTACTCTTCTTTGCTGCTGCTGCTCTTCTTTTTCTTCTTCTTCTTCTTGGGGGCCCTGCTAGCTGCCCCCCCTCTCCCAGAGGGAAGGGGAGGGGGGTGAGTGAGTGGCCACACTGCCCCTGCCCCCCCCCTGCTGCTGTGAGCACCCCTTTCCCCCCTTCCCTGCTGCTATTTGCTTCTTCTCTTGCCCCTACTTAGGGGGCACCCCTGCCCTTCCCCTGTTGCTGCCCCTGCTAGCTTGCTCACCTCCTCCCCTGTTGCTGCCCCCCCCCTGCAGTTTTACCCCTCATCCCTTAGTTTTGTTTGTTTGCCCAGTCCCTGCCTTGGTTTGTTCCCTGCCCCGCCCAGCCCTAGCAGCTTGCTGCTGGGGCCCCCACCACTCCCCTCCCCTGCCCACTGCTGCTTCCCCCAAATCTGACCCCCACACTCTGGCCCTGGCAGCTTCCATGGTGCCCCCCTAATTGATCCCCCCTTTTTTGTTGACTCCCCCACACGCTGCCCCCCTGCCCAATGTTGCTTTAACCATGCCCCACCCCTGTGTAGCTGGAGGAGCCGCTATTATATCTCGGGCTGGTGAGTGCACTGCCCCTACCCAGCTTGTCCCCCTGTACCCCTTGTGCTGGTGCCCTCCTCTCCTGCTTCCAGCCTAGCGGGGAGGAGCGGTCACCCCCCCTCCCCTTCCCTCCCTGCCTCCCCTCCCTCTCCACTCTCCCTCCCCCTTCCTCTCCCTCCCCCTATTCAGCTCCCCCCTTGCCAAACCCATCCCTACCCCTCCCAAGATGGCGGGTGTGCCTGGGGCTGGGACCCTCTCCCTAGATGCTCTTGCCCTTCCCTCTCACCTTGAGGCCCTGTCCCTGCCTATAACAGCTGGTCCTGCCGCCTCCCTTGAGCTCCCGGGTGTCTGTCCCTGGGTGCTGGCGGTGGACAACTCAGGGAGGGACACCAGGGACTCTGCCGCTGCCACGGCTCCTGCCCCCCCGATGTGGGGGGTGCGCCCTCGGCCGGGAGAAAAAACCAGGGAGGTAACTAAAAGGGCAAAGGCCCTGCCCGGAAGGCAGCACTTCCCGCGGCTAAGACTCCTCTTCCTCCCCCTCTATCCTCTCCCGCTGTCCCTTCCACCAACTCCGGGGCGGTAGCACCCCCAGAGCGTACGCTCAGGTGGCCGCGGGCCTGCCGCTGCCAAGTCACCTGCCCTGACTGCTGCCTCCAGCACCATCCCATGTGGCCGGGGCCCCTTCCCCACCCTTACCAGGAGGCATGGGGTCCGGTGCCTCCTGGTGCCTGCCTCGCCCCACGTGGAAACCTACGTGCGGGCGATGGCGAGGGTGGTGGGGCCCACAGCTGTGGTGGCAGCCTCCCGAATGTATGGCAACGTGGTCTTTTTTTCTGGTGTCAGAGGCTGCCGCCCAGGAGGCGGTGGAGATGGGCCTGGCGGTGGGGGGTGTCCACGTCCCAGTGGAGCCCCTGGAGGACCTGGGCATACGGGTGGTCTTTTCCTCTATTCCGCCCTTCCTCCCCAATGCCACCCTTCTGCCTTTCCTCGCCACCCTGGGGAAGCCCCTCTCCACCATCAGCCTGCTTCCCCTCGGCTGCAAGGACCCCGCCCTTCGCCATGTCCTCTCGTTCCGCCTGCAGCTGCTGCCGGCGGTGGCGCGTGGCGAGGAGGCGCTCGAGGGGTCGTTCCTGGTGCCCCATCAAGGGGCCCAGTACCAGGTCCACTATACAACGGGGGAGGCCCGGTGCTACCTCTGCCGGGCGGCGGGGCACGTTCGGAGGGACTGCCCCCTGGCCTGGCATGGAGGGAAGCCCGGGACCCCCGAGACCTAGGGGGGCACCAGTCAGACTAGCGATGGTGCCACCCCCCCCCAGCCGTCCGGTCCCAGTGGCCGCCCCCCCCTCTGTCAGCAAGAATCACCTGCGCTCAGGCCCCGGGGGCGCCCCCCCTGGATCTCCCGGGCGAGCTGACGGGGCCCCGCTGACTCCCGGAGCAGTCCAGCGGGGCCTGCGGAGGGGAGGGAGCCAGGGCCGCTTTCATTGGGCATCGGAGGGGGCACGCCCCAGGGGGAGGCTTCTCCCTCCCCTGCTGTCCCACCCCCTCTTTACGAAGCCCCAACCCCTGTGCTCTTGCCCCCTGACCCTGCCCCCGCTGCCCAGCCCTCCACCTCAGGAGGCTGGGAGCTCGTGTGGGGTAGGCGCGGCAAGCGTAAGGCCGTGGCCCAGCGCCCCCTCTCACCTGCAGCAGAGGGGGGCGCAAGCCCCTGCAAAGCCAGGAGAGGGGCTAGAGAGGCTGGGACTATGGCCGCGCCCTCTGCTAGAGCCCAGCGGGGTGCACCGGCCGAGGAAGCCGTGGTGGCAGATGTGGGCTGTACCATCGCCCTCCTAAAGGAGTCCCCGTCCGGAACCTGCCCAGTCCCACTGCCATCCAGACCCCCCACCAGTGTCGGGTTAGATCTCGGGGCAGCGGGGGGAGACTGACACCCTGGGGTTGACCCCGGCCTGGCCGGAGGACAACCCAGCCCCCTGTGAGGAGGGCTTAGAGCAGGGCAATTTTGAGTGGCCTCTCCCCTCCCCCCCATCCTCAGCTGCCACCCCTGCTCCCACCACTGCGACCCTCCTCAACCCTTCCACCCACCACACGGGAGAAGGGGAACCCACCATCACCACACCAGCCACTGAAGAGTCGGCCGAGGCTGAATGGCTGAGCCCCAAGCCACTGGGTGCCCCAACCCTTCTTGTGGGCCAGCCCCTTCCCATCCTCCCTAACGATGCTTGCCCAGCTGTCCCCTCACAAGGGCCTGAAGCCACGGGCACCGCAACCCAACAGGTCACCCCCGTGGAGGCCACCCACTCCGTGCCCGCCTCCTTAGCCCCCGGCCCTAACCAAGAGCCTATGCACCCTGCCTGCCTGGCCGCTGTGGGATCCATCCCCAATTCTAACCCTGAACCCTTTCCCGCTCCTGCCCTGACCCTTCTCCTAACCCAATTCCTATTCCCTACCTTTCCTCGACCCCCATATCCCTCTCTGTGCCTACTTCTTCCCCCCCCCCCACTGCCTGTTCATCTGCCGCCCCTGGTGTTGTCTCCTTCCCTATGAAGAGCTCCCAGGAGGCGGCCTTTGTGTTCAGCACTCCCAGCCCACTCGGGGCTGCTGTCTTCCCTCCGCCGCCGCCACCACCACCACCACCACCCTTAGCCCCCATCCCAGTGGTCCACAAGGCAGCTGTGGAGGCCGAGCCGGAGGACGAACCCCCCGAGGCACTGCGCGAAGAGATCCGTGTCTTTCTCCGGGACACACGTGGTGCCCGGAACCAAGTGAGGCTTACTCTGCAGCGCTGGGGGGACTTCCACCGTGTCCTCTGGGCTGTGAGGGCCACCATGAAGGAGGGGAAGGGGACCGGGCGGCAGGATGCCGCGGCCTACCAGCGGGACCGCAGCTTCCGTGACGCCCTCATGGGGATCCCCCCCAGCCCTCCTCGTAATGCCTGTCACCATCACCTTAAATACAAGGGGCTGCAGGACGGGTCTCCGCAGGAACCAGGTGCTCTCCTTCCTTCGGGGGGGGGGGTACTCTATAGCGTTCCTGCAGGAGACCCACCGAAGCCAGTTGGCAGCTGGAGTGGGGAGACGGGGTGCACCTTAGTCATCTCTCCGCCCATGCGGGCGGAGTAGCCACCCTGTTCTCTCCTGTCCTGCAGCCCAAGGTGCTGGGGGTCACCAAGGTCGTGCCGGGCCACCTGCTGCACCTTCGGGTCCGCGTGAAGGGGCTGGCACTGAGCCTCGTCAACATCTACGCCCCGGCTGCGGGTCCGGAACGAGTGCGTTTCTTCCAGCAGGCGGCTGCCTTCCTCGGCACTTTAGATCCTCACGAATGCCTGGTCCTGGGCAGGGATTTCAACACCACCATTGAGGAGCGAGACCGCACGGGGACCGAGCAGTGTCAGGCTGCCGCGGACATCCTCCGGGGAATTATCGACCATCACTCCCTGGTGGACGTCTGGCGCGACCACCACCCGGATGACGCTGTCACCTTCACCTACGTCCGGATGGGGGAAGATCGGTTGCGCCACTCCCGGTTGGACCGCATCTATATCTTTCGTCACCATCTTGCGTGGGACCAGTCCTCCAGTGTCCGGCCGGCCCCGTTCTTGGATCACCACATGGTGACCATGACGGCCTCTCTCACTGCGGAGAGGCCGGGGCCGGCCTACTGGCTTTTTAACAACAGCCTGCTGGAGGATGTGGGCTTCGTGGCATCCTTCCAGGAGTTCTGGGTGGCCTGGCGGGGGCAGAGAGGCGCCTTTCCCTCGGCGCGGTGCTGGTGGGATGTGGGGAAGGTGCGCACTAGGCTCTTCTGCCGTGACTACACTCGGGGGGCCAGCCGGCGGCGGGATGCGGGGATAGAGCAGTTGGAGCGGGAGGTTTTAGAGCTGGAGAGGCATCTGCCACCAGCCCCGAGGATCCGTCCCTCTGCGGAGCATGCCGGGAGAAGCGGGAGGAGCTCCGGGCCCTCGAAGACCTTCTGTCTCAGGGTGCCTTCGTCCAATCCCGCATCCATCTCCTTCGGGAGATGGATCGCGGCTCCCACTTCTTCCATGCCCTGGAGAAAAGGAGGGGGGCCCGGAAGCATGTCATCTGGCTTCTGACGGCACCCCCCTCACAGATCCGGTGGAGATGCGTGGAAGGGCCAGGGCCTTCTATGCTGACCTTTTCTCCCCGGATCCGACCGACGTCACCGCCTGCAGGGTGCTCTGCAACAAACTTCCCATGGTCAGTGTGGGCGACCAAGGCCAGCTGGAGCTACCTCTCTCTCTGGCCGAGTTCTCGGAAGCCCTCCGCCTCATGCCCACCAATAAATCCCCGGGCATGGACGGGCTGACCGTGGAGTTCTACCGAGTGTTTTGGGACATCCTCGGCCCGGACCTCGTCACCGTCTGGGCTGAGTCCGAGGCCAGCTGAGCTCTCCCCCTGTCCGGCAGGCGGGCTGTGCTTGCCCTGCTATCCAAAAAGGGGGACCTCCGCGACCTTCGGAACTGGCATCCCGTCTCGCTCCTCAGCACGGACTATAAAATTGTGGCCAAGGCCGTCTCACTGCGGTTGGGGTCCGTGCTGCAAGACGTGGTCCATCCCGACCAGACCTACACCGTCCTGGGCCATAGCATCTTTAACAACTTGTATCTGGTCAGGGACTTCTTGGAACTCGGGTGTAGGGATGGCCTGTCATTCACCCTCCTGTCCCTGGACCAGGAGAAAGTGTTCAACAGGATGGACCATGGGTATCTCCTGGGCACCCTGCGGGCGTTCAGCTTCGGACCCTGTTTTGTGGGTTTTCTCCGGGTGCTGCACGCTTCTGCAGAGTTCCTGGTCAAGCTCAACTGGACCCTGACTGAACCGGTCAGCTTCGGGCGAGGAGTGCGTCAGGGCTGTCCGCTGTCAGGCCAGCTGTACACTGTGGCCATGGAGCCCTTCCTCTGTCTCCTCCGCCGGAGGTTGACGGGGTTGGTGCTCCGTGAGCTGGAGCTGAGGCTGGTCCTGTCAGCGTACACTGATGACGTGCTCCTCGTGGTCCAGGACCCGGGCGACCTGGTGTGGCTGGAGGCCTGCCTGGCCATCTACTCGGCAGCCTCCTCCACCCGAGTCAACTGGGCCAAGAGCTCTGGCCTGATGGTAGGGGCCGGGTGGCAGGCGAACTCCCTCCTACCCGCGCTTCAAGCCATCCGGTGGAGCGCGGGTCCGCTGCTCTATCTGGGCGTTTACTTCTCCGCCATCCATCCCTCCCCAGCAGAGAACTGGCAAGATTTGGAGGGCAGGGTGTCTGAGCTGCTGCGGAGATGGACAGGACTGCTCCAGTGCCTCTCCTTCCGGGGGAGGGCACTGGTGATCAACCAGCTCGTCCTGTCCATGCTCTGGCACCGGCTCAACACCCTGGTCCCAACCCCGAGTTTCCTGGCCTACCTCCAGAAGACAATTCTGGAGTTCTTTTGGCCAGGACTGCACTGGGTCTCTGCAGGGATTCTGAGTCTCCCCCTGGAGGAGGGCGGGCAGGGCCTGTGCTGCATCCGCAGCCAGGTCCACACCTTCCGCCTCCAGGCCCTGCAGAGACTCCTCTATGGTGCAGGTAGTCCGGCGTGGAGCCACTTGGCGCGCGTCTTCCTCCGCCGCTTCCGAGTGCTCCGATACAACCGGCAGCTCTTTTTTCTCCACCCGAGAGGTCTTCCGCGAGACCTCTCTGAGCTGCTGGTCTTCTACCAGGACCTCCTCCGGACCTGGAGGCTTGTCTCGGCCTCCAGGCCCCTTGCGGTCACCGAAGGGGAGGATCTCCTTGCGGAGCCCCTGCTACACAACCCCCAGCTGCGTGTGCAGGTGGTGGAGACCCCCTCGGTGTGACGGCGGATGGTCGTGGCAGGAGTCACCAGGGTCGGAGACCTCCTGGACTACACCCGGGGGGACTGGATGGACCCTCATGCGTTGGCTCGGCGCATGGGGGTTCCCACCCTCTGAATCCCCCGACACATACTCCAGGAGGTGAAGGCAGCCTTACCCCCTACTGCTTTGATGTGCCTCGGGCGGGTCTTGCAGGAGGGTGCTCCCCACCCCCCCGCAGCCCCAGCCCTCTGGTGCTTACCATCGGGCCTTGGCTCCACGAACCCCCTCGGCCCCCCATATCCTAACGCTCCAAGCCGGCTGCTTGATCTGCAGCCGGTCCCCTTTCAGACCGCGCCGAGGAACCATCTGTATGCATTTGTGCTCCACACCCTTCATTTCCTCGCCCTCGTGTCCCGCCCGGACACGAAGTGGCAGGACCTACTACCACCCTTGGAGGGCGAGGACCCCCGGTGGGCCATCCTGTATTCCATCTTGACCCCACGGCCTGCCGGGGACATCAGTTGGCGGCTCCTTCACGGAGCTGTAAGCACGGGCGCGTACCTGGCGCGGTTCACCTCCCACCCCGACACCTGCCCCTTCTGCGGCATGAGGGAGACCCTGGCGCACGTATATCTGGAGTGCGCCAGGCTGCAGCCCCTCTTCCGGTTCCTCCAGACCTCTTGCTGAGGTTCTGGCTGCACTTTTCCCCTCACTTGTTCATCTATTCACACCCCATCTGTGGCCCCACGAAGTCGCGGGACCTCCTCATCAACCTCCTCTTAACCCTGGCCAAACTAGCCACCTACAAGACCAGGGAGAGGAGGTTGGCAGGGGGGGCTGTCTGCGACTGTGGGGTCTATTTCCGTTCCCTCATCAATTCACGTCTCCGGGCAGAGTTCCTCTGGGCGGCATCCGCTGGCTCCCTGGACACCTTTAAGGAGCAGTGGGCGCTGTCCGGGGTTCTCTGCTTGGTGTCACCTTCTGGTTTCCTACATTTGACCTTGTGACCCCCAGACCCTTTCCTGTTTTTTTCATTTGTTGTCCCCTGTAATCAGTTGGACCCGGGTCCAGAGGCTCTGCCCCTAGGCCTGGGGGGGAGCCTTTAACGGTGGGTGGGCGCGCCTCGGATTCAAATAGGAGAACTTTCCTACTGCCCTCTGTCCTTGCTATACCACAATAGATAAAGAATTTAAAACGTACTTTGTAATCGATAAGGAAGCGTATATAATTGACCACTGTAACACCATGAAGTTGAAGCTGATTTATCAGACTTCCAGGTATCGTGAATAAACCTCTTCAGAATTGTCTGTGCTGCCTGATTCTTGGAGAAAGACTTCATCCTTTACAACTGAAATGTGCCTATTATCACAGAGAATTACCAATGAGAGTGTGTTCTTCATTAACCTTTCAGCAACCCTACATTATAGATATGTTGTTTTCTCACAGCAAGAGATGCTGAACTAAGAAGTCAAGGAGCAGTAGAGTTAAGTTCTGGACAAAATAATCAAAGAAAGTCAAACCTAGGAGAACATAGGAGGCCAATTTTCTTATTATAAAAGTAGAATAATAGTTTCAAGGTACATTCTTTATAATTCTTTGTTATTGCCTATAAAAAGAGAACCTGGGATGTGATAGTAGGTGTGAAAGTAACCACAATAGTTAATGTTGAACAACAATTTCCATTCTAACACCATTAAAATAACTTCTCAGGCAGAAGGTTTAATTCTTGGTCTCTGCCTAACTGTGTGGAATAAAAATATAGGTAGGAGGCCTTATACTGGAACCACACTAGTAATGCAAACTGGTTGAGTTATGTTATCAGACAGTAACTGCTTTTGCAGCCACTCCCAGACATGCCCTGTCAGGAATTCCTGCAGGCTACCAAAGACTGCATGTGCCTCAGGGCTTACTGGCACCAGGAGAATCACTGGGACGTACTGATACTGGGAGAATCCCAACGTGAGGTGTAAGTGCCCGATCTGTAGTAAATGACTTAAGAACTGGAAAATCCACTATAGGGTCCTGTCTGTAATATGTAAACTTTGATAAACCAATATAACCCCTCTGTAACTTGAAACCTGTTGAAGTGCCAGAGTTCAGCACAGAGACGTGCTGACTGGGCTTCCCTATAGCTATAGCCTTCTAGGTACCTGCTAAGATTAAAAGTTCCGCTCGATCCAACCAAAATTGAATGCTGCGGGATTCTTTCCATGACACTGTTAATGGGGTGTGAGTGAGAAAGTTTGAGGAAAAAAAAGTTTGATATTTTTGGACAGTGCCACAAATCAAACAGCTAGGGGAAGAAAGTTAAAATGTGGTATAAGCAATCTTTATTCAGAGGTACTTTTGAATATTCTGCTGATTAGTTTTAGATATACTGGTTTTTTAAAAATTTTGTTTAGCTCAAAGTGCATAGCTCTAAGGAAAGCTTTAATAAATTTAATGTAGTTTCCAACCCTGCAAACATTTATGGACATGCTCAACTTTAAGCATGGGAATAATCCTATTGACGTATGGTACGAACGTGCATGTTTGCAGGATCAGGTCTAAACCTATTTATCTGAAAAGTTACTGGCTAAGGCAACAACTATCCACAGTGGGCATCTTGTGAGGGTCACTGCTTATAGGGGCTCCCCTACATTCTAAGGTGTGCTCCTGTGGAGCTCCTCTCTTGTGGGCCTTTTAAGGTGGAGGCTATTGCTGACCTAACCTTTGGATGGCTCCTGGATGACAGCCAAGGAGGCAACTCCAGCAGGCTTGCAGAAGAACGTACCTGCATGGCAGTTATAAGCTTTGCTGGCAGCTACCTATCAGATGAGTGGAGCTCCCACCTCACACACCTTATCAAGTCTGCATCTATGGATACCCATAACCCTCAGGGAGAGCTTGAGGAATGAAGTAGGCTAGAGGTTCCAAAGAGACTGGACAACTTGGAGGAATTAAGGTTTCAGGCAGCTGCAACATTGAAAAATCCCATTTGTATAGACAGCTTTATGCAACCTACACATGAGCTTTTCAATTGTACCTGGGTCCCACCAATGTATTCACTAAATGTATGAAGTTCATCCATGTTAACTGCTAGGAGCCTACTGCTGTTTAAAATTTATGCACAGTTCAAACAGCTGGTTTCAACATTAATCTTTCCCTTGTTGTCTAGAACTTCCCAACTCCCTCTCCTTTATACTGCAGGACCCACCCTAGCTTGTCCATTAAACCAAGAGTCTCCACAGTGAGAGACCTAATGAGGAATGAAGGAGAGGAGCCCCACTTCAGTGCTCCTTATCAGATGCATAATAATTGAGGAAGTTTCTTGCCTACTTTATAATGTGTATGGGTGGGAGGAGGCCCATTCTAATGGACTTAAAGAGCTCTGTGGTTGAGGAAGTTGACGAGCAGCTTCCTCAGCTACAGAGTTCCTACATTTCCAGAAGAGTGACACTACCTGTGAGCCTCCTAACGTGAAAGAGGCAAGATGTTCTGTTGGTGTCTAGCCCAGTAATTCTATATTATGGAAATTGCACATTACATCAGCACAGTTTTGAATCCCAAAGAGTGAAGCAGCTTTATTTTTTCCTCTTCCTTTTATAAAAAGGCATATAAAATTCTAGACAGAAACCACATTGAGAAAAGTGTTTTGTTGTGCAATTTTCACACAGAATGAAAAATTGGCAACATTAAGTTGTATAAGCAACCTTAACTCAGTTTCTTAGTACACATGCATTACACGTCTTTTGTTATCTGATAATATACTTTCTTTTATATAACACAAAACATACAGATTTTTCTACAACCTTAAATCTGCACCATTTTCCAACACATGTACTGCTGTGTATGCCAGAGAAGAAGTCCATTAAAGTAATTCAAATTAAAGTTACATAGTAAGTCATACTTATTCAGTTTAATAGTGAAAATTGGTGGTTTACAGGCATCTAAATTAGATGTGTAGCTAACTGTCTCAGCCCTAGAATGCTTCTGAGAAATTATATACTGTTGGCTTAAAATAAGAATGTTTGATATATGGTTGCTGAGTAAATTATTAATATGCACTTCAAAGGGAAGATCATATAAAATGTAGGTCAAAGATTTACTAGACCAAAACAAGTATTAAAAAAATTACAAGATGCTACATACGTTAAATATATATATTGTGATAACACCCACAGGTCTTGATCAGGTCAGGGCCTCTTTATGTTAGGCACTGTACAAATACATAGGGAGTCACTTTTCCAAAACTAAATCCAGAAGACAAAACATAACAGGTGCATGAGAAATGAGCAGGGAAGAGAAGGAGGGATATGGGATGCTTTAGCACAAGCTATTTGTTCATGCAATTCTTAGCAGGGGAACCACTCAATGTGAGTGAGTGTGTATGTGTGGCATCCCTGCTGCAAGAGGAGGTGGCTTGGCTGACTAGCATCCAGGAGCATGAGGATTTCATCAACAGGATGAACCTGGAGATATCTGGGATGGAGGATGCTAGCTGACTAGAGAAGACTACAGTAGCACTAGAGAAGGAAGGCGAACTGGCTGCTTTGCATAGAGTAGACTGGCTGCTGGCTACCTTTGGCAGTAAACAGTGCTTCCCCTCACTGTCCATTGAGGTCAAGAACTGGTATTCTGTTTTGGCACAAAGACGAGAGGAGCAGACCCCTAAGGGTGAGAAAATGAGTCACCTGCCTCCAAGGCAGGAAGGCTCACAGCCACCAGACCCAAGAAGAGATGTGGTGGGGCAGGGAAGAGTTGTAGTAAGGGACTCCCTTCTGAGAGGGGTGGATGCATCCATCTGCCAGCATGACATGATGTCTCAGGAGGTTTGCTGCCTGCCTGGAGCCCATCTGGGAGATGTCACAGAAAGGTTACTGATGCTCATCTCTCCCTCTGACCACTTCCTCACACTACTCATCTGCATGGGTGCTGATTGTATGACCAGGTATCATTGTGAGTAGACAACAGTGACTACAGGGCTCGGGTCAAGTGTGAAAAGAGTCAGGGATGCAGGTTTTGTTCTCATACACCCTGCCAGATGAAGGTAAGGGCACAGGCAGAGACACGCATCCTGGAGATGAATGCATGGCTGCGCATATGGTATTGACAGGAGGGCTTTGGTTTTCTCAACCATGGGGTGCTGTTTCAGGAAGGAGGACTGCAGGGAAGAGATTGCTCCACCTGACCAAGAAGGGGAAAAAGCATCTTTGCACACTGACTTGCCAAGCTAGTGAGGAGGGTTTTAAACTAGAGAAAAGGACAAAAGCCCATAGGTAGGTATTTTAAAAGTCATCTTAAAAGAGGGATAGAAGCAGGAGAAAATGGAAAATCACAATAAGAGCAACAGAGGGAAGACAGTGGGAAAATCTGCTCAACATCTTAGATGTCAGTACATGAATGCAGTGAGTATGGAGAATAAACAGTAAGAAGTGGAAGATTTAGTACATAAACTAAATTATACCTTAACTAGTATTACTGAGATTGTGTGGGATAAATCTAATGACTGGAATATTGGTACAAAGAGGTATGGTTTGTTCAGGAAGCACAGGCAGGGAAAAAGGATGGAGTCGTTGCATTATACATCACAAACGTATACGCTTTTTCTGAAGTCCTGAAGGTGAGAAGCGAATCAGCTGATGTTCTCTGAGTGAAAATAAAAAGGAAGAGGAGAGACAACAACCCAGGGATGAAGTCATTGGAAGGGCCTACTGTAGAGCATCAAATCAGGAGGAGGTGGATTTCTAGAACAAACAGGAATATTCAAAAAACACAAATTAGTTGCAAGAAGGACTTGAACTATCCAGACATCCATTGGAAAAGGAATATGGCAAAATATAAAATGTCCATTAAAGTCTTGGAATGTATTGGGGACAACTTTTTGTTTCAGAAAGTAAAGGAAGTAACCAGGGGGACAGCCACGTTAAACTTAAATTCTGACTAACTGGGAGGAAGTGGTTGCAAATCAGAAATCTGTGGGCAATTTGAGTGAAAGTCATCAGGAAATGAGGATTTCATGATTCTGGGAATAGAAGGAGTGAAAGCAGCAGAATAAGGACAATGGACTTAAAAAAAAGCAGACTTCACCACAGAGAAATGGAAGGTAAAGTCCTGTGGGAAGAAAAACTAAGGCATTGGTCCCCAAATTTTTTAGGCTGCACCTCTCCTTACCTGTCTGCATCTCACCTGGGAGCAAGGCCCAGGAGTGGGTCCACGGCTGGGGCCGTGGCTGAGACGGGGCTAGAGGCCAAGGCTGAGGTCAGACCTGCAGCTGGGCCAGGAGCAGAACAGCGGCCGGGGCCCGAGGCTGGGGACAGGAACTGGTAGCCAAGGGCCATAGGAGAGGCTGGGGCTGGGGCCAGGAGCTAAGCGGTAGTTGGGTATGGAGCCACAGCTGGGCCAGATGCCAGGGGCCGGGAACATAGCCATGGTTGGGGATGGGACCAGGGCCACAGCAGAGCTGGGGCCAGAGCAGGGCTGTGTGACACTCCCACTCCGCCCCCTGCAGGGGCTGGTCCAGGCCCTGCCATGCTACCCCAAACATTCCTCCACACCCCCCTAGGGGGGCACGCCCCACACTTTGGGGACCTCTGATCTAAGGGATAAAAGAGTTCAGAAGAGTTTCTCAAAAAGAGACAATATTAACAGCAGCAGCTAACTAGCTAAGGATGAGCACGAAAGAACAGCACAAGCATGTGAGGACAAAAATCAAAAAGGCTCAGACATAGAATGAGTTACAGCTAACAAGGAACATTAAAGTAATAAGAGGTTCTATAAATACATTAGGATCAGGAGAAGAACAAAGAAAAGTGTAGATCCACTGCTTATCAGGGAAGCAGAGCTACCATCAGAGCTAATAATAGGTAACATCAAGAAGGCAGAGATGTTTAATGCGTATTTTGCTTGTTTTCACTAAAAAAGGTTACTGGTGACCAGCTACCCCACACAGTTAATATCACCAACGGGAGTGAAGGAACTCAAGCCAGAATAGGGCTGTAACCCTCAAAGAACTTAGGTTCTCTGGGTTTCTGTGTGCTTGTTCCTCAGGAAGAGGCATGCTGTTTCTGGGGGGAGGGGAACCAGGGCAGACTCAGAGTCTGCTAGGCCAAGCTGGAGTGCATGACCTCCTTGGGGGGGCACCAAAGAATACAAGGAATCTGTAATATTGAGGTCAGTTAGCCCCCTGATCTCCATGCCAGCCAGAGCAGAGGAGCACCCCCGAGCCAGCTGAGCGCAGCCTGCCTCAGCTCCATGCCAGTTGAGTGCCTCCAGAGTGAAGAAGCAGCCCCTCTCCCTAAGGGAGCAGCAGCCCCAAGCTCCCCGCCGGCTGGAGAGGAGGAGCAGTCCTGTGTTGGTAGAGGCCTGGAGCAGACTGGCCAGCCTACCAGCACCTGCCACCCCCATTACCCTCCGTCCAGGAGGGCAGAGAAGAGGCGGGGCCACACTCTTGTTATTAATGTAATTTAGTGTGATTTATTTATCATCATTATGTGTGTTTATAGGGGTTATATGTGTTTATGGCCAGGGAGGGGGAGCTGGGGGATGGGAAAGGGGGGTTTTACCTAGTGTTCACTAGTGGGGCTTTCACTCTAATGTTGGGAACGACTGTGCTAGGCAACCAAGAGGGAGAGAGGAGAGATGCTACTTCCCGTCACAGGGGCTCTTGCTGTCTCAGGGGAGTATAGCAGCTCTGCCTGCTCAGAGGAGGAGCCCGGTCTGAGAGAAAGGAGCAGGAGAGAGTCAAACGACTACCAAGTCACAGTCAGGGAAGAAGAGCTAGCCTGACCAATAGGAAGTGAGATACCAGTCTCTGTGAGCCCTATGGGGGGGAAGAAACCATTCGGAGGGATCTCTCTGGTGCCAGGCAACCATGGCTAAGGCAAGTGTGGGGAGCTGCTGAGTCCCAGGCCAACAGCCAGGGTCCTCCGGAGAACTGACCTCTGCATCTGGAAACAACATCCCTCAGCTTGGTCCTTTCCCTTTTCAAGGTGACTCCTAGTGTCTAGTTTTGTAGGGAAAACTCCTTTCCCCAGCCAGGCTGAGTCAGCTCCCTATGTCAAGTTAGCCACCACCAGGCCAGCTCTGCTCTGGCTGCTAATCCAGGACTGCCCACCTGCTGTGCATGTGTCTCTGAGCACTAGGGTAGGAGACTAAGGTTAGGATTTTTAGTAGAATGATTGTACTCTGACCTTGAGCCCTCTACCCCTTTGTGGTGAGGGGTAATCCTGGGCCCAAAAGCAGCTTGACTCCTGCATGAAGAGATCCCTGCCAACAGTGATCAGTTGCCCCTTGGCCTCTGCAGTGGCTGAGGAGTCCAGAGTCATCTCTGAACCCGAGGGTCATTTGTGGAGTTGTGAGTGCACCTTCAGTTAAGCTAGCTAGTCAGGGAAATTGCATGAGAGACCCCTACTCCTTGAATTGGTGTTCTCAAGCCTGGAAGGGGTAAGGGTTGCGAGATTTTATTACCTGCTGCCTATTAAACCTGTGGAAGGACTTATCATCTTCATGTGTGAGTCATTTAGGTTGCGCTGAACCCAGTCAGCCAAGTTGCTAACTGTTGCATAGACGATATCATTTTCTCAAATCATCAAAGGCCCCTATAAAGAATGTTTACCATTGAGACACTCAATTTTACTTGTGCTCTGTCAGGTCTCGTGACTGGGGAAATTCATGGGTAGTATCAGTGTGGCCACCAGTCATTCTGAGAGTATTGTTTTACCCTGTAATGTTACATTTACTTCTGGTTTAAATATTATTACTCCGTTGAATATATTGTATGTATTTGTGGTATTTATTGGGAGCCTCCAACTATCTGGCAAGTAATTTGGGGGAGGAGGGAGAAGGGTTACACTCTAGAAAATTTTCCTTCCAAGCTGCCCTGGTAACGCTGCTAGTCAGGAGCAAAAGGGATAGAGGCACCGCCACATAAATTCATATGGGAAGAAAATAGAAAAGTTATACTCTGCTAAGATGGAGGAGGTATCCAGAAGGACCCAGTCTTGTATAGCAACAGGAGACTAGTGTTAAGAGAGGCAACTGAGTGGATAGGGGCACTAGAGGGAAAGAGCATGTTAAAGAATATTTAGATAAATTAGATGTATTCAAGTCAGCAGGGCCTGATGAAATTAATCCTAGGCTATTTAAGGAACTAGCTGAAGCAATCTCTGAATAGTTAGTGATTATCATTGAGAACTTGTGGAGAACACAGGAGATCCTTTTTATGAAAGAGGGCAAACATCTTTAGAAAAGGGAACAAAGTTGACCCAGAAAATTTTCGACCACTCACTTTGATACTTGGAAAAACAGTGAAACAATCAATTTGTAATCACCTTCTGGATAATAGGTAATTAATAACCAACATGGATTTGTCAAGAACAAATAAAGTTAAACCAACCTAATTTCTTTCTTTGACAAGGTGGATTTGGAGAGGGATGGGGAAGAAGGAAAGCAGCAGATGTGATTTAAGTAAGGCATTGACACAGTGCACATGACAGTTCCCAGTTTGCTTATGAAAATATCTGATTGTAGAACTGTGGTCAGAAGACAATTAATCATTCACTGAAAACTCTGATATGGCACTGTAAATTAAATCTGACATCTCCTCTTTCTCTGCAGAATCAAGCTTAGGATACAAGTTGCTCCAGGAGTCATACAGAACGTGCCCTTTTTCTTTTTTCCCCTCCACCCCTCTCCATTTTTACATAGCACACCATTCTCTGACTTTACAACAATCATTGTACTCCAGATCACTGAAGACTAAAAAATGTGTATTCACATTTTAGGCACACAGTTGCTGCTTAGTATTCTAATATACAGTTAAATGAGTAATTAGTGTTTTGTCTGGTGCTATGTTATAGCAATACTGACATTTGCTATTCACTGCTTGTTCCAGCATGTAAGCAGCAAATACTGTTATGAACAAATATGCTTGAACTGCACCACTGTAACTGTAAGTTATTTAAACACCAGTAGTTTTAAAGTACTATCTTATTTCTAATTTAATCAGTTCAAATGCATATTTTTAATTCCATGAGACATTTAAATTAAGTCACAGTAAATTTCCTGATTAATTACTAATATGTTTAAATAAAAAGCAGGCCTTTTAGATTTGAAATTATGACAATTATACAAATATATAGAGAATAAAGATTTTTATACACAGAATGATACTGTCACTATTACAGAATAAAGTTATTTGTAATTTCTATCACTGTATGAGACAGGTTAATCAAGGAGCCATTTTATTAGTTACTTAATTTGCTGCTGCTTAAAAAAAAGTTACATTCTGACTAAGAAGTCCTTTCCCTTTAAAATGCTTAACAGTACTCCACAGTGAAAGTTGTCAGTTAGTTCTCTAATCTTCCTGGATTCTTCCATTGCCCTGGATTATGAATATAAAAAACCAGCAGAAAAAACACACTTCAATATTTCAGGCCTTATTTATAGATTATAAAGAGAAAGAACATTACCTTAGAATTTGTTTTTAGGCAAGCTAGGATAAGAGGTATATCCAGCAGATAAGATGCATTGTCTCTATTCTAATCCTTCTAGGATGGGAAAAATGTGACAAATGTAAGATACCCATGCATTTATGTGGATTATAGCTAATAGAATTCCATTTTACAGCATGAATAAAATCAGGCTGGTTGGGGAGGAGGAGGTGAGCGAGCAGTGCTTAAATTTGTGCCAGGCTTTGCCAAGGCTGAACCCCGGCACCTGTAGGCTTGGCACTTCATAGCCCTGGCACCTCTAGCTTGCCTCTGCTAAGAGTGATTTATATTTCTTTGCACCTCACCAGCCTTGTTGTTGACCAAGGCCTTGAACACCAAATGTAGAGGGCAGACACATCTAAGTTACCACTTCATTTTTACCAATAAATTAAGAGATTACACAAGATCACTGCAGGCACAGTCAGAACAGAACCCACAACTTGAACATGATAGTCTCACATTTAGATCGGCCTTATACATTTTCTTTGACCTAAAAAGAATTTTTCTCCAGGCAATTTTTAAACATAAAAGCAAAAGAAATGATGGGGTAAATTCAGACTCCCCCATAAGCCAAGTAAGGAGGATGCTAGGTAAAAGATCTAGGTAATTACCTCTTCTGCATTATATGGGGCAAGGATTTGAACTTAAGTCTCCTACAGTGCAGAAGAGTGCTCTAATCACTAAGCTGTGGGCTATCCTGCCAATGGTTATCAACCTTTCCTGTTGATTCCATGTGTATAAATAACGAAATAACCCTTGAAACAGGGACTTGAATTTGGATTTCCTACATCAGAGGTTTATGCCCTGACCAACAGACTATAAGGGCATTCTCACTCTTGCATTCTGGGTCAATGACTATTAAAGTATTTTATACAAAGTGGGACAGCTTCAACGGGAGAGACTGAGAAACACCAACTATAGCCCAGTGGTTAGGACATTATACTGTAATGCAGGAGACATCTCCCAAATTCAGATCCCTGTTCCTAATCAGGTAGAGGAGGGAAAAAAACTGAGGTCTTCCACCATCCAGATGAGTACCTTAACCCCGGGTGGGGGGTTTAAAAGGAAGGCAGCATCTCCTCTTCTGTAAATATTGCCTAAGTCTTCCCTCAGATTCACATATAGTTTTGGGCTGACACTGCATTTTCCAACAAACTATTTGTCTGAAAAATTTCACTCAGTTCTAGTCCAGAGTTCAAACTGAACTGTTGATACAAGAGATGTCATTATGGTTGCATGTGGGAGACTATTTTTTCTTCAATTTTCTTTTTGAAAACTGCTGCTTTATTTAATTCACATAATGAGAAAACATCCTGTAACACACATTTGTAATTTAAGAACTAATATAATCTGTAAACTAAAGCACAAAATCCAGGTGTTTCACACTTGGTCATTTATCATCTCTACCTCTTCCTTTTCTTGCGCCCTAGGACCTACCTACGGAAGTACACCAATCCTGTATTTAAGAAAGAAAGAAAGACTCACAAACTTTGTTAACTCAGTTAAGGTTGCTTCAGGATATATCCAACCAACTCAAAACTTGAAAAACATGGTAATAACTAGGGGGAAATCTGCATTCCTTCCCAATTTCACATTGGCTGCAACACTGTCAGTAACAAACTAAGGCTATGGCTACATTTAAACTGCTGCTGCTGTAGCGCATCAGTGTAGACACTCACTATAGTGCCTGGCAGGGCTGTCCCATCACTGTAATGATCCCACCTTCTTGAGAGGCAGTAGCTAGGTCAGCAGAAGAATTCTTTTGTCAGCCTAGTGCTGTCTACACTGGGGGCTAGGTTGCCTTAAGTACCTCAGAGGTATGGATTTTTCACACCCCTGAGCGACGTAACTGAGTTGACCTAACTTTTTAGTGCAGACCTAGCCTACGACTCCATAAGGCTTCCACCTCCAATAGATACCCAAATAGCAATACATACCTGCACTTCATCAAACTTGCACCTTACCACAACATTTTAATGGCAACCTCAGATGCTCTTCTTAGGCTTTCACTATAGAAGCTGAGGCAACTGCATCTCTTTTTTGTTAAACTGTAAAATATCTTTTCTGTAACATAAGAAGATTTCTTCTACCAATATTTAGCAAAACCTTATTGACCATGGCTATGACCACCATAAATATGATTCAGATTATGGCAATGCTCAAACTAATATAAAAGCTGATGAAGCCCCATAATGAAGTGATCCAGCTTCTTTTAAAAAAAGACTACAAATGAACAAGCAGTATTGAATGTCTTCTGTTTCACTGAAACTTTTAGCTTTTGATTACGGTTTGTTAATTCATCTGGGGCGTGACCCAGAGAGGCTTTTAATGACTTTTGAGTAATCCATCACTTGCAGGAAGAAGGCCACAAAATATCCCTGTAGTAACAAGTTTGTTACCTTAGTAATTTGAAGACTTGAAACGTTCTATCTTATGCGATAAATGTATCTGTTTGATAGTTAAGATTAAAAATTAAAATATAGCTTGATTTTCATGTTTCACAGGACTTCCCATAGTTGTCAGCATACAGTGATTGATTGTATTTCCTCTAGCAAGTGCTAGATTACATTTTATCTAGAGCAAAAATACATCATAATCCCTTTCTGAATTTGCCTATATTGTTATATCAAAAACAATTAAATTGTAAGGTTAGAGGGACAGTGGTGGCAGCAGGATGTTGGAAAGGCAACTTGATCAATATCGTTTTTATGAATCATCTACCATTCTACCCATTACTGTGAAAAGTCAGCATTAAAGCCAGCTCATAACATGGTTTTCAATTCTGCTTCTGAATTCTGTCCAGTGTCAGGGACTTTTAAAGTCCCACAGCTGGAACAGGGGGATTGCATACATGCCAAAAAATGGAGTTCTGTTAAGACTATTTTATCTTTCCACCATCTGGATTCATTTCTAAAAACATTCATATAGCTTTTTCCAATACAGATTTTTATTAACATATACTGAGAGAAGAAAAACAGTGTTAAAAGTGTTAAGCTGCAGAACAAGCAATAGATGGAGAGAAAGTTCTTCCTCAATCTTCTCTGTAACAACATTAGTCCTAAATTTATAAAGATTAAATATGGCAAAATTGCTTATTACATCCACCTGTGAAATGACATCATACCACATATATTGGTGACTTCCAAGCTGGATGAATCTCCCAGGGTGTCTCTAATGACAAACTGAGAGTCTGGCACTGCACCAAAGTAAATTTATATTGGCCACCTTTCATTATAAGTATTGCTAGAACAAGACTCAATAGTCCCAAATCTCACTTCAATTAATGAAAAAAGAGAGAAATGCAAACGGAAATTTATCATGGTTACCCTACTGTTGGCCAAAACTAGGATATTATACTGTCTGGATTAGGGGGAGCATTTTATTATTTAACATCAATATTTCAAAACTACAATAATTCATATGAGATATGCCATATCAGATACCATTAGTAAATTATAACCTAAGTAAGATGATATTGTTTATGTGTATGTGTCATATTTGTATTAGAAGTTATGGATATGTTTGATGTATCTATATTTCAACCTGTGCTGTGTTTCTGGGCAACACCCCAGACAGGATGGCAGCAGCATTAGCTGCTTAATGGCCCATTGGGAAGTCAAAGGTACAATAAGCCCAAGGAAAGAGCCAAGGGGCTCTTGAGCTCTGTAGCTCATGAGTCACCAGGACTTACTCATGTGACCCTGGATTCCATCTTATTTCTGTAAATTTCCACAAGCCGCATGGCAATTTGCTATAAAAGGCATCCATTTATATTTGGTAAGTCTACAGTCTTCACCTACTTCTGGATCAGCTCATCTGTAACTGAAACTGAAGGACTGAGACCCACCCAGGTACTGGATGTACATCAGAGGGACTGTAGTGTAAAACCCCACAAACGCCACAATTCTAATGAAAACCTCATATATATGGACTTTAAAATCATTTGTACGTATGTGATTGCTTTAATCATTAACATTTCTCTTATGGTTTCTTTCTTTTTATAATAAACCTTTAGTATTAGTTACCAAAGGATTGGCTGGCAGTGTGGTATTTTGGGTAAAACACAAACTTATATAATGATTTGATAATGTGGCTGACCCTTTGGGGTCAGGAGAAACCTTTTCTGTAAAGAGCATAGAGTTTTAAATAACTGATCTCTTTACCGGACCTAGTTGCTGACTGGGAGCCAGAGGCTGAAATGCAGTAAAGGGGGCTGTATTTATTTTGTTTTAGCTTCTTGATAACCAGTGTGGGGAATCAGAAGAATTGTTTGTGGCTGGTTGGGAAGTCTGACTTCAGGGTCACCCACCAGTGCTGGGAGAATCTGCTCTCCTTTTGCAGTCTACCCAGACCTTGGCAGTTTCAGGTCTACTCTAGGCATGGACAGGTCCCATATACCACCATATTAGAATCCATCTTTAGTCTGAAAGTGATGGAAAGATCTTAGCAGTACCAATAGAAAAGGCCCAGTATGTAGCAAAAGGCCAGGAAGCAACATCTGTATATTGGAATAATTTAACAAGTATTATGACAGGAAACCTGAAATATCCCTTATCCCAGCTAACTCAAATCAGCAAATTTATATTTGTTTTCTCCTCCTACTTTCAGGAAAAGAATAAGGCAGTGCATGTACATTATTGACCTCAGCTTGCCCCTCCTGATGCAGGAAAAATTCCAAATCAACTGCCATTTTGCCCAATTAACAAGCAGGAACAAACCTTATGCTACTATTAATTTTTCTGATTTGCATGAATGAATTTTGTGATGTAGTTATGGGTGTCTGTGTCTGAACTTCTGTTGAGGGAAGTCTAGAGGAGTAACTTGCAGGCAAAGAGACACTCACTTTTTTTTAGTCTCCAATGATGGATGACTTTTTTCTTTTAAATTGCTTTGTACATTTTTTTTAAGAGTGTGAGAACTCTGGGTGTGGAACAACTCAAACACAGCTTGTAGTATTATAGGTATACCTGCATGTCACAGTGAGGCGGGCCCACTCAGGCTAGTCCTATGGAGAGGCTTGCTCTAGTTTAACATTCTGTTCCCTGCGGGAACACACCGGACCACTCATATGTTGAATTGGAATTTTGCCCAGGTGTCCTCTTCACCAGGAGTTCTCAAACAGGGGGTTGGGAACCTTCATGGGTCACGAGGTTATTATTTGGGGGGAGGGGGATTAGGGGAGTTGGTTGTGAGCTGTCAGCCCCTGCACCTACTGGGGCTTTAGCTGTCAGTCCTGCACATGGCTGACAGCAAGAGCCCTTCACAGCTGGGTGCCCAGAGAACAGTGGCTGCTGGATGGGTGCTCTGAAGCAGTGCCACCTCCAGCAGGAATACAGAAGTGTGGCATAACATGGGAGGTGGGTGGCATGGTATGGGGGGGAGTGGGTCATCACCGCCTGAAATATTTTCAAAGGGGGTCCTAGCAAACAGTTTGAGAACCCCTGCTCACCACCTTCTTTCCGTTCCTACTCCATTACTTCCTTCCTCTACCCCAATTAAACATAGATGAACAGCATTATGTGTAACTTACAAAGCTGCGTTAATTCTTCACCAAACTTACTTGTAATATTTTGTCCCCATGCCCTCCCTTTAGGGATGTTTTAAGCATCCCAGCGGTGGGATTTTCTCTTTTCTGTCTTTCTGCAGTACCCAGCTCAAAATGGCACAGATCTCACTATAGTAGTACCTACAGGTCCCACCTTAATATATTTACAATGAAGAGTAACTGAATATATGATAATATTGTGCTTATGTTCGTTCCTTCCTCAACATTGTGCACTTTCTATGTATACCCCAAAGCCCATCCTACACTGGAACACAGTAACATACCACAGGCTTCCACCTCATACTCCCTTTCAGCTTGATTCTGCTCCTTCTGAAATCAATGGCAAATCTTCTTTTGCATGGCTGCTCAGCCTTAGGGGCACAAGCCTATTGTGTGTCAGTGCATGCGCACGCATGCACAGATACACGTTTCTTCTGGAATCCGGAACATCACACAGAAAAGGTCAACAACCAGTCCCATTGCCTTCAATGGTAGTAGTACTGGCCTTTTCATTTAAAAAAAACAAACAGGAGTATCCTCTCTGTCTTCACTACAGGAGCAGCTCTGGCATGTTCAAATTCAACATTGTCTGTAGAGAAACTCCATGCTGGAGGACAGGATGTCACACTGTTTCCATCAGAATATCAAAACATTCATGGCAATAGGCATGCAATACAAATGCATATGAAAAAAGTTCCTTTAAAGGAACTAGACAAAAGGCATAGAAATTACATGTATAATACGGCTAAACGCTACACCCCTGGCCTAGTTTAGCAAGAATAAAGCTGAGTTAGTCCAGACCACTAAATACTACTAATCCTGGTGGTGACAAGATACCACTGCTAAGGCCAGGCCAAGAGGTGAAAATGAGGGCAAATTTAGGATTTTACCTCACTAAAGCCAATCTCTTGAGGGAGTGGACATTTGATCACATTTAGTCTATTCCAGATGTTTGAGTAAGTCTTTACACAGGTATGTTTTAGGAGGGAAGGAGTTAAAACCAGCACCATATTTCCATCTTGTCAGGTTTTGTTTTGGAATCATCCCCTCTGATAACTTTGATCTGACAACTGAACACAGACTTCTAAATACTTTGGTAGCTAAAAAGAATGCTGTCTCTTCAGGTTCAAGGAACTAGTGAAAAGTTGCTTCCCTCCCACCAAGCTGGTAAGAATAAAATGTACCTGGACACTACTGTATGTAAGATCATGTAATGATGGACTCAAGATCCAAGGTCAAAGTATATTTAACATTAGATGTTACTAACCTTTATTACAAGTCCAAAACCATACACAATAGAAAAATACATTGTTACAGAATATATTATTTTGATCATGAAGACAGCCTTTGAAATTTTGATAATTATTCCCACATTGAAGTAAAGGTCATCAGAATGTCATTGCAGCACTGTCACTCAGTGAAAGAAAAACAAAGATTGAGTTTTCTGCCTGCAAATTTCACTTAAGTAACAAATGGTCCCAGTTTGTCTGTTCACTTCAGTCCCTTCTGTTGGTTTTCCTATAATTGTGCTAGATCAGTAGACAAATGAAATGGCAGATTCATCACTGAGAGAATCTTTGTTTAAGGTTTTTAATCCTTTAGTTTGTGTGCTTTCAGGGCTTCAGGGCATTTTCCAGTAGCTCTTCTTTATCCTGTAGGGATTTGTGTATCTTTAACTGGGAATTAATTTAATCCTTACATTAAATGATAGCCTTTACGAGTTGTCAAACTAGAATTAAAAGTTAAATTGCTTTCTGAAAAATTCAGAAAAAAATCAAGGAACATAACCAGGAATGGCATATGAGAAAATAGATAATCTTGGAGTAACAATCATGATTTCTCTCAAGAAAAACAACAATTGGTAACTAATTTTTTAATTCTTCTCTCTGCCCCCATGGCTAGGGAATTAAGTAGTTAATGTTGCCATTTAAAATACAGTCATTAGGCTTTGGCATTAGCATCCCAATGAGATAAATATGGGTAAGTTACATACTTTAGAGCTATTATTTCAGGCTATCTGCAAGTGCAGGCAGGCAGCAGTATATTGGTTTGTGTTTGGTTCAAAATATGAGGATTTTTTCATTGCTCCATGTGCTGAAAATTCTGCTTTCTCCCCTTCCCCCCCAACAAAAACAAAACCAGAAAAAACAATCAACCAACCAGAATCTAAGTTTGCTTGCATCACAAGTTAGCAACCTCCATGCGATTATCCAGCTATAGCAAGCTGGCCTGTGGAAGGACTCCCTCTGAAGCTAGTGGCAAAACATTAATTGGTTTCAATGGGATCAGCATCAGGTCCTCCATATAGAAGTTTTCCAAGATACCATTTCATTAGAGAAGGAAATAACGTGACTTTTTTGTAATTCTTAAATTCTTTGCTGGCAGGAGTCATGGTACTGTTGTCTGTCTAAAAGATGATGAGGCTTTAATTACTATCACTAGGGCTTTATGACACAATGTGTTAGGCATGACAGCTGAGGACCAATAAAATATTAAATAAAAAAGTAATCAAGCACTACATCTCTTGACACTGAGGACCGACAACTTCTGGTGACAATCTGTCAGCAAAATAATGCTTAAGTGGAAGAATATTCTCTGCTTCAGATATTTTGGCAGTGGCTTAGCAACAACTCCGTGTACTTGGAATATGCTTTGAGTTTAAGAAGATGGACCCACAATTTTCTATGACATTTACAGCTGTTCCATGGGTCTGGAAGAATTTAAATTTTAGTGCTTTTAAGAACGGTGACTTCTTTGATACTAAAGAACATTAGAATGAAGGATAAGAAAGCAATTTAAGAAAAACCAACTAAAAAGAAAGATTTTAGATGGGAACTTGTTTTTATTTTTTTCCATCCTCCACTTTTTCTCCTGGTTTTGGGGAGCCATGACACTTTTAATAAGCCTAATAAGATAGGAAAACAAGGATGTTCTTAAAAAGCAAAGATAAATATCTATTTTGCACTGCATGTCCAAGGCAAGTAAGACACCCCTCAGATCAAAAATTAGAAATGCAATCAGTTTTAAACAATTAAAAATATTGTATTAATATTACTGGTCACAATGCATATACTTGAATTTACTATGACTGGTCAAAATAAGATGAGATTTTTAAGAGCACTCAAGTGTTGACCTGATGCCACTGAAATCAGTGAGAGCAGAATGAGACCAAACACTGAATGCTTTGGAAAATCCCTCCCACACTGTGCAAGAAAACAAAAATCTAGGAGTAACTGAATAAGATTAGCTATGCTCTGGATATGAAATAAATAAATTTATATGGAAGAATATAGTTCCCAGAATGAAGTACTCTGTCATTCAATATTGTAGGTCTCTCTGCATTAAGAAATAAAACCATTTAAACAATCATCATCAATTTAATAATGATAAATAAGCTCTTAAATAGCACTTTTCATCAGCTGATCTCAAAGAACTTTACAAAGGAGGTTAGCATCATCTGCAATGTACAGATGGGGAAAACTGATTCACGGAGTGGTGAAGTGACTTGCTTGAAGTCACCCAGTCATCTAATAGCAGAGCCAGGAATAAAAGCCCAGATCTTGAGTCCCAGTTCAGAGCTCTATGCCACACAGCTGAACCAGTGGTGACGACAGCTTATTTAGATACAAATTAATCTATTCTAGTTGTTGAAAGAGCTAAATTTCTTGGCACCGACAAGATGTTAGACTTTTTTACAATGTGTTTCTAAAAATTATTGGAGTAGTGTCTTATTCTAAGATGGCCCAGTTCAAATTAATTTCTGTTGCAAATGCCTCTGTCAGCAAGGAAAAACATTTGGTTTACTTCACTAATGGGAATATCCCTCAATGCAGGGATTGCTTCTTCTTGAGATTTCTTCTGCTGCTGATTTTTTGCAAAATTATCTACAGGAAATATGACAAAAGACATTTCACTATTACATGATTAAAAATTGATGGTATAAAATTAAACATTTTACATGTTTTCCTGCTAGAAGTGTTGCTAGACTCCTACATCTCATCAAAATAAAAGCATACTGCATTAATTTTACCTCACATTGAGCTACAACCTAATCCTATGGAATATTTAACAAACAGTGAAATTTGAGGAACATCCCACTTTTCAGACATTCACAGCATCATTTTGGTTTACTCAAAGTGGATGCATTTGTTGACGTCAGTTTAGCTACAGTAGATGTTAACATTCTGCTCCCTTTAGCAGAGCACGTTCCATAGTGCTATGTCAAGACAGACTTGGGGCTAAATTCTGCCTGAGTAGGTCTGCTGCTAACCCTTTTTGTTCTTTTGGACCTCGGCAGCTTTCTATCAAGTCATCAGTCTAGTCACCATCTTTACTACAGAGTCTACATTTGGTTCTTTCCACTTCAAAGGACAGTTCAATGGAAGCAAGCCAAAACAAGTCAGCGAAACATGCCTTCAGTACTAATTTTGTTGGTTTTCATTAGAAGTGAATGGATAAGGGCGAAATGGTGCTACTTATTGGGACAATTGAGCTTTAGCATAGGCTCAGATTCTAATGAGCTGGACAGTTTTTGTATTCTCTCATGTTCTTGCTCAGGAACAGCAGTTATCAGCAAATAAAATAAGTACATGTTGAGAAAGATGGGAATGTATGTAGGTAGCCATCTATATTGCAAGTAGTCAGAACTGGACTGGACAGAAATAAAATCAATGGGAAAGAGTAGTAAATGCTAGACTGTAATAGTTGTCCTAGAGAAGATAAATTTGGAAAAAAGTAGAATAATCAAACTTGTAGTTAGTACATTGTATTATAATGAAATCTGAACAAAAATATAAGCTGTAATACCAATACATTATCAAACTACCTGTAATGGTGTGCATGGAGTTGAGTGGAGCAGTACTCATCATGTTAATACCAAAAAGTAGTATATAGGCAATTCCTATAGTAACTAAAAGGTATATCGGCAAAGCAACTGCCCAGTACCTATGGAATAAAATATTTATTTTAAGTGACATTTCACAAAAGAAAGTCTTTAGTAAAAAATTATTTCCAGCTCTAAATCAAGCAAGACCATGTAGAAGCAGAAACAAATAAAAATTTTAAGTGTATAGCAAAAATAGTTATATCCAAAACCCCCACACTAAAAATAGTAGACCCTAACAGTGAAATTCATTAACTAAAGACCCATTGTGACCAGAGTGGAATAACAGCTAAATAAACGCCATTGCTGGTTTATCTGGAAATTTGATTTAATAAAATTTCCCATGAGATTTCAGAAGCAAACCTTAGTTAAACCAAGCTGCACAATCGCTTTGTAAAGAATATAGCAGACAGGTGTATTACCTTCATTTTAGCTTGCTGATAATTTTTCAGAGTAAACTGTTGTTTGTGAAACATCAGTTTACATAAATATTGTAGCTGTCAGGAGAAACATTAGACCTCCTTTTACAAGCTGAATTAAATACAAGATCTTTTAAATGTAAAAGGCCACTGGCATAACTTTTCTGGTTACATGCGTTTGTTCTTTGAAAAAAGTATTTAAGAGAATATAATATTTATACTTTGACATGTTTAATAGCGAATGAACTTAACCTACTTTTGAGGCCAGTATGTTAGTCCTAATGAGACTAACCAAGATCCAGGAACATATGCCCATACAAGGTACAGCACTGTGCAAGAGAGAGTAAAAGTTAATAGTTTGATCATAATGGTACAGTTTAGATTGTTTTAAGAGATACATTACTTCTAGACCAACACTTATAGCAGTCATTACAGAGAACACAAGCAAATTACATGAATTTGCTCTATAGACTTCAAAAAGCATCTAAATAAGTAAACTGAAAAACAGCAGAGAATGTCACCATGAACACAAACTTTATAAGTGATGGTACTTTACCTCTCTTTTTCTTGGTATTTGTTTTCTAATAGCAGAATAAAATAGATAAGCATTCCTTGCATCACTTGTTGTTTTTTTAAAATCCATCAATCTGAATGTTAAGAACACTGGTCCAAGGTATTTCTCTAGGTTATCAGAAATATGCACAAATGACTTTGTATGTAGAACTATATGAGTGCAAAGCCACAAAGGATCTAATCCTGCAGTCAAAACTAGCAATGATATTAATGGGTAATTTGACTACACAAGGACAGCAGGATTTAGCCACTAAAAACAAAACAAAAAAACACCCAATTAATTCCTAAAATGAGAAGTCCGTGGAGTACCAAATGTTATTTTAGTGGAATTCTACATGACTTGAGTGACATTTTCTTTTTTAAATGCTTCAGTTCTTTACTACAGTATGCCACTTAAAGTGCTATCACATTTGAAGTGATAAAATGTAAAGATCCAAAATAGGGATTAGGGTAACACTGTACTAGGTACTGTACAGACAGACACACAATGACAGCTTTTGCCCCAGAGAGCTCAAAATCTACAATTCTGGCAAGTGATTAAAACAAACAAATGGGGAATTAGTGGGGAATGATAAGGTAACAGAGAGACATGCTAGTCTCAACTGTCACAAAACTGAAATAAGAGTTGCTAGAACCTAATACTTCAAGAAATGGTCTTAAAAATACAAATTATACTGAAAATATATTTTGAATAGGAGTAAAGTTGGGATTGATTTCAGTGCCAATGAAGTATTAATCCAAAAATATTTCTTTTAAGAGGAACAATAAGGTCAATTTTGGCTCAAAAGTTAAAATTTTACATCTTAAATCAACAAAACTTACTAGCAAGAGGATACAGAAGATAGAGTCCCAGAACAGGGTCACATGGAAACACCTTCAGAGTAATGGAGCTTCTTAGCTCCACCCTTGTTGAGCTGCCTAAAATGGGAAGTGTTCTGGGATTCCTAGAGCCAGGTACTCTTCTGTCCATTAAATTTCTGTTTCATTTTTCATGTCATGTCTTTGATATGCTGAATTTGCAGTCCTTAAACTATTCTCTAGTAGTTGGAAGGGAAGGTGCCCATCTATTTATTTAGTTTTCCCCACCCAAAAGCCTCGCTTGCTGCAAGGGAGCATGAGGTCTCTGCTACACTACCCTTTACCCACTGAGTATCTCTAGCACCTGCCTCTGTTGTGGCTCATCATTGCTGAAAGCAGCAGCAGAATGAAACTGATGTGATTCTTATCTTAGCCTTCACTGCTCACGTCCAGAATCCTTTGAGTATCAGTCCTCATCTCCAGAATGTGTGTTTTGTACCTTTAACCTCAACAAGTCACAAAGTGCCTACTGTGTGCAAATGAAATGCTGCACATTCAGCCTACTGAAAGATTTTTGATCAAACCCTGAAATATAGCTGTTTTCTCAGCACACTCAGGCCTAGTCTACATTAAACTGTTTTGTCAACTGAAGTCAGCTTTTTTCGACAAAATAGTACTGGTGTACAGACTAATCACACACACCTCTGCTGACAAAATTGCCCAATTTTTTCAGCAAATAAAACCACCTCAACAAGAGGCACAGAGTTTTTTTTGCACAACTTAAATTGACAGATTGTCAGTGTAGAGACCGCAATTGGCTATGTCAAAGTAAATGGCCTCTGGAAGTGTCCCACAATGCGCATCCTGACTGCTCTAGCCATCAGTTTGAACTCCACTGCCCTGCAGCCATCCACTACTCCCACTTTAGTCCCAGGAATTTTTGAAATTCCACTTCCTGCTTGGTCAGCATGGAGAGCTCGCATTTCTTCTTCCAAGCTGACCATGGCGGGTCCCACACATCCAACACTCTCCTGCTTGGAACATACCGGAGCCTCTGGATCTTATTGGAATATGAGGAGAGTTAGCTGTGCAGTCCCAGCTCTGCTTCACCAAAGGAACTTTGATACGTATGGCCAAATTTCTTGTGCCATGGTGGAGAAGGGCTATGAATGGGAAATGATGCAGTACTGAGTAAAAATCAAGGAACTGCGGCAGGGCTACCAAAAGGCTAGGGAGGCAAACAATCTCTCTGATGCACAGCCAAACACCTGCCGTTTCTTTCAGGAGCTGGAAACCATCCTCAGCGGTGACCGGAGCTCTACCCCCAAGACTCCCATGGACTTTTCTGCATGCCCAAAGGCAGCAGACATGGGACTTTATCCTGATGAAGAAGTCGCTGATGAGGAGGTGGAGTTGAATGAGGATCCGGAGCTAGGCACTGGGTCATTTGATGACATGGGGAGTCAGGACCTCTTTGTGATTCCAGAGAGTTCCAGACAGTCCCAGCCCTGCAGATCTGGCATGCAGAAGAAGGGAACTCTGGTAAGTGTTTTTTGGAGCTGATGCTGCTTCTTTACAGGAGGCACGGGGTTCCCTTTCTTGCTAAATGATAAGAGATATTTGACGGGATAGAAATGCACAAGAGTAGCTGTGTTTCCATGTGCTTCCCATTCCCATGTGCAGCTAGGCAGCACTGCTGAGAGACATATTAATGCACGCCAAGATTTCACGAGTATCCTCCACTGAGATCTCTAGGAAACTTTCCAGGAGATACTTGCCAATCAGATTCCTTAGCAGAGTGGCTTTGTTTCTTCCCCCATTGTAGGGCACTCTACCCACACCAATCAGCAATCACTTGTGCAGGGACCAAATGGTGCACAGGTAAGCAGCATAGGAGCACCCGTTTGAAGCTGCTCACATGGAGGAGATGTGCTCTAGCATCCATTTACTGTCAGGAGCAAGATATCGGTTTTGCATGGCCCCCACCTGTGGAAATGGTGGGACAACTTGAAATTTTATTCCTATGTACCTGTAACCACTCACCCACAAACACTTCCCCAGTACAATGGCCCACTTCCCCTTTGGCAAAACTCGCCATGCCTGGGCTGATCACAGAGCTGTGCTCTTCCCAGTGGACAGTAAGAAAGATGTGTTTAACAATAATGCATCTATAGTTTTAGGGCAACCACAATAATGCTTCTGTTCATTGTTCCCTGTGCTTCTACAGATGCCTTCACAGCAAAACCCCCTACATCAGCAGAGTACCTCCAGCTGTAAAGGAAGTGACCTCGGAGAAGCAAAGAGGAGATGTTCCAAGAACTCCTCCAGGCCTCTGAGGCAGCAAAAAAGAGAAAAAAGATCATCTCAACATCCCTCATTGGAATCTTTTGGTCTGGAAAGGAAATTCTTACTTGTAACTTCCTGTAGAGACCAATGCACCTGAAGATGTGTGCATAATGCACCTTCCCTGACCAACCTGCATTGATGTCATTGAAATGCCCAAGGTGATCCATGGAAGCCTGCAGTACCATAAAGAAGTACCCCTTTTTATTGATGTACTCCGTCGCAAGATGGTCTGGGGCCAAAATTGGGATATGCCTGTCATCTATTGCCCCACAGCCATCCACTTTTTCCTGGAGTCACAATCCTTCATAGCAGAATATGGTTAATGGCCCTGAACACTTGTGATAACACAACTTCAATGGATTTCCAGACTCCAAACTGAGTAGCGACTGACCGGTAGCAGTTAGAGTTGCCAGCTTCCACACGGTGATCACCACGCGTTTCTTCACTGAGGACAGCTTGCAATCTGGTGTCTTTGTACCGCAGGGCAGGGGCCAGCTCCACACAGAGTTCTTTGAAGGTGACTTTGCACATTTGAAAGTTCTGCAGCCATTGCTCATCATCTCAGACCTGCATAACGATGTGATCCCACCACTCCGTGCTTGTTTCACAGGCCCAAAAGCTGTGATGCATTGCGTGCAGATGCTCCATGTATGCAAACAGTAATCTGGTGCTGCTTATTTGCCTGATCAAGTGCCTCAGATTCCTGTTCTGAGTGTGAGCTCATGATGTAATGGTATATTGCACGACCAACCGCAATGCGTGTTCAGAACATTGACATCAATAATAGATTCAGGATCCATCCTTTCAGATAGAGACGGTGGGCACTCAGGAAACGGGGGGAGGGGGGGCAGGGAGGCTTGAAAAATGCTGTGAAATGCAGTTGGGAATGCAAGGAACGATGGAACAGAAATCACTGCATCACGGGAAATTTGATCCGGCACCCATGATGCACTGCAATCCTCTCCACAACTCCTACTGGCTCAAGGTGTCGAGTTGCACAGTGGGATGGCTGCCCACAGTGCACTACTCTCACTGTCGATGCTAGAGCACCAAGTGTAGCCACGCATTAGCGACACAGTGAGTCCTGTATAGATGGGCATGAGTGCTGTAATTACAGCACTTTGATCACTGATGTAACTTGCATTCACAAACCTTTCTAGTTTAGACAAGGCCTCAGCTATGTGACCACCAGCAGCATCAGGAAAAACAAAATGCAAAAAGGATAACACAAGGAAGAACTGATAAGACTTGGATTAGCCCACAAAGTTGCAAAATGTTTTAGCAACAGTCCAGAGAGACAAGGTGGGTGAGGTAATGTGTCTTATTGGACCAACTTCTGATGGTCGGAGAGACAAGTTTCTGGGCTTACACAGAGCTCTAAAGCTTGTCTCTTTTGCTAACAGAATTTGGTCTAATAAAAGATATTACCTAACCCACCTTGCTCTCTAATATCCTGGGCCCAATACAGCTACAACACTGCAAATAACAGTTCAGTCCTTCATCACAAAGAATATAATTTTTACTACATGAGAAGCATTAACACAACTTTCATCTTTTTAAAAACTTCTACATCTCACTAGAGGCACTACCGTACAGTGTTCATTTCTGCTTTTTAGTACAGCAAATATATGTAGCAATTTACCCACAAAGCAAACATACTTACTAAAACCAAACTGGGAGCCTAAGAAAAGAACAAACCCATAGATTGCTCTTTCAGGCAATGGAGCAGGAGAGTTTTCAACCATGATGGTCTCTTCTTTTTAACTGAGAAAGAGAAATTAATTACAAGAAGCTATTAGTTACACATCATCATAGGATTTTATAGGCTATACCTTCTCCATTCATCTTGGATGTTTAGTTTAGAGGTTTGCAAATGTTTTGGAGAAACCCATGAATATGCTTATGCTTTTCCTCTCACTTTCATTCTCCTTCTGGTTGCGAGGAATGGAAATCAAGTCGTTTTGCCCGATGCCAGGTGCGCACACCTATGCCACCAGGGTCTCGTGTTGCTCTGGCTCTTGGCAGGGGAACCTGCACTATTTCTAACTGATTCGCAATTGCTAAGCGGACAAGACGGCAGGGCCGGAGCGGAGCAGTGTTTCGTGCAGCTCATGGCAGCAAGAAGCACGCTGTGGGGCGCAGGCTGCCCTCGCGGCGGAGCTGGGCACCAAAGACGGTTCATTCCACTCCGGAGCGTGGCAGTGCGGGCAGAGCACGGCCCCTGGGCGACACCCGGCCCCCTCCTCGCCGTCAGCGTGGAGACAGGCTGCGAGACAGTCAGTCCCAGGACAAACGCCGGGGGCCGCGTCTCACCCCTGCCCCGAGGCGCGGGGGGCACCGTGGGACTCGGGGCCAGAACTTCAGCGCCCATGAGACGCGTCTCCTCCCCCGTGACCCGGGGCCATCCCCGCCCGCCGGCCCGCGCCGGGCTCACTGCGGTCATTTCACCCGCCCCCCTCCCCACGCAGCACCCGCCCATCCCCCGCTCACCTCCCCTCGGCCGGCTCCGGGCCAGGCCCTGGGCTCAGAGGATGCCGCGCACGAGCCCCTCCCTCAGCCTCCTCCAATGAGAAGAGGAGAAGGAGGGGGAGCCCTGCTTGTCAAGCGCAACCAACCGCCCTCGCGCCACCACAAATCCGAACGCAGCCACTTCTTTCTGCGCATGCGTGGCTGGCGGCGACTTGACGTGCGGTGGCGCGCGCGCGATAACGAAGTCGTCGCCTGCGCGGGACGTCAAAACGAGCCGTCGAATCAGACCCCTTCCCTTCCCTCCTTGCCAGCCAGCAAAGCCCACCGCGTGCGAGGGGTACCCCGCTCCCGCCCCTTCCTCTCGCGCAGGCAACGCAAGGTCTGAGGACTTGAGCCGGCCCGCGAGGCCCGTCGTTCCCTAGCCTGAAATCCCTGACGTCAGAAGGCAGGTAGCCAATAGCGGGTCTGGTCTCAGCCGGATGCGTGCGTGGAGTATTGGTGCGGGGGGGCCGGGCTTCGGGAGAGGCTCCCTCGCTCGTTTCCTGTCTGGCGCTGCTCCGGCTGGTCTGTTGTCGGTCGGTCGGTTTGTCTGTCTCTCTGCCGAGCGGGACGCGCACCCTGTCGCTGCTCTGGGGGCTCGGGCCGGTGAGTGAGTGAGGGCGGCGGTTGAACGATCGCTTCTGTGCTGGCGCCCTGCCCCGCGCGGGGGGAGGGGTGAGGAGCCCGGAGAAGCCCCCGCCCCTGCCGGGGACTGGGCCCAGGGGAGGGGAGGCCAGGCCGGGGCGCCCCGTCTGCCAGGGAGGGAAGGGGACAGGCGCCCGCCTGCCTCCCTGGTCCGCCCGGCCGGGCTCCGGCGGGTCCCGCTCCGGGGGGCAGCCCAACTCCGCCACGCACGGGCCCTGCGGCGGCGCCTCAGGTCTCGGCCGCTTCAGGCAGCAGGCGCGTGGCGGGCGGGGATTTGCTGCTCCGCGGGGGGTGTCCGTGGCGCGCTCGGTCGCTGCCTGAGAAGGCTGCCGGCGCCCCCCGTTTGCGAATAAAACTTGGGCAAAGCGAACGACGTGACACCCGCCCCCCTCCGCAGCCGGCGCGGCTGACTCGGCACCGACCCGACCCGGGCCGCCGGGAAGAGCTGCTCTGCACTAACCTGTACCTAGGCAATGGGGTTGACGGATGGGTTGTTTGTAAGTGTTATGACCAGCCCTAGCTAGCTCTGGGTCACAGGAACCCAAGGCTTGCAGACAGATGACCTTAATCGGCCCATATGGAAACAGACAATGCTGGAATCCAGGGTGTGAGTGAGACTACAGGTAAGGAAACACACAAACCAGTCTAGACCGAACACAGGGTGCCAAGTCAGACAAAGGAAGTTGGAAATCCTGAACACGAAAGGTCTTGGGAATGTATAAAAGTGAACCAGGGAGCTAGGTGACAGACTCTGGTGATAGGAGACATCTGTCTGTTGGGAAGGCAGTAGTTACAGGGGGGCAACCTGTCTCACTCTGGCCAAACTTGGGGTGTTTGGAGTAAGCAGAACCTCCTTAAACAGACATGGGTGGACTGGGTTTAGATAAGAAATATATATATACGCTCTTTAAAATTTTAAATTTAACAAGGAAAAAAAGGTTTTTTCTGAATGTACATTTCATATTGGCCGCAAGCGCCAGAGAGGAGTTAAACCCAGTTA
This sequence comes from Mesoclemmys tuberculata, assembly GCA_007922155.1. Taxonomy (NCBI): domain Eukaryota; kingdom Metazoa; phylum Chordata; order Testudines; family Chelidae; genus Mesoclemmys; species Mesoclemmys tuberculata. Next base: position 34,150,046 of record ML675610.1, read on the forward strand.
TGCCAACTGAGGTACACTCTGCTGTTAAATGAGGGGTGTTGTAGCTTGGTGATCCTGTCTAAAGTGGTTTGAATTGTGGGGTTCAGTTCTGGGAGAAGTGAAGGTAGAGCCTTGCCCTTTGGAAGAAGTGGCCATGGAGAGACAAAGAGAGATCACAGGTACAGTTTGCCCCTGAATCAAACCAGAAGAGTTTTATGAATTTGTGTTAGTATACAGAGTTGTCTGTGACCAGTGGAAAAGGCACAGGCTATAAAATGCAAATTACATAGAAGATGTTTTTGGGTAAGTTTTGGCATGGAGAGACTAACTTTTATATGAAGTTGGCATTCTCTGTTGTTTAGGGTGAAAAACTTTCCTGAGTCACACAGCCTACAAAAATCTTGACAATAGACTACAGATGTGCTGAGACCACAGACTATCATGCTGACCAGTATTGACTCATTGTTTCCTGTGATGTTGGTCTATCCATCTCGTCTCTAGTTTTATACTTAGATTGTCAACTCTTTGGGCAGGGATTGTCCTTGTTCTGTGTTTGTACAGTGCTTCATCCTGGTCCCTACCTGGGACTTCCTCAAATAATAGCTTCCTTAGCTAGTCTTCTAGACAATCCTTAGTGGAAAGCTAAAATTCACAGTTGACTGGATCATTTCCCCTCACACTAGGTTATAGCTTAATATTTCAGACATTCTAAGCTAGTGGTTCTCACAACAGTTTTTTTGGTGGCCTCAGAGTGCGACCACCAACTCTTGCAGGTGGCCGCATTAACAATTTTTTCCTAATATACTCAGTTAATGTTAGGAAAATCAAAAAAAACATGCACGTATACATGTCCAAATAAGAAGTTCTTGGTTTTGATGCATCAGTTATGTGGATCAGAATATTAGGAAAAGTTGAGGAGCTCTTTGAATGGAAAGGCTGTCTCACTTGTCCCACTCACCTTTCAAATGAGAGAAGTGAGTGGGGTGCCTGGAGAACTGCAGCTCCTGCCAGGTGGCTAGAGAGAGTTCACTTGTTCTTCCTTGCAGAGCAGCCAATCTAGCTACATGTGCAGCAACTGCCCTGAGCCATCTGGCAGGAGGCAGGGAGGGGGCTGCTTTGGGGGGAGGGGGAAGAACTGCAGCTTAGGGAAGGGGCTGCTGGGGGTCACTTGCATGGTTGCAGGAAGAAGGGGGTGAGTGTAAGGACTCTGGAGGGAGGAAAGAGGGGTGGTTGCCAGAAAGGCAGGGAGGGAAGAGGATGGAAGCCGGTACCCAGAGACATTGTTGTGGGCGGGGGGCTGAGTGGATGAATGCAAGGAGTTGGACCCACATGCGGAGGCAATAGTGTAGCGCAGCTGGCAGAGAGGAAAGGGAGGTGGGTGACGGAAAGGCAGGGAAGGAAGGGGTGGAGGTCGGACCCCAGGCACTGGTGCAATGGCTGTCAGAAAGGCAGGGAGGGAAGGGGGTGGGAGGCGGGACCCCAGGCACTGGTGGACAGCCAGTGGTTGGAAGGGAGGGGTGCAGACCCTGAAGCAGACTCTTGGGGGGGGGAGGGTGTCACTTACCTAGGAACTGCAGTCTGGCAGCGGAAAGTGCTTCTGGGAGCTAAGGGCTGGGTGTTATTCACCCTGAGGGGGCTGCTCCCAATGAGTCCCAGCTTGTGGCCAGGTGAACCCTGGCTGGGCTGGGCAGATCCTTGCCCCTCCCTCCCCAGCTGCTCCTGGCAGCACAGAACCCCCTTGATGGATGCATCTGAGAACCATTGTTCTAAGCACTGTCAGAGGAGTATGCAATTTTTTTTCTAATGTATTTCTTGCTTTTTCCCCTCCCCAGGGACATGCACTATGGAAGAAGCTACATCAGAATCAGATTTCAGTGGCATCACTTTGTATGGTGGTTGTGTTAAATCATGTTGTGAACGGGTGAGTAACTATTAATATGTAAGGGACTGGCAAGATGCCCAGTGGTGATTCTTACTTAGGTGGTCTGCACGCTGATTTTGTACTGGTATAGCTCTCAGATAGGCTGTGGGTTCTTTGTTTTTTAATGTAAATCATTATACTGGGGTGGTCCCTAATGAGAACACAGTTATACTGACATAAATATGATCTATACTAGTATAGATTATTCCTCTTCCTCTGTGGGAATAAGATATATGGGTGCATCAGGGGATAAAGGGCCCTCAAGAGGTCGGAGCTCTACTGCCCTAAGGTGAATGAGGCTGAATGAGGCTCACTGAGTAGCTGGGAGGCATTTAATTAGGCAATGAAGCAGCTGGGCATGATAAAAAAACTACTTGGGGAGGGATGGGAATCCAGCCAAGGAAACCTGGAAAAATACACCTCTGTGGGAGAGCTGGAAGGAAGGCTTTGAATGCTGTGTCAGATGAACCTGGTTCTCATGACTTCAACAGGCAGTAGCATAAGCCCTGGGAAACAGAAATTAGACACTGTTCTGAGGAAGGGCCTTCACAGTTCAGCCTTGACCCAAGGGAAGAGACCCTCCTCCAATTAGTGAGAAGAGGACCCTGACTCCATGTCAGGAAGGCCTCACTGGTAAGGGACCTGAGTCATAACTGGTTTGATGGAGTAATGCTGACTCAGGCTCTGCCCCTACTACTAGAGATGCTGAAGAGGAGACTCATTTATTTGATATTCCAACTTTGGGAATGAATAAACTAGACCCCTGAAGGACTGTTGTTCAATATACACATCTCACTGGACTTCATAAAACCCTCAATCGGAAACTGAGGCAGACACAGAATGGCGGCTCTGCACTGGGCTGCTAGGGACTCTCTAGGGGTGAGGGCTCTCATTACAGTTTGGTACCTGAAGTGATATATGAGGCCCCTTTCCCATCATGGAGGGATGATAATGCTGAGCAATGCTTATACCCATCTTGAGTGCAAGATGTCATATATCCCGGATCTGCAGAAGGAGCAGCAGTGGCAAATCCAGGAGCTTTTGTCACAGGCTTGGTGGGGACCTCAGCAGTCCATGTAGGTCCTGCTGTCACAGATAGTGAAGGAAAAGAAGTCCGACAGTCCTGCTAAGGCGGTGCAAGTACTGTGGGCAAGAGGGCATGCAAGTTGGGTTCTCCCCTGGGATAACAAGGGAGATTACTAGCTGGCACAGAATGCTGTGGTGCAGTTAGGAAAGATTTGGTCACAAAAGATGCCTAGTCTTAGACAAAGAGACCTCGATGCCTGTTAGAGAGACCGACAACACAGTTTGTGGCCAAGAAGGGTGATGTCTTATGATTAACATGAAATGTGGAGAGCTGGAACATGTAAAGAGACATTGCCTGGCAAGGACTTTGAACTGTAAATAAAGGGGACCTCACCATGGGGGTGCAAGAAGTCGCATAGCAGGAAACTTGTGGTATAGAAGCCAGGGCTAGAGCTCGACCACAGGATTCACCCTCTTCCCACCCCCATTTATAGGGGATACAGTGATTCCTCCTTTAGCCACAGGACAGAAGAGTGTCAGAAATTTGAAGGTCCTAGCACTTGCTGGCAAAGAAAGAAAAGGCTCCAGGCTGAGGAAGCTTGGGGGAAAGCCAGCCTAGGTCCCAAAGTTCCCAGGGTCCCAAGAAACACGTGGGGCAAGAATACAAATGTGATGGTGGAACAGTTGCCCATTTTGCTGTTGCAAATGCAGGTTTTCCTGGAAAAATTATTTTAGCAAGGGAAATAAGTACATCAGCTATCCGACAGTAGCTAGTAGCAGATAGTGGGGGAAATTACTTAGCTGGCTCTTGGATTAAAGTGCTTAAAAGGGGAGGGGGGGAAGAAGGCTCACCAGTAAAGGAAACCCAGTGACAGTGCTCCCAGATGGGGGAGCTTCCAGAAGGAAGGGATTGTGAATGCTAAGTCTTAGAGAAACCTGGCTCCCATGAAAGATTTCACCAGGCAATAGCAGTGGAAGGAACCTTGAATGTAACGGGTTGATGGACTAAGGCTGACTCAGCCTCCTCCTAGAGATGCTGAGGGGATGCCTATTTGTGTGATGTTCTGCCTTTGTGGTTGAGTAAACTAGATCACTGAAGGGATGCTGTTCAATATACAAGCCTTATTAGACTTATTAAAACCCTCAGTCAGGGAGATTGAGGCAGACACACAACAGCAGTGCTGCACTGGGCTGCTCTAGGGGTAAGGTCTCCCATTACTGATACAAGCATCTTTATAAGTGATATAACTGCAGCTGTGCTAGGAGGTTTTATCACTAACTTTACTAGTATAGTTAAAACAGTACACGTTTTATCCTTAGTTTAGAGCAGGGATCTCAAACTCAATTGGTATGGCGGGCCACATTTACATTGAGTTGAGTTCAGGGGGGCCACGCATGACACACACTTCTCTGCTGTACCTTTCATGCTCTACTCTCCGCCGAAAAAATCTCCCCGCAGGGTAAAATTCGGCGGCACAGTAGAAGAGAGAGAGGCTCTCACAGGGACTTGCAGACTCCACTCTCCGCCGTTAAATCTCCCTGTGGGGCCACATTCGGCGGCCATTTCCTTTTTAAGACGGCCACAACTTGCCTGAGCTCCGCTCAGAAAATAATTACAGCACAAGCCTGCGGCCGGATTCGGACTGCGGGCCACATGACACAAGCCCGCGGGCCGCAGTTGGCCCGCGGGCCGCGAGTTTGAGACCCCTGGTTTAGAGTGATGACAAATTTTGTATGGAATATGCTTATCTCAAAATAGCGAAGTCACTAGCTCATCTATGGTGGGACAATATTTAGATTTCCGCTCTGTGTAACAAGAAGCTGTCTTCAATAGAGAAAATTCCATTTTTGACATCAGTTGTCGCATGCAACAGCATTGCTACGCTTTCCCCAAACCAGTGTTGAAAAAATTTGAATATAGATTGTGGTGTAGATAAGGCAGAGTTCAATACTTTTTGTAGCAAAGTGTCTAGACATTTCATCCATTCTGGATAAATGGTGCACAAAGGCTGTTGAACTTGCTTTCCTTGCCAATGCTAGTGGGATGCTAGTTTAACTCCACCTTGTCGGAAGTACTGCTGTATGAGATATGTTAAGATTATGTCCAATGTGGCTGTTTCTGTAATGTAGACAAAATCCATGTTGTAGAGTGAATCACACTTTATCATTGATCTTTTATGCTGGACCATTTTTGAGGCCAAGATTATGTGGGTTTTTTTGGCATTTCAGTGAGCCCAATGTTATGTTAAATACATTGGTATTAGAATGCTTCAGTCTTACAGACCTCAAACTTAGTTCTGAGAACAAGAATAAGGCCTGGTATACATACGAAGTTACAGTGGCTTAGTAGAGATGTGATTTTTAAACTGATACAACTTTGTGTGTGGATACTCATCGGGTAAGTCTGCACTACAGCTGACAGCTAGCCTTCTAGCCTGGGTAGACAGGCTTACGTTGGTATGGTTCACGCTAATGCACTAAAACAGCCGTGTGGACTTTATGGCACTGGCAGAGGCTCGGGTAGCTACTCACGCTCAGACCCAGGAGGGTAGGGTGTATGATGTAACTTTCCACTATCTGATGGTCTATGTGGATTAGTTGTTTTTTTTGTTTTTTTAGGAAACTTGTACTTGATTTATTGTTCACTATATATTAACTACTGGTTAATCAAACTGGTATAATTTTGTCACTCAGTGGTGTGGATTTTTCATGCCCCTGAGCAACATAGTTATACCAATATAGGTCTGTAGTATAGACCAAACCTAAGGCAGATTTATCTAGTTCTTACTCAGACAAAGAAACGAGAGATCTTTCATGTTGGAGGTATAAAGTGGTATAAAAATGCCTTCATTCAGAGTGGAAGGACAGGAATAACTCTTATGGCTGTGTCCACAGAGTGCTGCTGCTGTTTTGTTGTTGATGTTGTTATTTGAAAGCAAAGTTATCTAGCACTATTCCTATTCCTTGATATCTTAGTAGAGCAAGGGGTGAGAAAAAGTGGTGGCAGATCTTAGTAAGTCCTTACCAAGGTGAAATAAACGTAAACTGCTTTAGAACCAGTTAAGTCACTACTGTTTAGAGGAATTATGTTGCTTGTGGTTTGTGCAACAGCAAATTTTTTTCTTTATTTTCAGGTTCGTGAGAAATTTAGAAAGAGTTCTTCAAATAAACGTAAAACAGGTACGTAAACTGACATTGGAAGTTAGGAAACATTTTACTTTGTATTTCCTCTTGTCATCTTTACTTAATCATTTACACAGGTGTTTTATTTTTTCCTTTATATTTTGCTTGGATGGCTGGGAACATTCTTTTGGAGCCCCGTTGAGCAGAACAGTGTATATTCCACGCTGCAATATTTCTCACTCTGGTCCTAACAGAGAACTATCTGTTAGCAATAACAATATGGATATTTGATTAGGATTACTGTTACCAGAGCAACTGGGATCTGATTTTTGTGTGTTCTGGAATTGGCACGACACTCATTCGATAATGACAGAAAGGCTTTAATTAATACACTTCTAAAATGAGCCCCTAAACCAAAAGTCCAGTATATATTAGTTGCAAAAACTATTTTCCTCATCAGTGCAGTCAGGAGCAGGAGGCAGTGGTTTGAATTCTTGACAGCTTCTCTCAGAGCTTGGATCCATAGTTTCAGAAGAAAGTTGGGTGAGATGACAGTTCTGTGTCTGGAATGATTTCAGTCTTGAAGCACATTTGCTAGTGGGATTGCTTCCCTCTTTATACTCTTTAAGTTCAATGTTTTCAGAGCATTTTTGGTAATTACATAAGAGAACAAAAACAGGAGAAAGACCTCTATGTTTCTAAGAAGGTGTTAACCACCTGAATTTTGTTTAATCAACAATGCAGAACTTGTTTGTCACGAAGTTCTACCCTTTCCTAACAAAAGGGGGTTAGGGTTTGTTGTGTTGAGAATCAATTAATACTTGAGGCGGCACCCATCGGAATATAGGATCATAAGGTTTCCTCCAAAAATATGGTGCCAAAGAGGTGTAGATGAGTTTATTACAGAATATAATTTCATTAGGGAAACTGGTTAGTCAAGAGGGGCCATTAATCATAGGAAAGGCAGTTACCTTGATGAAATACCAGACATACTTAGAGGAGAAAAACAGGACATGTGTTGCAATAAGAAGCAATCACATCTTTTCAAAAAGGAATTCCAGCCAACACCAAACTTTTACAATATGAATCTTATTAGTACTATTTGGTAGTTTAATAAGTAGGCCCAGCCTAAGTTGAATTTCATAGTCTGCATTACATGCATGCAATCCCTTAGTATGATATGAGGATGAAAATTTGAAATTCAGCATTAATTTTCCATGTGAGGTCTAACCCTGCTTCCTTAATAAAATACCTTTGAGTTTCTTAAGCTATGTGACCTTGGGCTTCTATCCTGCAGAGGCTTAATTTTACATTGAAGAGTCCCATTTAAGTCATTGGGGCCAGGATCTAGGGTCTTGGTTTGTTTGAACTACACTATTTTCTGTAACTAAATGTGCATTTGTGTGAAAGGAAGGATTGTCTTGTAGTTAAGGCACTGCACTACGCATTGGGAGATAGGAGTTGAATTCCTGATTTTGCCAGGCTTACTGTGTGACCACGGGCATGTCACTTAATATCTTTAGACTCGTTTATTCAGAGAAATTTTGCAGTGTTAATATATTGATAGCTCCCTGTGTAGACACTTTTATTTGGAAAAACTGGATTTTTTTCAGTTTAAAAATGGCCACTGTTGTTCCAAGTGTCCACACGTGGAGTTATATTGATATAGTTGTAGTGCTGGTAAAATTCTCCTTGTACACAAGACTTTGGTACCTAAGTTCCTTACTTGTAAAATAGGGATAATATTCTCCCATTTGTTGTCTAATTGGATTGTAAGTTCTTTCAGTCACAGACTGTTTCTTACTACACTTACTTTACATGCACAGAGCCTAGTATGATGGGACCGTGAACTTGGTTGAGATCTTTAGGTGCTGTTGTAATACAAATTCAATACAAGTGAGAGGAAGGATGGTTGAGAAATTAGAGTGCTAGCTTGGGACTTGGGAAACCAGAGTTCCGTTTTCTGTTTTGCTGTGGACTTCCTGTGTGATCGTGGGCAAGCCACTTAGTGAACTGAGGCACAGAAAGGTTATCATAGAACTACTCTACGTCACGGGGTGTTGAGGATAAATACGTTAAAGATTAAGCTCTCAGGTACTTCATTATTGGGGAGCTATAATAGCTAAAGGGCCAGCTGCACCTCAGTCCCCTTTCTGGTCTCCAAAAGAATACACTCAGATATTTTGCGTCTTGCCCAAATCACAATTTTTCCACTTTTAGATAGGACCTGAATATACCACCCTATGTGTGTCAACTACTTATCACCATACAGTCCTGACTGGATTTCTACCTTTTAGGAACCTGTGACTGGTAGTATTGACCAGCCACTTTCTTAAAGTAAAAGCCGTATCTACAGTACTAGCACTGTAAGGGCACAGCGATGACGCCATAGCTATGCTTCTGTAACCCCATAGTGTAGATGCAGACTACAGCGTCGGGGTTTTTCCCCTCGCTGTAAGAGCTCCACCTCCCTGAGTAACAGTAGCTGAAAATAGTCGTTTTCAAACAAATATTCCCCGTCAGTGTTTGAAATCCAAACAACTGCAATATTACGAGCCTGGATATGAAACTAAGTAAATGTAAAAGAGCCTTCCTTTAAATTAATTTTCCAAGCTGAGAGAAATGAAGAGAATGAGCATAAATAGTGACATATCTCTTTTTATTTAATCTAAAGTGTTATGAATTGTCAGTTGCAACCTCTGATTTTTTTAGGAGACAGGTTTGTTTTGTTTTGTTGTTTTGTTTAAACTGATAACTAAAGCCTCAGAAGTAAAAGTCTATCCTTACAACTTTTGAAACCTCATTTGGAAGTGTGTCTGAATCACTCCAACATATATACACATACTTGACAAAAAATAAAATTTAAATTTCTCCTTGGAGTGATAATTGAGGTCATCTTAAATTAATTGTTCTGTACAACTTCAATTTCCACATGAATAGTAACTCTTTTGTGTCATCTCAGGCCACCATTAGGACTGTGCCACTGGTTTGTCTCAACTTGCATAACTGATCAGACTCTGGATATTACAATTGAGGAGGTGGTGACAATTGTCATAGTTTTTCCTTGATAAGTACCTTGTCTCTTTTGAGGCTGGAGTACGCTTTTCTGGTCATGTTATACAAACAGTTTTGATCGCATGCTCTTGGAGGCTAATAGAATCTGCTGAATTTCAGAAATCTTTAAAGAAAGCAGACCACTCTGTCAGTGGTTTGGTTCGTTCATATAAGCTGTTGTCCTCTGTGGCTTCTGAATATCCTTTTCCTGGACTTGCTTCTCACATGCCACATGACAGTCAAATGACCTCTTCCAGGTCTGACTGCAGCTTAAAGAGCTTTAGAAATCTTATATTGTAATTATGAATCAGACAGGGAAACGTGCTTTGATTGTGTTCTTTGCAACATTGTGAGAAGCTGAACTGTTTTGAGTGATTAAATGATCTGGTTAGTTAATGCAGTTTGCAGTCTTGGGACAGTCAAGTGATTTTCCGTATTAAGAGTTTTCAAGGTACAATTTGGTTAATGTTGCTTAGTTCCAGATTGAGCCTTATTCCTGTTTGTGGTGAAATTGATTCTGGTTGGAGTGGGGGGAGAAATAAATGCTAGAATTCATCCTGTAATGCTTGCTGAAGTAGTGGGAGATGTGTGGGCTAGAAACCTGTGGGTCAGATGCATGTTTTTCCTGACAGGTGAAGACCAGCAGGAGGTTGTAGGTGTTGCTCTAGAGATTTCTTGAGAGAGGGTAATGTGTTCCTTTTTAATAAAAACAAAACTAAACCTTTCTCACCTCCCTTTTCTTTCCCCCTTAACCCACAAAGAAAACTCGCTTGATACTGACAGTTTGCAGATATAGCCCCTACTTGGAAACTCCCATTTATTTGGGAGATTGTGGCAAAAGAACTCAGATGTACCTGGAATATTCAAGTGTCCTTTATTCCAGTCAGTTACGTTTTAGACACGAGTGTAGCATAGAAATTACACTCATCCTGTGGTTTTTTAATTAAATATTCAACTTCAGTTATTCATAGTCAAGTTCCTTATGTTTTTTTCTTTTATTAAGCAGTTGATCCCTGTGAAGTATGGTGCAGTAAGCCAGTTCATGTACTGAAAGATTATTGCGATGTGATTAAAATATACATCACTTGGCCGTTTCTGTTTAAACTTGAGAATAAACCTGTAGTAACTGATAACCACATAGATTTCAGGTAAGCACACGTATTCATATTGATTAATCTCTTCATTAAAATAAAAAGTGTAAATGTAGATGATTTCTGTGGATTTAGAGTGTAGATATGTAAGTGCTAAGAATGCCCACATTAATGCTTCAGTCTGGCCATGAACAAAGTTAGCTATTACTGAAGAGACTTAGATTCTGAATATCAGGGGTGTACTCTTAAAAAATGGGTGCCTATATTTAGAAATCCAAATCAGTGCCCTGATCTGTGAAAGTGCCAACCACCTAGTAGCTGACTGATTTCCCATTTTTAAGAGATTGCTCTAGGTTTCTAAGCATTGTCTTCTTTAGATATAAACTAACTTTAATATTAATAGCTAAGGCTATATGACAGGACAGAAGTTACTTTTCTAAAAAAAGAAATGTTTTCATTTAAGCAATTCCTACCTTTGTGAGCTAAGTTTGAAGAGACTCTGGGATATTGAGATTCTGGAAGACATTGTTGATTTGGCTAAGAAAGTTGTGGTAAGTGATGTTACATAATGTATATGTTTTCAAATATGTTAGACTACTTAATTAGCACCTTGTCATGATTTATATGTTAAATTAGCACAAGAAGGTTTTGGTAGGGTGAATAAATAAGTTGGATTGCCTGTTGAGTTGCACTATGAATGTCTGTTCGTGCAAGGAAAGTACAGTGATCAATGATGTCTGCAAGATAACTGCCTCTAGAGGCTGGATTTGCGCAGGATCATCTGTTTGTTATGTTTGTACGATGGATAGTATAGGAGGCCCTAATGCGTGATTGCCGTACAAGCAGTAGAGCCGTGTCTGTGAGGTGACCAGTCTTTTACCCTGCAGAGAGAAAAAAACTTGCTTTTTCTTGGTCAATTTCACTCTGCTTTTGCTCAGAAAACTTGTTGTTTGAAAATTGCTGGTGCTGCTACTCTGGTCCAAAACAACCATATTCCAATCAGGAACATCAAATACAGGAGAGAAGCAGCAAAGAAAACTAATGGTCATGTGTGTGTTTTTGTGTAAGTCAAATATCTAGTGGGTTTTTTTTTTAAATTGAGGTATGGCACAATTGTTATTTTGAGAATAATGTGATTGACTGAAGATTGGTTGTATGCAACCCAAAACTGCATTTTGATGGTCCGCTCTGCCATTACATGACTTTAGACTAGTGGGTCACACACTTTGTTGCTTCTGTCCTCTGAGCACATTCCTCTCTTGGGATCTTTGCATCCTAGTATTCCCTTTCCCTCCCACAAGCTCCCTGTGTGACAGCCTCCCATGTCCTTCTGTTTCAGGGACCTTCTCCAATCCACCTTTTCCTTCATGCTTGAGCTCTATATGCCCTTCCTTTACCCATCTCCCCTCCCCCACACTATTCTTATTTCTTGTCTTTGTCTTTGAAATAAGTCATTTTGGATCTCAACATTGTACACTGTACTAGGAGGATCAGCAGAGCTGAGATAGAGGGGGTATTGTTAGACTGTAAAGTGTTAATGGCTGCCATCATCCGGTTCTTTGATCCACAGATAATTACAGAGGTGATTGAAGCTGTAGGGTCTCCTATCCAGATTCCAGGGGCTCGGTGTTGTTACTTATTGTTTTTTACCGATTTTCATCAAAATCAGTGAAAAGTTCCAGAGGGTAGCCATGTTAGTCTGTATGCAGCAAAAACGAGAGTCTTCTAGCACCTTAAAACCAACTTCCACTTAATGCATCTGATGAAATGAGTTGCAGCCCATAAAAGCTCATGCCTGCAGAAATTTGTTAGTCTTTAAGGTGCTACAGGACTCCCATTGTTTTTATCAAAATTAGTATGATTCTACTCACTGATGCCTAGACCATTCCCTGAAATTTTTTAATGGATCAGATGTGGCATTCAAAAGTTATCGCATTACAGACAGAGAAATGCTGTTGAGTGAATAACCTCACTGCTTGACTAAGCAATCTTGAACAGAAAATTGAAACTAAATAGAACAAAAATTGGTTGAGTGCAAAGTCTGATTTTATTTATTTATTTATTTATTTATTTATTTTACAGAACAATCCATTTTTTATCAGTGGCATATTGAGTATTGGTACTCGAATAGAAAATGTAAGTTAACTTTTTTTTAAGAAAAAGCCCTCTGTAAATATAGATAAGACTTTTCCATCTGTAAATATGTCTGCATTATTTCTTTTTTACATATACACAAGGTACATGGGTATATAACAGCTAGAGCATTTGATGGTGGTATAATAGGTCTCATTTTCTTGCAAGTCTACACATTCTGAAGTTTTGGTGCATGGATGTAATTTTTCTTTTGCATGTCACTTTCTCTTAACCTATGTAAGATAAAGTAACTTTCCAGTTTCTGCTAACATTAAAAAATAGATTTGCTTTATAGTTGTTATAGCTGAAATTCATATTGCCATTTTGAAAACTATATCATAGCCACTTTTAATAGTGGGAGAAATAAAGCAGGCACAACTATAACTTGTTACTGGATAATTTGCTACTTATATTTTTATATAATTTAAATGGCATTTTGTCTTGAAAGGTATGCATTTAATAGTAAATAAAATGATATTCTAAATCCACAAAATCCATTTTAAAAATTCACTGAAAACATCCAAGCCAACAAACATTCTCCTCTAAATCCCACTCCTTCAGAAAAAGCTTTGGGATATGTTTTGGCAGTCAACCAATTCAGGCTATGTTTGACATAGAAGTGTATTTCAGAGTCAAGGGCCTTCAACTTGCAACACCCTGCCTGTGGAATGTCAGTTCTCATATCAGCTGTCGTCTCAGTTTGGATTGAAGTACAAATACATAGGTTGGTGTAGTAGGGTCCTGGGTGGGCTGGATTGCCTTGAGCTATGCAAACTTGACAGTAGGACAGACAGGGTTAAAGAACTGGGCCTAGCTATCCCTACCCCTCTAACCCTGTAGAGCATGTTTCAACTGGAGACTTGGTTAGTTGAAAAGGGAGCACCCATCTCAGAATGAAAGCTGGAGATATTTTTAATTGCACAAGACTTAAATCAGTCTAAGAACCTGAAAGATCTTTTCATCCCCATGAGTGTGTAGACAGCTGCGCTGGGTTGTTTGCTGAACTTTCTGTGCATTCAGTAGTTCCCCATTTAAAGAAGCCAAGAAAAAGTGCATAGATTTTGCTTTTAAAAAGTCTTTAAAAAAGGTAGCAAAATGTAAGGCAAGTTCTCCAATCTGTTAGCATGAAAATTCTTAAGTCATTCTTCAAGCAAGTCTGATATAGGGAGGTGGTTTGGATAGTTCTTCCTCTGCATCCAAATCTTGATCTGGAAACTGCACTGGGGAATTAAAGATTATGTCCCCATGACTTTGCATGGGACAAACCAGTTCCACAGCCTGCAGCTGATCCTCAGCAGGTTGTAACCATTCCATTCCAGTTACATTGTCATAACATGAACAATGTGGAAGACTTTGGAAGCTCTGGTAAGCAGTAGGGAAGGTGTATAGACCTACGCGCCTACAGACTCCAGCCAGAAGGGACTAGATGCCTCCTTGAAGTACTAGGACTGTATGCTGGGCCCTGTTTGGTTTTCTTTGTATTTTTCCTTTTCTGGGATCAAAAGCAAAAGGATCAATGGTAGGAAGCGACCCAGGGAGGGTAACTGAAGAGTGTCCACCCCCCAGGGGTCAATCAACACTGCTGACCATCCTAGGGCTCTGGGTGGGAGCCTGGTGGAGTGGGTGGAGCAGGCTTTCCTACCCCTACCCCATGACTGAGTGATTGCTAAGCCCGTGCAGTTGTAAAGCAGCTTGTGCGTGCTCCCTGTAAGAAACCCAGATAAGTAAGCAGATTCATATTTTACATTAACTGAAGTTTCCAAATAATCTTCAAGGGGTGCATTCATTTTATTGAAAGGAGCTTGCAGGACGGTACAGACTTTTAAAAGTGATCACCAAAATAAGCCATCTGTATGAACACCTTAACAATTTTGAATTGTGTGTTCTAAGGATAACTCAAAATGCGTGATGCTACAGAGACCATGCAAAATTTAAGTTGTTAGGTGTAAACCAATATTTATTGGTTTTCTTCAGTGGAATGATTTTAAATGATTAAATAGTGCAGTACAAATATTCTAAAACAAACTCACAATACTTTGATTCAAGGACACTAATACTGATAATCTATTAAGTGCGATCACGAGAAAGCAGGGTGAATAAAAATCTTTTCTAAAAAAACAAAACAAAACCCAATTTTTTAATTTAATTTAAATACATGTTTTTAAAAATAAAACTTTTAAACTAGTTTTCATAACTTCACATTTATCTTAAGCCCTGGGCTTACTATAATCTATTAAAATTTAGTATATGTTTGCCAACGTTTTAAAGAAAGTCAAACCTCTTAACTGGTGGAAGTCACTTGCATACCACCTGGAATTGGCTTTTGACAGACAGACTATATAGCCTTTTCTGTCGGTGCAGAAAAAGTATTTTCTTTTTCCATTTTATTCAAATAGTTCAGTTCAGTGACTAGTTCATTCGAAGTTAAGAAACCAGTTTAGAGTTGCTAATGCAGGAAAGCTTGTTTTCTTCTTCCTACCCGAATAAAAGCTAGGTGTGAGAAGATGAGATCTACTAGTTATAAAATGTTAAAGGACAATGGTGACCACAAACAATCAGCTCCATTCACTAGCTACAGGTAGTAATACTTTGTTTTGTCAATTTTGTTTTAAATGCAAAACATGTTTTGATAGACAATTTCTTAGATATCCAGCACATTTAAGATAGTTTACTCCTGGAGGAGTTCTGTGCCAAAAAATGTAAAAATTCTGTGCACAATATTTTAAAATTCTGCAATATTCTACATATTTGTCAGAATAACAGGATATAATCACACTCCCAGTGGCAGCAGGAGGCCCACCTGCGCTGCTGCAAGATCTCTTGTGTAGCAATAGCCTCAGTCTTCATGAAGCACCCGTGTTCATTAAGGCACCTCTCAGTGAATGGAAACAGAATGTCTTATCTGCATCTTGTGATATGCTAAATCAGTCTTTTGTCTTTATTCACAGACAGGGCTCATTGTCATATCCTTCCTTTTTCACTTACAAGCAGTTTCAATGTTTATAGTTGGTTTTTGTTGGTTTGACTTTTTTGGGTTGTTGCAGCAGTGACTGATTGAGCAATATATTACATCATCAGCTAGCCAGGGGGGAGTTACAGTTCCCTTCCACTTGAATTGGTCATCACCAAGACCTATTATTTCCTGGTGACTTACGTTCACGCCAAGACCATAATGGCTTAATTTTCAGTATAGTTACATTAGTCCTTAAATATTTCCCATATGCAAGTCGCTCAATAATTGAGTGTTGATAAGGTATAAACTTTTTAATAGAGACCTCACATGCTACCCTTTATAGTGAATGTAGTGAGTTTGTCACGTCTGAGGAAGGAGCTGCTTCCAAAGAATATTCAGCCATTTGCCAGTTGTCACCAATGGGTCTCAGTGTCACAGTGGCCATCTAATATGCCGAGTAACATTCAGTTCCTTACAAGGAGCAGTGATTGGCTGATGGCTGCAGGCAAGATGATCATAAATAATGCTGATAATAGTTCTTAAAATTAACATTTGGCTTTATACTGATATACCAAAAGTGCCCTTCCTAGCTTGCTGTCAAACAAGGATTCGAGAAAAGGTTCCGAACTCAGGAGTGTTAATTTGTAGCACCAGTAAAAAGTAACAATGTATGAGAAATGCTAGTTATTGAAAGGCATTTTGATAGACTGCCTTGCCTCGGTATTGTAATGCTGCCTGCAGTGATTCAAGAGCATGAGTACCAACTGCTGGGCAGACTGCTAAGAAGCAGGGCACAAAGCCCAAATTGGTTGTGAGTTCTGACTTAGATTTCATCAACCAGTTATTAAGTATAAACTCCTCAAGCACTATAGCAGGATTAACATGGAGTTCCCTGTTACCTGTCCATGCCCAGGGTAGTCCACTGATAATGCCAGGGTCAGGGCAGGCTGTAAAAGGAGAGCAGATTCTCCCAGCACTGGTGGATGACACTGAAGTCAGACTTCCCAACCAGCTACAAACAATGCTTCTGATTCCCCCACACTGGTTATCAAGAAGCCACTATACAAATATACATAGCCCCCTTTACTGCATTTCAGTCTCTGGCTCCCAACCAGCCACTAGGTCCAGTAAATAGACCAATTATTTAAACTCTATGCTCTTTACTAAAAGATTCCCTCTGATTCCAAAGGACCAGCCACAGTACCAGATCACTATAAGTTTGGATCTTACCCAAAATACCATGCTGCCAGCCAGTCCCTTAGTAACTAAAACTAAAGGTTTATTATAAAAAGAAAAACAAACAATGCGAAATGTTAAAGGATTAAAGCAATAAGATACATACAAATGAACTGAAAGTCCATATACATCAGGTTTCTAGAAGAATTGTGGCGTTGCAGGCTTGTATAGTCCCTCTGGTGTACATCCAGTGCCTGGATGGGTCTAAGTCCTTCAGTTCAGTTGCAAAGTGAATTAATCCAGAGAGGGGTAGGTGTATGTCTGTAGCTGGTTCTGTGGCTTGATCTTATATACCTTCTATCTCTGGCCATGCGGCCTGTAGGCCCTTGCAAGAACTAAAATGGAGTCCAGAGTCACATGGGCCAATCCTGGTAACTCTTCAGGAATGCCTTTAGTTCCTTCCTGGGCCTTTGGCTTCTGTAAAGGTCTTGATGGGCCATTAAGTGGGCTATTGTCCTACCACCTCTTTGTCTGGGGTGTGTCTTCTACAGCACAGTTTGAAATACAGGGATATCAAAGATCTCCATAACTTTCCTCACACACATCACACATGAACACAAATATTATCTTCTTACTCAGCACATTATAACCTTTCTAACAGTACCTGACATTGTATGTCTCACATGAATCACTATGACTTTGACATACTGATGTCAAATAACACAAATCCCCGCCCCCCAAACCCAGTCAGCATGACACCCCCAACGTGTAGAAGGGAGTAATCGAAGCTCCTGAATACACCTCAAGGGCCCTCCCTATCTAGTCAGCATGACAGTCCCCTTGGGTACTCTGAGCTATCTTACCACCCAACTGAGTGTATTTTTGTGTTACGTGGTCCCTTACATCAAGAATCACAGCAGTAGTCGAGTTACTCTGAGTCCCAAAGGACCAGTCACTTATCTAAGGTACAACTGACCTGGGGGGGGTCTCACAACAAAGATAATGCTTGCAACCAATCCTATAATAAACTGTATAAAGATTTATTAAATAAGAACAAATAAATGTAGAGAGTTCTTTACAAGGGTTAAATGGTAAACACATACACAAATGAGTTAGTCTTAAGTTTCAAAAGGTAATAGAAGTTTCTGTAATCAGCAAGCTTTATATTCTTTAGGGATAATTCAGGCTAAACAGCTGCAGATCTCTTACTTATGCCAGGAAAAAAGTTGCCCCCATAGTCCAAGCAGCATAGAAGTAATCAGTTGAACCCTGTCTTATTAGGGGTTTTATTTCTATCCGATCACGTGCTCTGAGCTGGAAACTCAGCTGATAGGAGGAATCCACTTGCATGACTCATTGTCACAGGGAGGAGGGTAGAAAAACAAGTCTTTTGTTCCCTTGGGGGCATATAGAGAGATTCCAGTTGCACAGGGTCCCACAATAGTCTGTCTGGTATTGATGGACTTTTCCTTTTGTGAAGGGCATAAATGTTCCTGTTGAAGGTCAGCCCCACTAATTGTCTCTCTCCTGTCTGGAGATTTACACAGTCAGTCACAATATAAATGCTCAAATATTATATTACACTCTGGGATATAGATGTTGTTATAAGTGAGATTAATGCATGCACCAATTCATAGGCATTCAATGAAATGTAAACACATTCTTATCATAGTTAAAATAGGTATTAGAATTGTAACACATGGTGAGCCAGACTGATTCCAGCTATATTTGTCAGTGTCCAGTTGAGACATGGGAACCTTGGTATGAACTCTCATCTGGTCTGCTAGCAGGTATGTCACATCTAGCTTAGTAGCCAGAGCAAAAAACCTATTCCAAGGTCGTCCCAATCCCAGAATTTTAAATCTAGTTTTAGCCTGACTTTTATTGGCCTTTGTTTTGTGCACTAAATTAGATGACTATTGTAATTTGTGAAAATGCAAACTAATGTAGTGGTGTTTCCCCTTGACCATATGTTTATGCATAGAATAGCATATTAGGTGTTTGAAATAAACTAAAAATATCTTTCTTGAATTCTGTGGGTTGTGGAATGGAAATGAAGTAGTTGAACTATACTCTCCTATTTTTTCCAGAAAATACCGTAAACATTTGCACTTGCACCTTATTTGTCAGACTGTGACACAATGTTGCTGTTATACTACCCATGTTTGTTAAGTCTTTTACTTATATTGTGTTGCCAGTCATTTAGGTTATTTTATTTTACTTGGCTTATCTCATATAACTGAGTACAGTTGTGAACTTTCTCTAATTTTTATCCTTTATTTGAAATAGAGAGTTTTTGATATTGGAGCTGCCCTTGCCTGGGTGAAATGTACAGGCGAGTTCAATGTTCTACAGAAATTAGAAGAACTTGGAGATTACTTTTGGCCTCCTCTAGAAGCATTCTTTGCTAAATGTAAGTATAATCATTGTGACAATTTCCTACAATATTCTGGACAAACATTATTGAATTGGGTTACACCTTATTGAATTAAGTTTTAAATATCATGGGATCTCATTGTACTAAAAATGCAGATATTTGTGTTGTGGGATTGTATGTGAATTGTGAAGGAGACATGACTAATGCAAACGTTGGGAACTTCAAAGGACTTCTTAAACAATGGGCTAAGACAAGAATGAACTGATAGTTGAGCAAGTTTCCTAGGAAGTGTTTGGGAATGCAAATACCCACCTCTGGACCTAATATTTAGAAACTTCACTCTAGGGACAAGACCTATTCCCAGGATCAAAAGGCCCAAACAGCATAAAGGAATAATTCATAGATTCATGGGGGTGCTTTTTTTTGAACCAAGGCAATTATGAACTTTGTGGTCATGGGGAAAAACAACCCTGGTGAGGCTTAAAGGTCTGCTCGCCAGCCAGAGATCTCGTAGCAGTTGGGGTGATCTCTGATCAGGTCATTAGCAGGCATGTAGGTTCTTTTATTGGTTTTAATGTTTTCTGCATAATGCTTTTACTTTAAACACATTTGCTTAGAAAGCTGTGCTAACTTAAAACTAGGGCAGGTACTGTTTATACCTTTGAAGAGTAAGCAAATTTCAGCCATAGGCCTGTTTAGTTGGTCTGCCTTGTTGGGAAAGAACTGTGCAGCCCAGACATGCTCTGGTCAGGTGAGGGAGAGATGCGTGTCTCCATCCAACAGAGGTAATGGCTTAGGAGCTGGAAGTCTCAGAATGGGTGTCCTTGCTGGATCATAAAGGGGGAATACAGGTGCAGTTGCCCTGACTGTTAGAAGCATTCTAAAAATCATGGGGGGGGGGGAATAGGTTGTCATAGTGTGTGTGGGTGTGAGTGTGAGAGTGTACTAAAATTTTTTTTACTTTAGCCTTGGAGCAGTTGAGGCATAATGTGAAAATTAGAATTATTTTCAGTTCAGAAAGATTATTCTCTCGTGCTTAGATATTTCTTTTCTAATGTTGTTCATTACAAAGAATATTTTTATCCTGACTTTATGCACTCCTGCTGTTCATTCCCTCCTTGACATCCTACTCTTAAGTCAGTGATGGTCATTTTCACAGCAGTTGATTGTATTTTAAGTATAATAACCTCATTTGTGGAATAATTGACAAGAGCGAGATGAACAAAGCAAACAACAAAGCAAAAGACAGAGATCTTGATTATAAGCTAAGTGAAACAGTTTCTAAATGCTGTATAATTAATTTTTCCATGGAGTCACCTGCTCTTCAGTTTTGTCAATTATTCTAAATCTAGAAACACAGTTTAGCAGTCTTTCCTTTGAAATATCCAGTTTTGCTCCAGTGTTTATCATCATTCTTGCTGCAGCTGTCATTGGTATGATATCCCCCACAGTTGAAAAAATAAGCATTTGATAACTGGGATGTGTTCCATCATGTTGGAATCTGAATCCCACTTGGCCTGAGGTATGTTTTTTTTTCTCAGAGAGATGATAAACCAGGCCATTTTTTTAAATACCTTCCTTTTCAAGAATGACTATTAAAGGAGACAAGTCTGGTCTAACATTTGATGGAAGACTTCAGTGTAACAAGCCAAAACAAATATAACATAATTATAAAGAAGTGAATCACTGACACTTTCTAAAAATTGTCTGAAATATAGTAAAAAATAATTAAACAGGAGTCCACCAGTTTGAGTCTCTTTAGGCAGGTTAAGACACACAATTTTGATCCCATTAGAAATTAACTAGAAGTCAGTTTCAAAGTTAAAACAATTCAAAAACATTTGGAGACAGTCTTGACTGTTGTATACCATCAAAGTTTTTGAAGTCATCTTGCTCAAGAGGTTTTGTCACTTGTGATATCATGTGACTAGGATGGGTGTCCTTGTTATCTTCGGTGAATGTGTTTATGCCATACGTGGTATTGAGGTGTTCTGGTACCACCCTTCTGGAATGTGTTCGTGTGAGTGTCCTGTGTCTAGTACTTAGGAATGTTTGTTTTTGTAATACCAGCTTTGTTCTTGCCAGGTTATTTGAACTTGCAAGCAGGCATGTTTTGTAAGAGGGCCTGACTTCTGCTCACAGCCTGATTTTTTGCTAACTTGGCTTTATATCAGCAGGCCTGACTGCTGCTTTAAGTTAGGCCTCAAGCCTCTTATACCATATTGTATGTCTTAGCCTCTCACTTTCCACTACATTCTTAATTGCTATTTAGTCTATCATGTAACTGTGATGGTTAAAACATTTATATCTGTTATACTACTGTGATTAGAGTTGAATGATATTTGTGTCAGCTTCATGAAACTTTTGAATACATTATTCAGATATGACAATTTAACTCCTATTTGATAGAAAAAATTCTATTGTAATAGCAAAAAGCTCCATGGTACTCAGGTGTAGGCTTCTTTTGAGATCCAATTAATGATTTGTATACTAGAATTTTGCTTTCTAGTTTTAAAAGCTCAAACTCTTCTGTTATTGCATGAGGATACCAGTATTTGGGTTTTTAATATAAAGGCAGAATCAGTTAGTCCTTGATTCAGCAAGGTGCTTAAATACATACCAGCTTCAAATATGTGAGTAGTGTAACTGACTTCATTGAGATTGCTCACTTGCTTGAAGTTAGGCACATGCTTGCAATTAAGTACCTTGTTGAATTGGGACTTAAATGTTTTGTGCTGAAGTGGAAGCAAAAATAATCTACATTCTGTCTGAAATTTATTACTTCGTTTTAGCTTACTTCTGTTTCTCATATTAATGAGGGGAAAAACAAAGCTTGACACATCCAATTTCTAGTTAAAGACTATACGGTGATTGTTAAAAGCAAGTCAAACTGATTGTTTGGCTTTGGTTGTTTTTTTTTTTTCTTATTTTACTAATTTCTGCCTACAGATAAACATTATATAACTAAAGTTGCATTGGAAGACTGCAATTTAGTTGAAGAGTTTGAAGTTCAGAGTTGTGAAAACTGTATAAAGGTAGGACAAAACACTTGGAAAAAACCCCAAAAAATCCACTTTAAACAAGATTGATCAAAGATAGTCAAAGTTACAGAAACTTCTATGGAAGCCATTGGCCATAGATATAGTCCTCTCATAGGATAATGCCCCAACACTTAGTAGGAGTTTTAAGATAATTGCACTGCTCCAAATCAATATGTTGTGAGTACATTTCAGCATTTGGTATACAGACTGATGCGACACTTAAATGCATATTGTTAAATATTTTTGCAGATCTCATTACAGTTGGATTTAATTCTGATTGGTTGCATATTTGTTCTTGATCTTACAGAAAAGTGAATTTATGAAAAAGAGAGGAAATTGTGAGTTTTCCCAAGAAAACTTGGATTTTGCTATAAACTCATACACTAAAGCCATAGAATTTTGGTAAGAACTAAGTCAACTAGTTGGATCATCTTTGTGTGTCTTACATTTTTATCTTTTTCAGAGTTGGCCTGGTTTGTTGACCACCTGTTTAAAAACCAGATGATGCCTAACTGACTTAGCACAGTGTTTTGTCTACGTTCGTATTATCTCTGTTTCCTATCTTAGTACTAAAGACACTTTTTATCTTTGTCTGTTAGTGACATTTTACAAAAAATGCCTACCATTACTAATACTAGTTCAGCAACACTGGTGCTAATAGTATTGGTAGCCCTAGAGAAAATGACCCTTTAGCTTCAGAAGACACTTTCAGTGCTGTCTGTTAAATGTGGTCCTATCAGAAAAACAGGATATGCTGCTGAAACTGATAGCTTTCTACAGTAGGGCTCTCTGTATTGCTAGTACTAGTGTGCCTGACCCAGTATTGGCACCAGTGAGATATTTAGGGTTTTGGGTTTTTTTTTAATTTTCTGATGTAGGTAAGATTTATCTTGAGAACCATGCCAAGTTTCATCCATATGTGTTGCTTATTCCTTTTCTGAGGTCCCTGAAGTTATCCTTTGGTAGCTGTGGAAACTTTCACAGTTTTGACTGTGACCCATCCGTGCCTAGGGTAGCCACCTGAAAATGCGAAGGTTAGGGTGGGCTGTAAAAGGAGAGCAGATTCTCCCGGCATTGGTGGGTGACACTGAAGTCAGACTTTCCAACCAGCCACAAACAGTGTTTCTGATTCCCCACAGTGGTTATCAAGAAGCTAAAATAAAAATATACACGGCCCCCTTTACTGCATTTCAGTCTCTGGCTCCCAATTGGCCACTAGGTCCAGTAAAGAGATCAGTATTTAAAACTCTATGCTCTTTACGAAAAAGGTTTCTCCTGGCCCCAAAGGGTCAGCCACAGTACCAGATCAGTATAAGTTTAGATCTTACCCAAAATACCATGCTGCCAGCCAATCCTTTAATAACTAAAACTAAAGGTTTATTATAAAAGGAAGGAAAGAAAGAAACCATAAGAGAAGTGTTAAATGATCAAAGCAATCACATACGTACAAATGATTGGAAGTCTGCTTACATCAGGTTTCCAGTAGAATTGTGGAGTTTGCTGGCTTGTATAGTCCCTCTGGTATACATCCAATACCTGGATGGGTCTCAGTCCTTTCTCTCACAGCTTCAGTTCAGTTGTAGATGAGTTGATCCAGAGGTAGGTGAAGACTGAAAACTGGTGACTGAAGACAAATTGGATGTGATGCAGCTGCCTTTTATGTCCTTTGGCCTTTGCTGTGCTGCTTGTGGAAATCTACAGGAATAAGATGGAGTCCAGGGTCACATGAGTAAGTCCTGATGACTCATCAGGTATATCCCTGGCTTCCATTACACATTACACATATAACACATGAACATAAACATCATCTTACTTAGCACATTATAGCCTTTCTAACGGTATCTGACATGGCATATCTCACATGAATTATTATGATTTTGACATATTGATGTTAAATAATATAATAAATGGCTCCCCCAGTTCAGCCAGCATCACAATGACTTCAAATGAGAAACAATAAGAGTGAAACTAAAACAAATATTGTTCATGCAAATAGAACAGTATTTATTTAGTGTATAATGCTGTGCCTTATGAAACGAATTAGCAACAAAACATTGGTTTGCTGAATTTGTTACCAGTGCTATCGCAAGCAAGTGCTGCTTTTGGCAAATTCAGTTATGTCTCTGGAAAGACTGAACTTCATAAAAAAAATCCTAGCTTTGGGAGTATGGGGTGGTCATGCTAACTCATGCATGTAAGACATATATTGTAGACATGCATTTGGAAGGATTGATGCCTTCCTAAGATCTTCCCTCAGATTGTGTGCCAAGTAATAAAGTAGATTTCTTCATGTCCTGTATGGGTGCTCCACTTCAGGCGAGTCTGCGTCCCTGTGACTGTGATCTGATTTTTTCAGTAACAGTGCCCATTTGGGCCACACATGCACTCTTCTGCCCTGCCTCCCCATCTTGTGCTGCTTTTGGCACTCTTTATTTCACTGTTCAGCCAAACCACTTTCAGTTCCTTCTCAACCATGTTTGGCCTGAGACAGAGCCCTCAGCATAACTTTTCAGTATATCTTTAGTGTTACTCTATAGTGTTCTTATTGTTGAGTGATAGAGTAGAGTAAGTTAATTTGAACTATCCTCTTTTCCCCTCATTTTATTTTTCTAGTTTAAAAAAAATACATTTTATTTCTAAGAAAACTATTACCCATAGAGTAATGCAGTTTTCTCCCCAGTACTCCTTCCTGTTAGAGAAAGATACCAAGAAATGAGGTGCATGCCTGGATCCCTCGGGTTCAAACGGTGTCTCTCTTGCTGGGAGGCTATCCCCATCAATGACAGGCGCACTCAGTGCATCCGCTGCCTATGAGAGGCACACATATCACAAAAGTGTACGCATTGCTTCACGCTCAAGGCACATACCAGAAAAGCCAGAGACCTCAAGTTAAAATTTAGCATGAAGAGGAGGTCACTGAGTCAGCTTCTGACCTGGGCCTGGAGACCACCTCTAGCCACCGGTCCCCATCAACCTTGATGGTGGCTTCAGAGAGAAATTCCACAC
The DNA here is from genome assembly GCA_007922155.1 of Mesoclemmys tuberculata. NCBI lineage: Eukaryota > Metazoa > Chordata > Testudines > Chelidae > Mesoclemmys > Mesoclemmys tuberculata. The sequence continues at coordinate 34,174,926 of ML675610.1, forward strand.
TACCCTTATAGAGGAAACCATTGCAGTTCTCACAAAAGGCCGCCAAGAAGTGGACAACAACCCTCCCCTGCCAGGGTGGATTGATTTAAATCAAGGCAATTTAAATCACCAAGAGAAAATAATTGATTTAAATCAAGTTTCCCACGGATACTTCTTCATTTATTCCTTAATAATGGTGCAAATCTGATCACTAAAACATGCTAATTTACAACTCAGTACAGCATTTTACAACATGAAGGAGGGCATACTTTGTGTAATATTTTTAGATGACTTGATTTTTATTAATTTACGAAATAGTACATCATACTCATTACCTGCATCAAGCTGCAGAGGCAGCAGCAGTACATTAGGAATGGTAAGAACTAAATCACACACACACACACAAGAGCACTTAAATTTATTAAACTAAACCTTAAATGTTACATAAATGTTTCACATTTGCAATTGCAGCAGTCTCCTGAGTTGCCAGCTGACTGCTGTCAAACTTTTTTTAATTTTCAAATTTTATTAACTCTAATAGACAAGTCATCGCAAGACTAAATGTACTCTAGCCTTAAAACTTCTACAACTAGCTCTCATCTTCCCCACTCCCACTGTCATTTTTATTCATAGACTGAAACAGAAATATAATTTTCCTGCTTTTCAACTCCAAGTCGATTTCTTAGCTTTGAGTGAATAATACCAAATGATGAAAATATCCTGTGTCTGCCTGCAGAGGAAGCTACTGCTGTGAGAAGTTGGCTTAGCAACTGAAGGAACTCTATTTCAAGGTGCCTGGCTAATGATTTCCACCAATTCAGGGGAGTGACTTTGTTCAAAACATCATCAGTAAACATGTACTGTTTAAATAGTTCTGTTACAGCCCTGAAATTTATTATGACTGGCATAACTGAGCAGTGATTTTGAGATGCCCATGCCATGGCAGCAGCAGCAGCATCTTCAGAAGTTAGGCATCTACCTTTATATCTGGGATCGAGAATGTTCGCAAGCAAATGAGGTAGAGTTGGTGCTTGAGCCATTTGCTTCTTTATTGCCTGCAGTTTAACTTTCTGGTGAGGTACTTCTTTCTTCAGTGTCTCTTGAAGTGCCTTCCAAATTTCGACAGCATCAGAAATGCAGCAACAATTTTTTCTGAAGTTTGTTTAAGGCTATGGCTATTGGCTTCAGTATACTGAGCATATCCTCTATATTCCTCTTTAATCCAATGTTAGATACTTTGGATGAGATACTTCCGTCTATTTTATCACAGTGTTCTTCACAAAGTTTTATGACAATAGGCCAGTTCTTAATACAAATCAAAACAATCAACCACAGAATTCCATCTAACATCTTGAGGGAGAATTAGTTTGGATCTTCTTGCTCTCTTCAGTGAAGCTGAAGCAAAAAGGTTGCTATGGAAGTATTTTGCAACTTCAACAACATTTTCTTTTATTCCTAAGGAAGACGTATTTAAGTCTTTGGCTAAAAGATGCAGTAATTGGGCACTGCAGCCATATGTTATTAAGGAGCATCCTTCCATTTCTTCTGAGTATCTTCTGAACTTTGCCATGTTTGCAGCATTTAGCGAATAATATCAAATGATTAAAATATTCTCGGTGCCTTTAAAACAGTGTCTTAACTAATTCCTCTGCCTTTGCTTGGGCCACCTCCACCGCCACTTAAGCACAGAAAAACAACAATACTATCCAGCCTTTGTCTGTCTTTGCACATGTGACTTTAGTCTGCTGAGAAGCAGAAACTCAAAGCCCAGAACTTTCAAGAAGCAAGAGCTGGTAATTAGGCTGGACAGACTGGAGCCATTAATTCATTTTTATGAGACTGTAAGTGTAGATTTAGCATGTTTGTGATGAGATTTAATTGTAACTGTTATTTTTTTTAAATGAGAGAAATGTAATATTTTATTGATTTAAAAAAAAAAAATCCGATTTAAATAAAAAGAGAATAATTGATTTTTATCCACCCTGTCCCCTGTTAGGGAATCAGTTAAAAAGAAAAGATCCCTGATGTACTTGACGGACTGACTGGATCAAGGTTGAGTACCATTGAGTTGGGGGAATCCTCAGATACCGCTGGTTTTGTTAAAGCCAAGGACCCTAAGAGGGCAGGCTCGGAAAGAAGTGGGGGAGAGAGACCTAGCTTCTCCAAGACAGTATTGACAGAGTCGCTCAGATATGCGGCACCAATCAGATCAGCACCACGACAGCTTACAGCGCCACCTGCTGGTCCCTCAGCAGACCGCAGAGCCCCGCCGGCACCAGCAAATGCTTCAGCTACAGCAGTGCAGTTGCTAATGTCTTCCTCGGTACTGATGTCTGCAGTACTGCAAATATTCTGTTTTCAGAAGGCTTTGTTGGTATCTGAGTTATGGAATCGCCTCAGTACCAATCGATATTGCTCTGGTAAGCATCACAACCCAGTGTGCTTGGTACTGTCTCAATCTACGCTACCATCCAGATCTGCCCCTTCCCTTTCCAGTGTGGGGGACGATGGTGAGGAAAAAGCCATTTACTTCTCAAGACACCATTCTCCATTTCACCAGGCAACTACCAGACCAGACCTATTGGTACAGACTGGATATCAGCATAGGGGTGATGCACACGGGGAATATGGAGATAGATGGATGCCACCACCCATGCCATTCCCACCATAATGGCCTTACTGCAATCTCTGGGCTGTATACCAGGCCTCCTAGCACTCAGACAGAGAGAGAGAGAGAGATGCTCCCCATCAGCCCCCATAAGTAGACCCCCAAGCCTCAGGGTGAGATTTTTGAGGAGTAGGAAGAGGATGGAAAAGCCACCCCTCCAAAGATGAGGCTGTCATGCTTCCTCCGCTGACAGTAGCTGATGATTTTAAACAATTTTAAGAGCTGTTTAAGAGAACTGCAGACTCACTACAACTACTGTTGAAAGAAGTTAGAGCATCTCGAAGTATATTACTTGATATACAGTAGAACCTCAGTTAAACACCTTGGGAACGGAGATTGTAGCTCTGAACAAAAGAATATGGTCTTTCAAATGTTTACAGCTGAAGACAGACTTAATACAGCTTTGAAACTTTACTATGCAGAAGAAAAATGCTGCTTTTAACCATCATATTTTAAATGAAACAAGTACAGAAACAATTTCCTTGCCATGTCAAATCTTTTAAAAACTTTCCCTTTACTCATAGACTCATAGGTCAGAAGGGACCAATATGATCATCTA
>ML675610.1:34183131-34213043 GCA_007922155.1 Mesoclemmys tuberculata
ACAGTTCACCCTTCAGCATGACCCGCTGTAATCTCCCCTTTAACCAGCCAAACTTTATTTTTTAGTAGTTTGTTTTAACTTTATTTTTTTAGTAGTTTATGTTTAACACAGTACTATACAGGATTTACTTTTTTTTTCTCTGCTGCCTGATTGCATACTTCCATACCTTCTACATGAGGAAATAAACCACTTTCTGCACTTGGGTGCTGTAGAACCAGTTTGAGTGCAGAATTGAAGGAGGAGCTTTTATTTCAACTATTTTCTTATTCCAAAAAAGAGCAGCAGATGGAGACCCACTCTAGACTTATGGAAACTTAACAAGTTTGACAGAGTACAACAATTCAGAATGGTCACGTTAACAATAATCCCAGCACTGGAGCAAAGGGTTGGTTCTTGGCCCTTGACCTACAAGATGCATATTTCCAGATCACGATACATTGATCATGCAGGAGATTCATCAGATTTGTTTTGGAGTAGGATCATTACCAGTACAAGGAACTTCTGTTTGGCCTTTCTATGGCACGCAGGGTATTCTCCAAGGTCCTTGTGGTGGTGGTGGCCGCACACCTCCACAAATGGAATTATGGTATTCCTATATTTGGACAATTGGTCTGCTCAAAACCCCCTCTCAGAGACACCCTAGTAGCTACACAAAGGTTGATGGCCCTTTTCTCACAACTAGACCTCCAACTAAACATTCAAAAATCAACACTTTTATACCTATACAACATCTAGAATTTATTGGGGCCTACTCGATACAGTAGAGGCCAAAGCCTCATTACCAACACTCAGATTTAACACCCTAATCAATTTGATTTTTGCAGTGCAAACCAGTCCACAGCTATCAGCCAGAACATGCTTACAACTACTAGGACATATGACAACAACCACCTTTGTTGTGAGACGTGCCAGACAACGTATGCGTTGCTGTCAGGGGTGGCTCAGGATAGTATACATTCCACACAGACACAACTTGAGTAAGTGTCCTCAATGCCAGTCTCAGTCAAAAGCTCACTAGATTGGTGGACAAAGTCCCACAATGTTTGTGCTGGGGTTCCCTTCATACAACCACCACCACTGCTAATGTTGACAATGGATGCATCTCTGTAGGGGTGAAGAGCACACTTGCAAGACTACAGTAGGTAGCAAGTGGTCCCCTTCAGAGTCAACTTTACACATCAACCTATTGGAATTACGAACAGTCTGGAACACATGTTCACACCTTCTATCAGAAACAAAGACAAAAAGGTAATTGCAGACAATATCGCTTTCATGTTTGACATAAACCATCAAGGGGGAGCAAGGTCACAATCCCTGAGCACCGAAGCACTGAAATTATGGAATTGATGAATTCACCACAACATCAAATCTCAGCTGCTTACCTACTGGGATGTCAAAGCACCATAGCAAATGTGTTAAGCAGGAAATTCTCGCAGGAGCATGATTGGGAGCTAGATACGATGATCCTACACAAGATATTCAGACGTCCCAAGCATAGACGTCTTCATCACACCTAGAAACAGAGTGTCCCAGTTCTGCTCAAGAGCAGGACTAAGCCACCAGTTTCTGGGGGATGCCTTTTTCATCAAATGGGAAACACATCTGCTATACTCCTTTCCACCAATTCTCTTAATACCCAAAATGATTTGGAAAATAAGAGGAACAAGCCAGAGTCATCTTGAGAGCCTCAACATGGCCCAGACAAACATGCTTCTCATACCTCCTATAGATGATTGTCTGCCCACCAGTTGTTCTTTACTCTGTTCTACATCGCCTGTCGTAGGATGCAGGCCAGACTCACCACCTGAACCTAGGGATCCTCCACCTGAAGGCCTGGCTCCTCCATGGTTCCATGTTACCAAGATGACCTGTTCTGAAGACATAAATGGGATACTACTAAATATCAAGATTGACTGTTATACTTACCTGCACAAATGGAAGACATTCCACACCTGGTGTGCCAGTAGACATGCCACGGCTAGCATATATCTCCCTTGCCACTGGTATTGGACTGCATCCTAGGACTAAAAAAAAGTCAGGACTGTTCTTAAGTTCAATTAGAGTACATTTTGCAGCCATTACAGCCTTCCACCACAAGATTGACGGACACTCCGTATTCAGCCACTCTAAAACAAAACTGTTCCTCAGAGGTATTCAGAACCTCTACCCTGAAATACAAGATTCCAGTCCACCTTGGAACCTTAATCTAGTGCTACAAAGCCTTACTGGTCCCCTGTTTGAGCCCAGGGCAACTTGCTTGTTCATACATCTATCTCTAAAGATGGCCTTTCTTGTGACCATCACATCTGCTCAAAGAGTGGAGAAAATAAGAGGCTCTCTTGGTGTACCGCCCATAAAGTTACATTACGACCACATTCAAAGTTCTCACCAAAAATACCTTCCTCATTCCACCTGAATGAGCCTATTCACCTCCTATTGTTCTTCCCCGAGCCACATGGGAATAAAATGGAAGCTAGGCTTCACACGCTAGACGTTAGAAGAGTGCTAGCATTCTATCTTGAAAGAACTAAACCATTCAGAAAGTTGCCAGAATTATTCCTTTCTTTTACTGAAAAATCAAAAGGCTCAGCCATATTTAAACAAAGGCTTTCTAAATGGATTTTCAGTTGCATTCACCTCTGCTATAATCAGCATGATTTGCAGCCCCCACTGGGAACTCGATCCCACTCCACAAGGTCTATTTCCTTCTCTATAGTCTTCCTGAACAATGTACTAATCACAGACATTTGTAAAGCAGCCACCTGGGTGTCTGCCCACACGTTGACAGAGCACTTTGCAATTGCATAGGACTCAACATTGGATGCTGTCTTAGGATGCTCAGAAATCCAACTCCGAAGCCCTAGTCTTTCAATGAGGGAACTGCTGTACAGTCACCTAAAGTGGAGCACCCACTTGAAGAGAATGTTATTCACCCTGTGCAGTAACTGAGATTCTTTGAGATGTGTCCCCCTACCTGCCCTCCTCCTTTCTACTTCTGAGTTCAGACATAGACTGTGCAGTAGAGAAGGAACTGAAGGCGGTTTTGCCACACAGTGCTACACGTGTTCCCCTGTTTCACACTGCTTTTGGCATGAGATGGGGGGAATACACATGTGGCCCAAATGGGCACTGCTACTGAAAATCTCTGATCACTAGCACAGACGCAGACTCCCCTAAAGTGGGGCACCCATAGGGCACACATCTCAAAGAACCTCAGTTACTGTACAGGGAAAGTAACCTTCTCTTCAGAATTAATGTTGTTGAGAGTCAAAGTGATCAGATGTTGCTACTATTACTATTCAGAACACTCAGTTGTGTTGGGCGTATTGTTTTAATTTTTCCAAAGAGCACTTAACATTAGATGTCTACACTAAACAAAGAAACCGTTCCAGAAACCATTCCAGTTTCGTTGTATCATGTATTCTTGTAAGAATCCAAGGCATTCACACAAGAATTTTATTTTTATTTTTTCATTTTAATAAGGACCGGGAATTCTCAAAAGGGCCCAAGGGAGTTGGGTGTCTAACTCCCACTGAGTTTCAGGAATGGTTTCTTTGATTACTGGAGGTACCTGTTAAGTGCTGTTCAGAAGGTATTTAAATAATATGCCCAGTGCATTTGAAGTGGGAGTTGGGCACTTAACTCCCTAAATCCCCTTTGGAAATTCCAGCCCCAATTATTTTAGTATATCTTCACACAGCACAACTCTAGTTTTACTGTTACATGTTGAAACAGCAGAGAACACCTACCATAGTTTGATGGAGTAGTTGTGTTAGTGGATTCTTCAGAAACAAAAATAAATTTGCCTAAAAACATTAATTTCAGCACCAAATAAAGTGGGATATATACTACAGTACAGCTGGCCTTTCTGCATCTCAGGCATTTTTTCCAGCCTGAGAAAGTGAAATTGAGCTAAGAGAAAGTCATGGTAAATATACCCTCTCAAAGCTTTTGAACTTCACTTCAATAAATTCAGCAGAGCTGAGCCAAAAGTTATTTTCACTAATGCTTTGCTTCTGTTACTTAGGGGAGGAGGGAATGGGTGCAGGAGGTATTTAAACCAGGCTGAAAACTGCTGTGGAAGATGTAGAGGGCTGGGGAGTGTCAGAATTGACCTGAGTGTTCCGTACCTTGTCTGAGATTATACCTCTGAAATCAGTGGGACTATTCCGGTTAGGACAATTGAGCACATTTGTAAGTGTTTATAGAATTCGGTCACAGACTTGCACATACTGAGGAAATGAAGTGGTTGGAGAAATGTATTGTGAAAAATTAAAATTGTTTTCCTTCTGATTAGTAATTTTATATTGTTCACAAGTTATATAGTTTATTAACTAATACCTTTTTAATAACTTCTTTTTAAGTCCTGAAAACCATCTTCTTTACGGTAACCGGGCTCTCTGTTTTCTTCGCATTGGACAATACGAGTAAGTAAATCTTTTTTGGGATCTGCAATGCTGAATTTTCCTGTAATTGCAAACTCTGAATTGACAGCATATTTAGTAAAATAGTATCTGAGTGCCTTGAATATGCAGTGCTTGGTTTCCTGAAGTAATAATGGCGCAGTATAAAGGAGACAGGATAAAACTAATTGTCATCAGGCAGATTGAAAATGGCTGTAAAAGTGTGAGCTGTATTGTAATCCCCATTCTTGTTAGGCTTCAAATTTAAGTGTCCTCTTTAGCCTATTATTTTATTGCTGTTTGTCTGAGCAAAGCCATCCAGCAAATGTATTTATCTTGTGTGGTTGGATTTCCGTTCATTTGAAAGGATATTCCACAAGGATATGATTGAGAACTTGAAAGATGTAAACATCATCTTTAGAAAAAATGTATGTTTTGAAGAGAGCTCCAAATGTAAACAGAAGCCTGTAAATATTACAGCTCATCTGATCTTTTCCTCTAACCCTTCATCAGCCTGCTGCAGTGATCGCATCCCCTCTCCTGATGTACCTTACCCCCACTCTGACCCCTCCCTTTCCTCAATGCTCAAACTCACTCTTCTCATGCTCCCTTTCCTTGCAGTACAAGTATGCTTTAGTTTCTCCCATCTTAAAAGACAAAAATCCATTGTGACCCTATTTGCCTCTTAAGCGATTCCCCCCTCTGCTTAATTTCTAAACTAATTGCACTGTCTACTCCTGCTTTCTGGAGTTCCTCTCCTTCTATACCATTTTAGACCCTCTTCAGTCTGGCTTATTTTCCTTCCACTGAAATGGTTCCTTACAGCTCTTCTCTACCATGATGGTTACAAAAAATCATTGGTTAGACAACTGGTGTGCTGTGTTTATTATGCTGACCAATATTGTCTCATTCATTTTTTTTAGTCCCCCCTCATAAGTTTGTTGTATATACCTGTTGTCTATAGTCTTACAATAGTCTTACACTTAAATTAAAAGTTATATTGGGCAGGATCTGTTTTTTATGTCTGTACAGTATCCAGCACAGTGAGGTTCTGGACTCTAGGTATTACTGCAATACTAATAAATATTTCCTTTTTTCCCCCCTCCCCAAAAGGAGAGCCCTTGTTGATGGAAAAAGGGCCACTATTTTGAAGCCTAATTGGCCAAAGGTTAGTTTAATATCAATTTGGCAACTCTCTTTATAGTGGAAAGAAACTTGCATGAGGTGGTCTAAAGACATGTTACAGTACCAGATGCAGTGTGTTCTTCACTCCAGTTAGCTCTCATAGAAGTGGAAGAAGCGCAACTCAGTAATCAGAGTAAATTTTTTTTAAAACTAGATTTAAAAGTAAAATTGAAAGTGTTTTAAATATTATTGCGTGGTAGTTTTTTATGCATATGGCTGGGGATAGAGAACATGTGGCACATTTTAAATACTCTGTTGTGATAAATAAAACGTATTCTGTTATTACATAGGATTATAATAGGCACAGCAAAGCACCTTATAACAACATTTGCAGAACAATGAACAAAGTCTCTTTCCCAAAGTTATTAGTCTAAGATACTGATTCTCAATTTATTTACCATGGTGGGCCGCATATGCAGATCTCTATGTATTATGTGAGTTACATCCACACAATAAATTTGTATGATCTTATACATCTACCAAAAAAAAAGGGAGTTAGTTATACAACAGCAATAAGATTCACATCGATCTAGTACCTTTCATTTCAACAATGGTAAATGTTTACCAAGAGCATTTTAAATTAGCGAAATAAGACAACACTAGGGCTGTCAAATTATTTAAAAAATTAATTGCAGTTTTAATTGAACTGTTAAGCAAGGGTAGAATACCATTCATTTAAATATTGTTTTCAACAAATGTTTTCAGCATTTTCAAATATATTGATTTCAATTACGACACAGAATACAAAGTGCACAGCGCTCATTTTATATTATTTATTATAAATATTTGTGCTGTAAAAATTTTAAAAAATAGTATTTTTCCATGCAGAACATACAAGTATAGTAGTGCAGTCTTTTTCGTAAAAGTGCAATTCACAACTGTAGAATTATTTTTAAAAATTTTTTCTACATAACTGCACTCCAAAATAAAACAGAGTAAAACTTTAGACCCTACAAGTCCACTCAGTCCTACTTCTTGTTCAGCCAGTCTTTGAGATAGTCTGTACTACAGAGTTTTGTTGACAAAGTCAGCTTTTATTGACAAAACAATGGAAGTGTACACATTGAAATGTTCCTTCACCGATGTAACTCCCCTGGTATGCCAACATAATAAAACCACCTCAATGAGAAGTGTGGGGCTTATGTTGGTGTAGTTAGAGTGACACAGTGTCAGTGTAGACACTGCATTCCTTACATCGACTGTTGGCTGTCATTCTTGTCATTTGACAAGAAGGCTGGGCAGTTAGAGCCCAGCTGCCCCCCACTCCCATGGAGAACTGAGCAGCTGGACCCCACTTCCAACTGGGAGTGGGGTGAGAAACCCAGGTGAATGGACCCTGCTCCCAGCTAGGACTCTGCTCGTGGCTGAGTCAAAATTGACAAGGCTGCCCAACACCGGTGCGGGGGTGAGTAGCCAGGGTGGCTGGACCCCGTTCCCTGGGAGTGAGAAGCCCCGGGTGGCTTTCCATAGCTCCTGGTGAGGAAGAGGGAGGGAGGTAGTGTGTGAGTGTGTGTGGGGGGGGGGGGGGGGGGGGGTGAGCGGCGGCGCAGTCCACCAGGTGCCTGGAAGTCTGTGGGCTGCCAGGCTCCTGGCAGGGAGCTCCCCAGACTGCCCCTCTTAGGTTGGTGGAAACACTCCTGGTGAGGGTGCACACTACAGACCACAGGAGGGTAGTGTGGACATCAGCCACCACAGTAATTTATGCGGTGTCTGTAAGTCGATATAACATATGAGCACTACCTGATCTTTGTAGCGGTAGACAGGGTTGTTTACATTTACAGGAGGTAATGCTGCCCACTTCTTATTTACAGTGTCATCTGAAATTGGGAATAGGTGTTCACATAGCACATTTCTAGCCAGTGTTGCAAGGTATTTACGTGTCAGGTATGCTAAACATTCAGATGCCCCTTCATTTTAGCAATCTTAGCAGTTGGCTGGACAAGAAGTAGCACTAAGTGGATGTGTAGTCTCTAAAATTTTATCATGTTTTGTTTTTGAGTGCAGTCATGTTTAAAAAAAGATAATTAAAAAAAATTCTACAGTTGCACTTTCACAAAACAGATTGCACTACAGTATTTGGATGAGGTGAATTGAAAAATACTTTCTTTTGTTTCTTTTTTACAGTGCAAATACTAGTAATAAGCATGATACAAAATGAGCACTGTACCCTTTGTATTCTGTGTTGTAATTTAAATATATTTGAAAATGTGGAATAACATCCAAAAATATTTATAAAAAAATTAATTTAGTATTCTGTTGTTGTTTAACAGTGCAATTAAAAACTGATTAATCCTGATTAATTTTTTTAATGGAGTTAATTTGTTTTGAGTTAATTGCTTGAGTTAACTGTGATTGACAGCCCTAGTCAAATGGTTAGCTGTTAAACTTAATTCATTTTATTGTAAGGGTGGCCTGGCATGGTGTATTGCCACCCTCACTTCTGCATTGCTTCTGGCAGCATGGTTGAATGCCTGGAGAGTGCAACTGCAGAGCCTACCTGCAAAGATGGGGAGCTCTGTCTGTTGTGGCACATGCCCAGCCAAAGACAGCTTCCCATGCACCCAGCCCCCGCAACCAGGGAATGACACCCTCCACCCCCCATCACTGAGTATGTGTTACTGAGTATGTCAAAACTTTAACTTGTTCAGTCTAGTCTAATAAGATGCCCTTTTGGATATAGATTAGTATTTTTCTTTTTTGAAAGAATAATCACTTTTAAAAAATTTAAATTGATATTCACATTAGGGTCATTATCGCTTCTGTGAGGCTCTCTCGCTAATGGGGGAACATGAATGGGCACTAGAAGCTAATGAGAGAGCCCAGGAACTCTGCAGGAATATTCCTGAGCAAGTTAAGGATCTTATTCTGCAAAACACAAGGTTAAAGAAGAAAATGGAAGAAATGAAAGGTAGCTTTTTTCTGCCTTAAAGATATTTTCTGTAGTCAACAAAGTACCTTAAACTGCAACTTTCCTTTCAAATGAATTAACATTTTTCAATTGCTGGATCAGTGCTTTCTGTGTTAAATTTCTATAGGTGTGAAAGCAAGTAAAGACAGAACAAAGACATTTTTGTTTGAGAAAAAGTAAGTTACTCTGATTTATTTTTATTTACAAAAATAAACAATCTAAAGTTAATTTAATGTTTGCTTAAATAGTGAAGAGCATAGAGTTTGCTTGAATTACTGCATCATAAACCCACAAGGAAAAATAAAGGGGAAAGAGGCAAGTGTCTGAACCCGGCAGTATTTATAGCCTGTTAATCAGAATGGGTAGTAATCAAGGAAGAACGTAAGACACGGTCATTTAAAAATGTATTTTAGTTGTTTTGTGCTGACTGTTACTAGCTCTAGACCAGGGATGTCAAACTCAAATATACAGTGGGCCAAAATTAAAAACTTGGACAAAGTCGCGGGCCAACCTTGATATTTATTGAAAAAATGTCTACCATTGAGGAAGTTTTTCCTTCTCATCAAATATAACGATGAACCTTTTCATATGGAAACAAACATAAGTTTTGCTTAAACATTGAATCTGGAACAAGCAAAGCTTAATACTATAAACGTGAAATCAAATGTCAAATAAAAGACACATCTGTGGCATTCATTTCTTAAATAAAATTAAAAAAAAAAATTTATGCCTTTTTCTCTTTGTAGCCTTTTGAGTTAAATTTCAATGGTAACCTTTTTTTCACAGGCTAACAACAATAATAATAATAAAAATAATAATTTCCTTCAATGAAAATCCGACCATTCAAGTACATGCCTTGGAGTAGCAAGGAAAAGTGCATAAAGAAAACATTCATTCAAGCTCAGTTCGCTACACTCTGATCTACTCTGATGCACACTGGTCCAAGCCAGATACCTGGCATCTCTTCTTGGATGCTAGTTCATCAATGTTTGGGGTCAGGCTCTGAGCTGAGGAAATCCTCAGGATTGAGTGAAGGTGTTCATCAGTGAGACGATTCCTGTGTGATGTTTTGTTCATCTTCATCAAGGAGAATAGTTGCTCACACAGATATGTGCTGCCGAACATAGAGAGCATTTGAGCAGCTTGGGTACGGAGCTGGGGCATTGTGTCAGGGATGTAACGTGGAAACTGTGCAGTGCCCACAGCGTCATACTTTGACTTCAGCGTGTCACTACACTGGAGTTCAATCAGCTCCATTTGGAGGTTAGTTGGTGCGCTTTCCACATCAACTGCAAACGGATTACTAAGCAGTTCAAACCTACATTTCTGGGCATCAAAGTCGGCAAATCGCCAGGTAAACTCGGTGCTGAGTACGCTGAGTTTTTCAGCAAACTGTGCACTTGGGAACACGGCGGTAGAAATCTGTGTTTTTATGGTTTGGCAGCAAAGAAAATGGCCCAGGTTTCCTTGCAGCATCTGAGTCTCCCACAGGCACAATTTCATTTTAAAAGCCCTCACTGCAGCGTACATGTCTGTGATGACACGGCCCCGCCCCTGAAGCTGCAGGTTCAGCATATCGAGATGGCTCGTGATGTCACAGAGAAATGCCAGCTCAAACAGGAACTCTGTATCCCGGAGCTCTGCTGTGTCTTTCCCTTTGCTTTCTAGAAACTGACAAATTTCCTCAAGCAGCTTGAAACATGTGTTCAGTACTTTTCCTCTGTTTAACCATCTCACCTCTGTGTGATATGGCACGTCTGCGTATTCCGAACAACACTCCGCCAGAAAAGACTTGAACTGGTGGTGATTCAAACCTTTAGCTCTTATAAAGTTAACTACTCGTGTTATGGTGCTCATAACATGTTCCATCTTCAGGGCTTTGCCACACAACGATTCCTGATGTATGATGCAGTGATAAACAGTTAGCTCACCTGCACAGTTCTCCCCCCGCATTTTCTCCCGAATCCTGGCCACCAATCCACTCTTTTGACCGCACATCGCGGGCGCACCATCTGTCGTTAGTCCCACAAGTTTATCCCAAGGTAGCCTCAGTTGAGTTACACATTTGGAAACCTCTTCAAAGATTTCTTTTGCTGTGGATGTGCCATGCATTGATTTTAATCCCAAAAGTTCCTCTGTAACGCACAGATTTGAGTCCACTCCACGGATGAAGACTGACAGCTGGGCAGTATCAGATGTGTCGCTGCTCTCATCCACAGCAAGGGAGAATGCAATGAAATCTTTTCCCTTTTCTAACAGCTGTTCATGTAGATTTGTGGTAAGATCACATACACGATCAGCTACTGTGTTTCTGCCAAGGCTCACATTTAAAAATGCTTGCCTTTTATCTGGGCACATGACATCGCAAACTTTGATCATGCACTTTTTGACAAACTCTCCCTCATTAAAGGGCCGGGCTGATTTTGCAATGTCTGCTGCCACAATAAAACTAGCGTTTACAGCAGCCTCCCTTTGTGATATGACTTTTGTGAACATAGTCTGTCGTGAAACCAAACTTCTTTTCATTTCCTCTACTTTCTGGCGCTTTTGGGCTATGTCCAGGTCCTTGTACTTGTCGTAGTGTTTCATTTCATAGTGTCTTCTTATGTTATGTTCTTTGGTTACAGCTACGTTGGCTCCGCACACAAGACAAACAGATCTGTCCTCTACATTTGTGAACAGATATTCTGCTTCCCACTTTTCTAGAAAGCTTCTGTTTTCCATCTTTCGTTTGGCCATTTTTGGGAGGGGTGGCCTGATGTGACTGGTAGCATAAGGTTGCTAATGAGTGTCAACAGAGGAGCGGGCGCTTGTGGGTCCTGATTGACGTGCCAACGCACCAGCAGAGCATTCTGGGATTTGTAGTATTAGCGGTGCATGCACTGTCTACTGGCGGGCCAGCTCTAGTAGACATTTGGTATTTTCTCGCTCGCCAAATATAATTACACTGCGGGCCAGATTTGGCCCGCGGGCCTGAGTTTGACATCTATGCTCTAGACTGTTTTCTTCAGTTTTTGCAATTTGGAAAATGTTACATTTAAAGTATGAAAAGTCTCTTTTTAGATTCAGCTAAGCCACAGACAAATCCAGAGGGTTAAAACCGTATTGAATCCTAGATATATGGAGTAATTGAGCACCAGTGATAGACATGTATTAATCGTAAATTAATTTTTAGCATCACTAAAAAAACATTTTGTTTTCCTTAGAGAATGTGGTTCTTCATTGTCTGATCTATACACTTCTCAAGAATCTAAAGAAGTGGACAAAGAAAGGAGGAAAATACAAGCAGACTCTAAAGATCACAGCTGTCATCAAATACACAATATCAAGGTAACTTTAATCTTTAAATTGTAATGTAAAGCATGAAGGATTCTTTCTCCAGGAATCAGGCAGCACAGACAATACTGAAGAGGTTTATTCATGATACCGGGTAGTCTGATAAATAATCTTCAACTTCATGATATTACAGTGGTCAATTATATACGCTTTCTTATTGATTACATAGTACGTATTAAATTTTTTATCTGTTCACTTACAAATTCAGACATTTTCCCATCTGGAGAGAACAACAGTGATAAGGGTTGTTACATGCATGCAGAGAAATTTTAATCACTCTACTTACATCAGGGTTCCTAGGATTACGCTCGGGCGGTGATAGGGTGGAGGAAGAGGGGTGGGTCAGATAGATGGCAGGTGAGACAGAAATTCTAAAAGCAAATGTGCTGTTCTCATTGGAATTAGAATCACTAAGCGGACATCTGGCTTCCTGAGCCATCGCATGCTTACACTAGCCATTATCCTTGAGGCTCAGGTATGCTCGTTAGCCATTTAAATGAGTTTCAACCTACAACTTGTAGCTGAAAACAAACTCAAGCCTTACAGTACTGTTACTGACTAGAAATGGGAACTACTTATCAGAATCTATGGATGTGCCGTTAACTTTCTTCTGTCTTGAGATAAGAACATGAAACGTCAGGTGCATGTTGGTATGTGAAATGGTGTAGCCTGAAATTTTGCAGTAATTTTAATAATGGTCAATAATGTGCTTTATAAAAGGTGTGGACTCCCTTGATAAACACAGTTTATATTGTTGAGCTCTTAGAAACAGTCTCTGGATCTCTGAAAAACTGAGCTGACTAAACTTGGCTCCTTACTCACTATCCCAACTTTGATTGCCTTGATGAGTATTAGGTGACCATATCCCCTGCTGAAGAGCTAGCAGCTTTCTGCTGCATCATGAAGCTGAGTTCCATGCAGATTTCTCCCGATTCAATCTGTGTACATCCTTGCCCTTCCTTCCCTGTCCGTCCTTCCTGATTTGAAGGAATAGTTAGAAATTGACGTGATGGGAGTAGAGTTGTGGTGCTAGGGGAAGAGAAAAGATTCCCAGCTGGAGTAAATGGGGATTGTTCAGGGCTCATTGGAAGAAAGAATCCTAACTTAACACGGTTTCAGTGGCCAGAAAACCATTCCTACTTACCTCCTGGAACAGTCCAACCTTCAGCCACTGGAGTTTGGCCAGTCATTATGTATTGCCACAAACAGTAGGCTGCTTAGTGAACAAAAATGCAGTATTTCTGACTTAAAGCATTCAAAAATTAACTCAGAATTGTAAGTTTATTTGCTTTTTAAAGTGGGCTTTATTATTTGCTGTCCTTTTTAAGCTTTTAGTGTGCATTTAGTCACATTTTTAAACCCTTCGCTGCAACTGTAAAAGCTATGGGTTGAGGTGACAACAATGTTACAACATGGGTAAACATCCCGATCCATTTGAAGTCAGTGGGTGTCTTGCCAGAATTTCACACCAGAAACTTTTTAATTTGAAAGCTGAGGTTCTAATGTTTTAGCATGATTCCGGGAGCTGGAATTTTCAGTAAAACACCAAATACTTGGACAGATGTGTGATGTAGTTCAAGTGGAAAATTCCAATTCACACCACCACAAACAACACTGTTTGTACCTGAGCAGTAAGACCAGACATTTAGATAAATTTTAGAGAATAGATAGGAAAGGCTGAAAATCCATCAGTAACAGGTGTCCTGTTACTAACTTCAAAAGATGTAAATCACTGGCAAGTGTATTGTAAATTCCTGGGAAAGCGATACCTTAGTAAAGCATTAGGAATAGGTAATGATGGTTGCAGAGTAAATATTTACATTAAGAATTTAGGCCTGGTATATTTCAGTGGGGAAAAACTTGGTAGTGTAGCTGTTCCAGTACAAACGTGTAGTGTACATGGGTAGATTTATAAAGGTATAATTGATCCTGTCTTTTTGTAGCCTATAGGACTAGCCTGCTTCCATGTGTATATCTTTCATTATAGATTTAAGTATGGTTGTTTGATTATAATAGAGTTATAGATTTATATTAAAGTATTTTAGCTGTAAAGTAAAGTACTCTACAGGCCACATCCTGTATGAAAGCTAAGCAGTTAGTATACATATGTTTGGGACGTTTGGTCCAGTTAAGTTAGGAGGCATCAAAATAAGGGGGGCTGTCACCGGTTATGCCCCAAGTAAACTTCACAAGTACACCACAGAACCCACAAAGTGTCAGAAATAACAAAGGTGAGATAAATAAACTATGTGGAACCATCTGGAAAGGATGTGGATATGTCATTAATATGCATGAACTTGCCAGCCTATAGAATGGGTATACCCTGATAGTTTGGGAGGTGACAAATCCAAGTTTGGACTCGGAAGGAGGACCCATGTTCTCAGGGTATAAGAAGGGGTAAATCCTGCTATTTGGGGTGATCGATCATCAGCGACTCCTGCTTGAAGCTTCTTTTAGTTAGTGTTAAGATTTTGTTCTTAGTTTATACTTAGTAATTATTGTTTGTAGTGTTAGTCTTAGTTTTATAGTTCTTAGCCCTCGAGCATTGCCTACTCCGCCCCTCTACTCAAGAGTTGAGGAACCAGACAACTCTCTCTCAAGGGGTCATTAGGAAAGGATGTGAGTATATCAATCCAAAGCATATTGTAGAAATATATATATCATATAAGTCTCTAAATTAAGGTTGTATTGTCCATTATCCATTTGATTATTCATTTTCTCTATATGAGTCATTTGTCTATCATTTTATGTTACCTTAATAAAAGCCTGTAAAATTATACAAATTTGACTATCACTAAGAACCTTCCTGTTGTGCACTGCGGGGTTCCTATAAAACTCTTCTGGAGCCTGGTTCCGGGACAAGAACCTCATTATCTTCTGATCAGAGCAATTGGCGAGCCTATAACTCCATTCAAATAACTAAAACACCCAAAATAAGGCTACATTACAACAAGGATGCTCTTGGCTGGTACAAATCATATTACATTAGTGGAAATTGCGTTTACATCATTGGAACTACACCACTGGTGACAGGACTGAGATAAACAAGGCCTTATTTGCTCAGCTCTCACTAGTATCTGAATAAAGTTGTATGCTCAGACTGAATGAAATTAAACAAAAAGTTGTTACTCTTTGAAGGCGTTCTTCCCTTTTTTAAATTCAACTTTTCTGCCTCTTTCTAGCATTATCAGGTACTAGAAATTAGCAGGTATGCTACATACTCTAATGGAAGGCATAATCGTTCATAATGCAGATCTTACAGCAGTGTAAAAATACATTTATCTATTATGTAAATGTGGAAGAAATTCTGCCTAACAATTTGAAAACAAGGGTGTGGTTAGAAATCAAGCTGACTCATTTACCAAGAAATGAAACTAAATCAGAAGAGCAAAGAGTACTAGTAGGAAAATGGAAAGTAAGAATGAGCAATGAATTAATTGGAGTTGGGAAAGTATTAATGATTTAATTGGAAAGGAGGAAGTACAATACACAGGACAAAAGGAGATTTTGAAATGTAAGTTCTTAACTAGTTGTGGGTAGACTGCCTGTTGTTGAGCTATGAACATCTTCATAAAATAGATTGTCTCCTTTAAACTGATAAATACTTTCTGTACTGCTGAATAAAAAGGGGATAATATTGTAAGGCAGTTTTGATAAAATTAATATGAATTGGAAATTAAATTTAAATGATCGCTTACAAAAAGGAAGCAAGTGCCTTATGAAACATTTGTTTCCTAGAAAAATGACATGGATGAAAAGAGCTAATATAAAAGAGGAGTTTGAATTGTTTGATATGGGGGAGAAACACTATCTTAAGTGAGATAATCAGTGTTGCAATAAATTCTTTGACAGTAACAATCTTTTAAATAGTCTTTAAGTTACTATTCAAAGACGGTGTGTCTTGGGAAATTGGAGGTTTTATATTGTCTCTTGACTATTCTTTGTACATACGTGAGAGAGAGATGTGGCAACATTTCAGTTGCTCTAAGAACTATAACTTTGATTATCTGAGTTATACACATACAAGCTCAGCTATAACGTTGGATTAATGTAAATTTAAAACTAAATTGCTAGTATTTTTAAAGAAAAAATGGGACAGAAATTAATGGACTTTGGAAAAAACATTTTTATCAGTGCACAACATGTGCTTATTTTAGTGTGCTATGAGATTCAAATTACTGTACAGTGAAAGAGAGCCATTCCGAATTGAGGACAATCTGCAAGTCAAGCCTAATTTGAACTTTAAATGCAGTTGCCTAATTTTTTAAAAAGTATAAAAAGCCTTTAAAAAACTTCCTTAGGGCATGATAATTTTTTCATACATAGTAGAATTCCATTTGAGCTGCTAATTTTTTTTCTTTAAACAGAAGTTAAAATTTGACTGAAGACAAATATTGGAAAGGAAAAGAGTTGAGAGGAGAAGCCTGGCTGAGTTGTTAAGAATCATGAATACAGTCTTCACTTTGTTCCATAGTATGAGAACAAAGGTGTCACTCACTAATATTCAGTAAGTGTAGAACAGTACAAATGACATGCGTTTTTTCAAATGCTACTGTTTGAAAAATAGCCTTCTTGGTTCTGGTTTGAAAAGAATCTAAAATATAGCATAACTCTCTATTTGAAGCAGAAAACTCTCCAACTTTTATAATGTAAACCATCAGGGAAGGGAAAAAAGCATGAGTGTACAAGGTAAAGAGCACACTTTTTATTTGCTTCCTGGATGGGCTTTTTGCAGAAAAACTTACTTTTTTACTTGGAAAACAAGGGTTCAATATTGGTTTAATGTGTAGAGCTGGAAATTTCTCCGTAAAATAATGTGCGTTATAGAATCTAGTCACAATTGAAAAAGTTCCTTAAACACTGTGGATAATGAACAATAATGTAATTGAGGAAATTGGAGGGATGATCTCTAGGCTCTGTCGTTGTGTTCCCATTGATACCTCATCTAACTCTCCAAAAATTCAACCCTGTGTGCCTCTTTCCCTTCATCTTCACCCTCCCTGCCCTGAGTCTTGGCCCAAGGGTTGTCATACTCAGAACCTGATATGACGGGGGTTACTGTCAGATCAATGCATCTAACAACTGTGATGCTTAATCTCCCCTTCTGCCTTCCCCTTCTTAAATATCACAGAAGCTTTAGAGTAGGCAGAAGAAGGAGGGGGAGATGATACCTTAGAGATTGTGAGGAGCACAGCTGTTCTGACAACTGCCCCAGCCTAAACTTTCATTGCAGAGGTTGAGGGTATGAAGAGGGGAGTAGAAGGACCCCTTGTGGACATTTTAACTTTGATTGGTCTTTACATCTTGAGTGTCTTCAGTTTTTTAAAATTCTTTTAAAAAACATGGAAATTTAAGCATTAGCACTTTGTTAAAAATGTTTAAGTTTCTAAAAGTAAATAAAACCCAAATTTCATCCCTTCCCCAAGCAAATTAACACTTACCAGCCAAGGTGATATCTACATAACCTTACCTCTGTCCCCTGTGACATACCACATGCATACACTCTCACTCAATTATTGTACCTTCCCCATGGCCTAACATAGTCAACAATTACACTACAAACAGAACACTCCTTACTAATAGCAACGTAATTTCATAAACATTGAATGTCACAAGAACAAGTAACTATCTAAAAATGACTAAGGTTCCAAAGGAGCAAATGACTCCAACATAAAAATCTCACAAACTAGGAAAGAGAATCATTCCAGAGAATCATTGTCATCTCTCAGGAGGCAGAGTTCAGGTAGTCTGGATGTCACTTGGAGACTTTGATAATTCTTGATTTGCTTAGAGTAGGAATGGTGTGAGGTTTGAAAGAGGGTGTATATGTATGGAAGATGAGGTGCATAATTGTATGGCTTTACTCTTTCTTTCCATGTTTTCGTGGTTTTGAGTTGCGTAGTGTTCTCCCATAGCAAGTTAAAATGTTTTTATTAAGTTTTTTGTATGTTTGAATTCTTTTCACTATTGTACATAATCATGACATCTATGCCTGTGACGCTACTAAAAGTCCTGAATTGCAAAGACAGCCCTGAAGATCTGTGCTAACAAAAGCAGGTGATGTGATACCTGTCTTAATTGGTAACAAAATTAGAATTTGACTAAACATCCTCTTCTTGGTACACTGTGATTGGTTGTAGCTCATGTGGGCATTTAACTGAAATACAGTACTGATAAAGCAAACCATGGAAGATAGAAACTTGTATTGCACTATTGTTTTAGATTGGTGGTAAGCATTATAAGGCTTGAGGTTGTTTTCAGCTAACAAGTTGTAGGTCGAAACTCATTTAAATGGCTAACAAGCATATCTGAGCCTCAAGAACAATGGCTAGTATAAACATCTGATGGCTCAAGAAGCCAGATGTCCACTTAGTGAGTCTAATTCCAAAGAGAACAGCACATTTTGCTTTTAGAATTTGTCTCATCTGCCACCTATCTGTAAGGACCCACCCCTTCCTCCTCCACCCTATCCCCACCCCGAGTGTAGCCCTAGAAACCTTGATGTAAGTAGAAAGATTAAAGTGTCTCTACATGTATGTAACGACCCTTATCGCTGTTGTTCTCTCCGATCAGGACAATGTCTGTATTTGTAAGTAAATAGATAAAGAATTTAAAACGTACTACATAATTGATAAGAAAGCGTATATAAGTGACCACTGTAAGACCATGAAGTTGAAGTTGATTTATCAGACTTCCCGGTATCGTGAATAAACCTCTTCAGTATTGTCTGTGCTGCCTGATTCTTGAAGAAAGAATCCTTCGTGCTTTACAGCATGCTGTGTGTTTTGTTCACAGTCCCAGTTGCTACCTTAAAGAGATTGCAGTCTAAATTTTAGATATGACACAGCTAGTGGGAGTGCCAAATAATAGGGAGAGATGAGTAAGAGAGGACAAAGGTTTCAGCAGTGCCATAATGCAGCTATGCTTGCTTCTGGAATGTGCATACATTGGTCTATCCATCAAGCTTTTTAAGTGAAAAAAATTGAAATTGACATTAATTCACTTATTGTGGGAATAGTAGAAGTGGAACTTGAACTGAGGTTAGTGGCTTCGCAGACTACAGTAGGGAAAGCATAACAAAGAAAGTCACAGAGATACTTGTGGGTAAAACAGATTAATAGGACTTGGTTGGTTCATGGGTAGAGTGAAAGTGGCGGATGGAGGTTATGATCGCCAAACAAATATTTAGAGCCTGATCAGGGCTGGATTTAGTGGGTTGGGGGACATAGATTAAGCAAGCTTTTTTATTTGCTTATGCATGAATAAATACAGATTTACAGATCCTAGCATGCAGATTTATCATATGACAGGGATAAATCATGCATGCAAATCATGCGTCAAAGTCTTGAAATGGGCTACAAATGCAATAAAAAAATAAGGTATAAAAAATTTAACTAATGGAGGAGGGACGCCGAAAATGCTCCTTGCCTGGAGTGCCATTTGGTCTAGGGGCCGGCTCTGATCCTGACTCTCCAAACTCTTCACATGGTGGACCATATAGATATGGGGACCCCCAATGACATTAGTGGGTTTGAGTGCACATGGAACAGCTTGTGTGATCGGTACCTTAGTTAGCTATCCATACTCTAAAGTGTTTATAGTGAAAGAGAGCATAAGTGAGTTACTTTTGTTCACCAAAGCTGATCACTTCTAATTTTAATTTTTTTAAAGAAATTTGTCCCTATTTTAGTGCTTTTAACTATACCATAACCTATTTTTAATATTTTTTTCTTCAGATAATATGTAGTGTAAACATTGTCTGGATTAAGTTTTTGTCCTGTTTCCATCCTTGTCATTGGTACTTAATATTTATCTAATATGATTTCTATGAAAAATCTAGTTTATTTGTTTTTAGGTGACAACTGATGCCATCAGTGCAAAAAATAAAGACTGGTCTTCAACGTTTCCATTAGGTGAGTTAATTTTTAATTGTGCCTAAGTTACATCTAAAAGTAATGGAAATTTAATAGGGGGCGTCTGTCTTATTTTTCCCTTAAATAACTGCCACAGCCAAGCAAAATTTGAAAATACTGCATACCAAAACTTCAGTAAATTGCCATTTGTCTTCTGTTTTTCCCATTACTTGTCATATTGGTCTTCTGTTATCCTTCCCTGTTTTATTCATCCATTGTTAATTAAATATTATTAATCAGTATGTATGTGGAATTGAAAGTGGAACTAAACAGCTGCAGCGTAAATGAGTCAGGCAAGAGGAGCAGGGGATTATCCCTTTGGTCCAAGATTAGAATGCATTGTTTTTCTTAAAGTGTGCACACATAACTTTAAGATATATATAATGATTTCAAGTTACATAGTTTACTAGTGAATACCAAAGTCAAAGATCCAATTTTAAAAAGAAAAATTGTAATTGGGGAGAAAAAGCAATTAAAGCTGTAGGGGTTTCCATGGTTCCCCCAAACCCTTGGTTTTTGAGTTTAGAAAATATAAAAAGGGTAAGGTGCAGTTCAGTGTTTTATGTGGCAAATAACTTTAAACACTGAAGCACAGCTCCACTAAACTCTTCTCTGTATATTGGAATGAGACAGGTTACTAAACAGAGAGTAATATCAGAACAAAGACACTGCATATAGGTGGGGGGAAAAGAGAATTTGAGGAATAGATGATGTTCGAGTAACTGTCAGTACCTGGCTGTTTTGATGTCCAGAAATGTTTCCTCTTATGTCTTTTGTGGGAATCTAGTTTCCAATAGGTTTAAATTAGAAGTTAAACAACAAGGAATACAGTATAGAGAGCGCGCAACTCTCCAGCTACTGACTCTATACATGCTCGCAGTCAGTATCTGCTGCTTACAGATTCCATAATTTTTTGCTTAAGAACTTGTCTCTTTCTTCCCCCAAATCTATTGATAGAGGTTCGTAACATTGTTCATCCCTATCCTGGGGGGCTACTGTTTCTGTGCCAAAGATGGAGATTTTAAGTATTTTGGTAATTGTCCTCTTCAAAAAGAGTCTGCTTTTCCTAAATGTAGTTAAGAATCTTGAATACCTCCTGGTAACAGTTACAGGTAGTTGAGGAGGCATGAGAGTTACTCTTTGCATTCAGAGCTTGTTCTTGTTTAAAATGGTTAGATAGCATTGTGAACATTCAAGGCTGCTGAGTGAAGTGTATATTTACAGTCTGAAGGCTTGTTCCTGCAAGGCGCGCTGGACCCTGTAGCCCCACTAAGCAAAATTTAAGTACATGCTTAAGCACAGACATAGTCCTGTTGAGACTATACATGCTGAATTGGGGCCAGAACACAGAGCACCTCACAAGATTGAACCCTAAAAACAAGTGGATACAACACAAAACAATACATGACGTAACAGGAAGTGTGCAAGAGTGATTTTTGTAGTGTGAACGATTCACAGGACAATCATGTATATAAAGTACTTTGCAGAAAGAAGGTGTTATTTGAAACTGGACAAGTCTAGACAAGTTTGTGTGGTGTGAAGAGATGTGATGTAGTAGGATTATAGGGAAGAGATGTTAGCGTAGAATTGTGAAGTATTGCAAGGACTTAATGCAGAAAGATCCTATAAGGGAGTGGAGAGATTTGTGAAGGGGGAAATAATATAGACAGCTGCATTTGGATAGTCTGGAGGGGCAAAATGTGAGCAGCAAGGAGGCCGAGGATAATTTTCCAATAGATGAGGCAAAAGAGCCCCAAGGCACGAACCTAGATGTATTTGAGAGAAAATGGTAACGGGTTTTAGATATGTTGCAGAAGGAATAATGGATCTAGTTGAAGGACTGAATGTTTGAGGGAGAGAGAACACACTATGGCTAAGCAGATCATGGGGCTGTGAATTGCTATTCCTTAACTTGAATGTCTTCAAAAATGGGACTAGCTTTTCATTTTGTCTTCTTTGGAGTTTTTAGTTTTTGGGGTTTTTGTGATTGTCTCCAGTACAAGATATTCTTTGTGCTAGTACTGATGTTGGAGAGAAGTATTTAGCTTGGCCTTGATCTGGGAGGAGGAGTTATGCTGTGCATGTCTAGTTGCTACAGATTTTAGGTGGGTGGAGGGAGTGAGTTTTCTTTTCCTGGTTCTTTTGTTCAGTGAAGTACTGTGGTTTGTGGGAGATTTCTATAAAGACGCTGCTGACTCCCTTTCTTTTTAATTTGCATTTGGTTTCTTTTCCTTTCAGTTTGGTTTACATGTATTATTTTTTTGAGTGTGTTTGTTTTTCAGTAGTATATATTTGTTGGTTCCTAATGGCACTTCCTGTCAGAGTTAGTGTTGTTACTTCTGGTAAAGCTTTAAAGTGTTTCAGGGGTAAGTGCTTTTTCATTTAGTTTTGAATATGTTTCCCCTGTATGGGTATTTCAAGTAAACTTCAGCAGAGGTTTTTTTGTAGTTTTGTATTTTAAAAGCAGATGGAGATTATAAATAAGCAATGCTTGATCTGGGTGATCAGTGGGAGGGTAAGCATAAATTACACAAAGGAGCAAGACTTTTTCCTTTAAATTCTTGTCTTTTATACTTTTAAATATGAAATGTAATAAAATAGAAACATACAGATTGGAATGGTTCCCCCCCCCCTTTTTGGACTTAAGTTTGTGTTGTACTTAATATTGCGGTTTCCTTTATATGCTTTTTAGCATGACAAAGATACAAAAACTGTTTTAATGAGGTTTTGGTTATGTTTTTTTAATGTTTGCTTGAGTGCAGTATCAGATCCTTAAAAAAAAACTCCAGTGTAATAGTGAAAAGAAAATTTAATCTGTACATCTAAATGTTAAAATTATATACCTAAAACACTAGGTTTCAGACAGGTTCTTGCTTGCTAGCTTCCTGCAAGTTACAAGTATGAGGAAACTTGTGTATTATTATTTATAAGCATCACCCTCAGTAAGTTTGTGAATCTGCGCAGTGCAGAACTCCAACAGACATCTTAACCTTAGACTCTTATTTTTTGAAAAGGTTGGTTTGTTCATTTTTAAAATGTTCTTAATTACTTTGTTAATATATTGAAAGTCTAAATAACTTTTCATTGTTAAAACTGAGGTAATTTTTGTTTTGAAGTGACAGAGATTTTATACCAGTAAGAAGTTTCTAATAAAAATAAAAGTTTAGTCCAAAATGCTGCAAACACTTATGCATATGTTTACTTTTAAGTACGTGAGTAGTCCGATAGGACTATTCATGTGAGTATACCTGTTTGTGTTTGTGGGTTCAGGGTCTTAATTTTCATTATGTTGTTTTACCTATAGCATTTGTATTACATTCATATAAAAGATGCTGATAATGTATAATATTCATTTTACATTTTCATCTAAAGTTGCAGCAGAACATACTTTCAGATTAGTTTGATAGAGCCTCAGCCTAATTTAAATTAGTGATTTTTAAAAAAAATTTTTTTTTAAATTCCTCCTGGAGTACTTAATCCAGTCAGAATAAGGTATTCCCTCACATTTGCTAAACCTTTAATCCAGTTGTGATTGATTAGCATCTTTTTAGGAGAAAATCCTGATTTTCATAACTTAGCATGTCATGAAATACCCTGGCAAAATCCAGCACTCACCAAATCTGTAACTGAACATTGTCAACAGTTATCTATTTAGGAGTCCCAAAATATCATTTTGTTTACACAGATAATCAGATCTTCTGATCCTGGACTGGTGAAAGGTTTACCAGCAATAAAATAAAATAAATAAATAAATAAATAAAAATGTTTTAAAAATTGAATTTAGACTTAACTATAAACACACATTCAAACATCCAATCTTACATTTAATTTCCTTCCATTTCCAGGCAAGCAAGTGAGCAAAAAATCCTTTTCCAATCAGTGACTTCACTTCTTATTTTCAGAGGACCACAGTAGAAATCAAAATTCTTCTTAAACTTCTTCATTTTGTTGCAGGCAGAGACTGGGTCTATACTGATGGCGGCAGATTTGCTGCCGTCAGATCGATGTCTCTGGATCGGCTGACTAGTCTGTGTAGACCTGCTCAGTTGATCCAGAAATAGATGTAGGAAAAGCACCCTGGTAAGTGGCGTAGCGCTGCGTCGACAAGAACACTGTTCCCATCAGCACAGCACCATATAGATGGTGCGTGGAACAGACGCAGCAAAGTCGACGGGAGATGTGCAAGTGTTCTACGTCACTTGCATATCTCCCGTCGACTGCCACTGGATCTGGAAGGTAAGTGTAGACCAGGCCTTGGTGTTTTAAATTATCCCAGTAACACACCAACTGAGCAATCATCAAAATATTAAAATACGTAAAGTACTGGAATTAGTCACTGATATTTTACTTCAATCACTTACCTAACATTGACTCCAGTGCAGGTATCGTCAGTGGACATTTGTTTAATAAATTCTTCTCAGGGTTAGAATTGATCCAGTACCACCTCACAGATTACTTGGGTTCTCTTATATGGGCTCAGCAATGATGTGTTCAGAAATAACTTCCTTGAGGCTATTGAACCTCTGAAAGTTTCAGGCATTTGCCCATTTTACAAACCCAGAGTTTAATATTTGTCTGAGTCAAAGGTCTGCAATCCCAAAACTGATCTAGGCCAAAATTTATAAAAGTCACTAGTAATTTTGGGAGCCCAATTTGAGACCTCTTAAAGGTACTTAATTTTCAGAAGGTTGCTGTTTAACTCTTGTATGCCTCCCGTATGGTATCTCAGGTTGTGCACCCAAAATTATTGGCATTAATCTGTGGTGGAATAATGATTATTTTACAGAAGAAAAAGTAGATTTCTTTTACAGTTGTCTGATATCATGTAATAGAGAGCAAAACACTGTCGTGAATTCTCCTCCCTTGCGGAATATTACAGTATGGACTGACTGACATAAGTAGAGAAAATGACTTATTTAGATAAGTTATTCTGGAGTGTTTTGTCTCTCCATTTCTTTTCCCTCTCAATGTAGAGCCAGTGGTTTGAACTGAATTAGTATTTCAGCAAGGTGTTCTTTAAGTACTGTGGCTAAATACAGCAAATTGAAATTATAATATGTTATCATATAAGGCTCAAATTGATACTTTGATCCTTTAAAAACATTAGACAATGTTAACTGGAACTTTTCAAAATGAAAAGTTTTAGCTTGATGCTGATACCTCTTTATAATATGTCATAATTTTTCTAAAATGTTCCTTTAAACAGTTGTAAGGGTTTTTCTGCTTAAATGTAAGGGTCTTCTAGGAAAGGAGAAATTGTACACAAAATAGTGTCAAATTTCCAAAGGAAACAATTGGATAAGGAAAGAAATTATATTTTTCTTAACTTCTTTCAGTTACATTAATCTAAAATATTATTTGTAACTACTGGAGGTGCAGAGTTTTCAGACACATTTTTTTTGATTTGGTATCCTAAGTGAACGTTGTCTTCAGTTGGTTCAAAATGATATTTTTATGTAACAGGACAGAATTGTCAAAATAAAGGAAAACCAAAGAACAAAACCAGTGATTCTGAAAAGACGAGGTAAGAAGTAGATCCTAATTTACATACTCTTGGAAGGACAAATTTTCACGAGGAAAACATTCAGATATATTGGATAAAAATTGATGTTTTGGAGCTAACATTTTGTGCACTTCTTGCTAATAACTAAGCTATTCATGTGCGTGTGTGTGTGTCTATATATTTATTTTCAAGTTCTTGACGAGTAAAGACTGCTCTCACCTTCTTTTGATTCTGTGTGGAAGTCTGTAATGTTGAATTAGACATCACAGTTGTTTTAATAACAATAGATGTTGTCATAAGGACAAGGTTATAATTTCCTTGAAGGATCAAGAAGACAAAACTAAACTGTAGATGGAAAGAGCCATGATTAAAAATTAGATCTTCAATGACAAATGGAACACAGAAAAATAGGATTAAATAAACATAATATGTAAATGTTTTCACTGCTAAATTTGCTCAGGTTTTTTCCTTCAACAGTTTTTCTCTACTAGGCTTATTATAACTGGTATCTAAAATCATGTCCCAAAAATTTATTAAAATTTTAAGTACATGAATGCTCTAAATAAGTTTGGTACTTCGCTAAGCTGTAAAGCACGAAGGATTCTTTGTCCAAGAATCAGGCAGCACAGACAATAGTGAACAGATTCATTCACGATACCGGGAGGTCCAATAAATCAGCTTTAACTTCATGGTGTTACAGTGGTCAATTATAAATGCTTTCTTATCGATTACATAGTACATTTTAAATTCTTTATCTATTCACTTACAAATACAGACATTGTCCTGATAGAAGAGAACAACAGTGATAAGGATCGTTACATACACTTTAATCTTTCTACTTACATCAGGGTTCCTAGGGCTACACTCGGGGTGGGGATAGGGTGGAGGAGGAAGGGGTGGGTCCTTACAGATAGGTGGCAGATGAGACAAATTCTAAAAGCAAATGTGCTGTTCTCTTCGGAATTAGAATCACTAAGCGGACATCTGGCTTCTTAAGCCATCGGATGCTTACACTAGCCATTGTCCTTAAGGCTCAGGTACGCTCGTTAGCCATTTAAATGAGTTTCAACCTACAACTTGTTAGCTGAAAACAACCTCAAGCCTTAGAAAGCTAAGAATATTATTTTAAAAAAAATGGACAAAAAAGCAGATAATGGCAGACTTACTAATCATAACACAATGTTATAGGTTTGAAAGTATTGAGACGCTATATTGTAACAGTCACCAGAGAAATGCCTATAAGGTAAATGTCTAAAAATAGTGTGTATGTGAGAGAGAGGGAAGACAGACAAATCCAAATCACTGCTTATAAAACCATTTTGTATTTTCATAGCTCTTTACTTCTGCTGAGGGTGTTTCTTAATTACAGTAAATGCATTACTGAAATTAAGATGTCTCTAGTTATTACATTAGATCTTACCTTGAAAAATAGTTATCATAAAGGTAGTTAAATAATTATTAAAACTTCTAGGAATGGTATATAGGCCATAACATTTTTTAAAATTTGTATTAAGGCTGTCTGTGTGCCATTTTTATCTCTGAGATAATTAGACATGTGATCAAAGATAGCTACTCAGCGATCCTTTGATAGAAAATTGTCTAATTCTTAAAAATGTTTTGATTTGGTTTTCAGTTGTAACATTCTTTATCATTGTAGTTACAATTTATTGTGAGTTTTAGTTGGTAAAATGAGTTGCATGCTACTGGTGGCTGAATACATAATCTATCATCCTCACAGCAAGAAATAAACTGTTATGTAACACTTGGGTAATTGGGGCATAATTTGGCCTGTAGAATTTTTTTGTTGTGTATTGAAAGGGAAATAATATTGGTTTGATTTCAAGACCAAGTACAGCTGGAAGTTACAGAAAACCTTTTACTTGTAAGCCAAACAAATGTAATATGGAATCAGTGAGACAACAAAGTATGAAACCCCACCAGGCCATTTTAAGTCACTTTTCAGAGCTGAACTGCACTTTGATTGAGTTTACAGGTCCAGACAGCTGACTAAATTTCTTTAATTACTACATCTGTCATGGAGAGGCTGCACTGTTGTTTGTCGTTTTGGTATTGTTGAAAGGCCATTTTCAGTTTTATAAATAAATATGTACCGGTACT
Organism: Mesoclemmys tuberculata; assembly: GCA_007922155.1. Lineage (NCBI taxonomy): Eukaryota > Metazoa > Chordata > Testudines > Chelidae > Mesoclemmys > Mesoclemmys tuberculata. The sequence continues at coordinate 34,210,498 of ML675610.1, forward strand.
TGGAAAGTTCTTGTTAAGAAAATGTGTTGATGCCATTGCTCAATCACACTCCATTTTTATGTCTTTGTAGCTGTTGCTGTGATAAGTCCATGGAGCTAGCCATAACAGTGACCGTGTTTTTTGTGCAGTCAAAGATAATGTGGATCCATCAGTAAATTAAAGTTTACCCATGCCAGCGTGGCTTGGGTCATATCCCTTTCAAGGTCCCCTCACAGTTGCTCTACTGTCTACCACAGACAGATTCCTTCCTAGAATTCTCCAGTTCCTTAGCACTCAATCTTCAGGTCACTGTTGGGTGCCTGCCGCCCTTGAACATAGGGCACAGATGAATGTATAATCAGATGTCTTTACCAGTTGAGAGCATGCTTCTCAGCACGAGTAGACAGGCCTATGTTAGCTATGCTCAAGTTAGTACACTAAAAATAGCAGAGTGACTCAGGCAGCTAGCCTTATCCCCTGTCCTTGATGCTGTACTGATACTGTTATTTTTATTTGTTAGTTCGAGCAGAGGTACTGCATATTTGTCTACCTGCACTTGGAAGTGCCCTCCCAGCTGCTGTGCAGGCATACCCCATGTGGCTACATAAACAAAGGAATTTTTCCATCCTCTGAAGAATGGAGTATATAAAATGTACATGTACAAATTCCTATTTAAAAATTGCACTGATGCTAATGCTGTCTTTAATTGTAGAGATCATGAGAGTATGAAGATCGATTCTAAAAACATCCAGGATAATCTTTGTAGTGCTATCCAACAGGTAAATGAAGGAAACAACTAAAATGGCTAGGATCTTAGTGAAAAAACTTCTTTCATGTTTGTTTCAAGATAACACGGTTTATTCAACATTTCTTAAGTATTAAAAAATTCAACAAAGACATTTAATAAACATGTCAAGGGAGCCCAGGGGTTAAGTACATATCTATCAGACAAGCATAAACTTCTGAACAGGAGTATGGATACTCTGTGGCACAACTAGACCAAATGGAACATCATCAGCCCCTAAATTCTGCTGCAATGTTAATTTATTCTATTGCTAATCAAGTGCAGATTAGGGCGTTTTTATGGATGTTTACAATTTAGTAAGCATCAGCTTTGGAAAAGTACCTCTTAGGTGAGCATCTTCAAAAATATTATTATATGTATTACGTCCCACAGAGCTGTCCAGTGATCCTTGAAAAATATCAAAACTTGAGACACACTCAACCATTTTTAAGGACGCTGGAATGATTGTCTTTGGGTCATGAATCCTCAGAAAGATGTTATGTCACCAATTTACAGGAAATTCAGTACAAGAACCACATAATAAAAACAACATAAACTGACAACCAGTCACTCAAACATCAGGAAAATAAATATAATTACAGATTTATGACAAATTTCACCATCAGCGTTCTATGCATTCTATCCTAAGTGCAGATGAACATTCTTACTCTTTTTTGCAAATAAGGTAATTATAGTAACCTGTATTTTAGAATTTAGCTGTGGTTCTTGGAGCTTGTCTTCTGAAATCTGAATTTCTATGTTAGAAAATTAATCTAAAATTCATCAGGATAAAACTTGAAATTTAAAATGTTCTATAAGGCCCCTGTGTTTGACACACATTATTTTCATCACAGAATGAGAAGATGTTAACATGGATTTGACCAAATCATATTTCTGCTTTGAAATTTCACTTTAGTGGTACCAATAGGAGTAGTTAAATTTGGTTTTTGTTTTCATTTCATTCAAGCTTTTAATATTTGGGTAAAAACATTAATATTTAGAAAATTACATCAGACTTTATAATCATAATTTTTTAATTTCTACATTTAAAAAAATCTGAAAATAAACCATTAAATTCTCAAAACTAATTTTAGGAATGACTTAAGAGATCATTACAGTATATGTAATGGTAAATTTCTTTAATATTCAGCTTGTCAGAACTTAAATGTTTTAAATATGTTTATTTGCATTTATATCATTAGGAAAAAGGGGACCCATTGGTACTCTGTAGCACCCTTGACAAAACTTAAAAATACCCTAAAATAATAACCCGGCATAATTAAAATATAGCAGTATATAATTAAATGTAACACACTATCAGCAAATCAGGCAGCTTAAGGTTTCAAATCACTCTCCCCTGTCCAAAATTTTCCCATTCTTATAATTCCTTCCCCACCTCTAACCGTGTCTTCATGTGCCTGGAATCATTTTTTATATTTAAATTATTTCATATCATAAAAGAAAATGAGGAATGAAAGCTTATAAAACAGGTTTGCTTGACACTGGAGCAATGAGATATTAAGGTTTGTGTGTATATACGTACATGTACTGCCCTGCTTGTGCATTGTAAAAATCCTTATGCAGTCGTCTTTGACAAGTAATTGGTACCTAAACATAGTAGCTATGTCATGATATTAAATTCAGCTTTTTTTTTTTTAGTTACTTGTTCAAAATACTACAGTCCCAATCCTGTAACTACTTGCACCTGGAGGGACTTCTGCACAGCAGTCCATCACGTAGTTTGCAGCACAGGAACAAGGCCCAAGATATTAAACTACTTTAT
>ML675610.1:34213053-34526144 GCA_007922155.1 Mesoclemmys tuberculata
TAATACAATAATAATGTATCTCAAGCTATTTCAGCATTAAATATAAAACAAGACCAAAAGTGAGAAGATATAGGCAAGGGAGAGAAAAAAATGTTTTCAGGTTGCTTTATTGTTTTGGAGAAATGAGTGAAGGAAAGGTGAAAAAATACAGGAAGTCTGCTTTTAGATGGTAAAAGTATGTGGAGCAGGGCCGAAGCATAATTTTTTCGGGCCCAGTACAAACTTGTAACATGGGCACTCTCCCACACACATACCACAATCCCTCATCCTATACATACCATCTCATGAGCCAAGAATTTTTTTTTCCTCATGGTAATGGGAGTTGCAACTTGGGCTGGGCCCCTCTGGGCCTCCGGGCATTGGTAAAGTGTACCCTTCCCCCCCTCCCATGTGGGGGCTCTGCTGAGGAGCAAACTCTTAAATCATCATGATAAAATCATGTGAAAGGACAGAGGAGCTAAGATTTAAAATGACTGAGTCTGTGAGGTAGGTTGGAACAATAGACCATTGGAATAGATGGACAACAGTGTTTAAATGAATGGGAGAACCAGTGAAGTTGTTGGGGAGATGGGTCTGACACAATGTTTTTTTGTATTTTGTTTTAAATCCTGCCGAAGTTGCTTCTGCACTAACTTTGGATACCCACAAGTTAGGTCAGAGTAAATGTTGCCACTGAACTAAATTCAGAAAGCTGGAACTCTTACAACAAAAATGCAGAAAATATTGGATTCTGACATTATTAATCATCACTTGTATAACATTTTTAATAGGTAGTAGCTTGTTTCATAACATAATGAAGAAAATTTGATTTTGGTTAAAATTGACTTTTGTAGGTGGACTTAACTGTGTTGTCAGAAATGTTGAAGTCGCTTGTTCATGATGGCTATATGGCTTTGATGGACCAACGTTGTCGCAGTGCTGAACAGGTCTTTTCACAGTTACTGGATATTTTGGATCCTTCAGAGTTAAAGGTAAGGAGGAGGGTGCTCTGGCCTACTTATTAGGGACAATTGAGCTTTGAGCTGTAAGTTTTATTTTTCATGTCTTTCCTTCTCTCAGAGCAATCATTATTATTTATTTTATTTATCATTATTACTTGTTTTCAGTCACATGCACTATGTGCTAGGCACTGAACAAGTGTAAAAGAAAGCACAGGCTGTCTGAAATATCTTATAATCTAAGAAAACAGAGAATAGAGCAAAAGAAAAAGAGATGCAACATATCAGTGAAATGGTTATTTTAGTTACGGATCCCATCTTAATAAAATGTTTAGGATGTGCAATTTTCTATACATGCACACACATGATATAAAAATTTGTATTCCCAAAATATTTTAACGTCAAGATCTTGTCCATTATCACTATAACCATTTTACTTGTGTCTGTTTTTCTTACAATCTAAAGAGACTGAATAAAGGCCTGGTCTACACTGCTGCTGGCTGACAATGAGAGATGTATCTCCCATCAACTTATTTACATTGCCGTACTGCAATGTTGTCACTGTGCTGCGTTGACTGGAGATGCCCTCCAGTCGATGCAGCCTTACTCTTTTCGAGGGGGTGGATTTATTGTCGACTGGAGAATACTTCCAGGATTAATTGAGTGGGTCTCCACAGCCCGCTTAGTTGATCCTGCTGCATCGATCCATGCAGCCCTGACAGTGTAGACATACCCAAAGTGTAAGCTGTTTGTGGCATATACCATGATTTAAAAAATATATTTAATCCATCCCAAATAACCTTCTTACATATTTCACTGTCATACATTTCATACAATTTTTATTGCAGTTTTCAGGATCCATTTCTGGGGACATTCTATGCCACTGTGCAATGCAGAATTTGCACAGAATTCATGTTCTGTGCAGAATTTCCTTTTTTCCTCATAGAATTGGTGCTGCAGAGCTGCTTGCCACCACTAAGGGCTGCTGGACTACGCAGAGCCCAGTTCCCCAGCTCGCAAATAGAAGACACTGCTAGGGGGAGGGGGACAGAACTGGACGGTTCCCAGCAGCTCCATTTCCTGGCATGCCCTGTAGGAAATATGTGGCGTGCAGGAAACTTCATACAAGCATGGGGCCCAGCATCAGGCTGTTTATCCCTCTGGATCCTTTGGCTGTGGGGGAAAGAAGGGGTGTGAGTGTCTGTGCTGGGGGGCATCCCATGGCTGGGCTCTGAGATGGGTAGGTCTGTGGGTGTCTTGGCTAAGGGGGCAACTTGCTCCTGTGCTCTGCAGGAAGGGGGTGTGGATTTCTGGCCCTGTGGCTGAGCTGTAGGAAGAAGAGAAGCAGGATACTGGGTTGTCATAGGGTTCCTTTAATCTCTACTCCTGGGGGAATACTTTTTGTTGTCTGTATTGTTACAGACATAGTTGCTGACAGGTATTTTGAAGTAAATTTCCAAAATAATTGAAACTGGTGTGATTATAGTATTGTTGTTTTGACAAATTTGCAGAGTTTTTAATTTTTTGGTGCAGAATTCCTTGAGGGGTAATATCATAAACTATGTATACACATACATTTGTATATATGTATGATCACACCTCACAAACATGAAATATTTCAGATCATCTTGGATTGGCAGAGGCTACCTGCTTTAACAATGGAAACACTAGACTAACAGTCCAGGCACATAGCATGCCTATGTACCTGAAATTATGGCTTGTGTTATTCATAAGGGGGAAACTGGAATTTCTAGTAACATCCATTCATTTTCAGAAAACTTTAAGATATGTGGTGTTGCCCTATAGCTAAAATACTAAATATGTTAACTTAGTGTTAATATAACAAAAAGTTATAAAAGTTGACTCTTAGTGTTTGGAGTATTTTCTCTGTGAACATAGTAGAGCAAGCTCAGGTATAATTGTACTAAAAGCAGAAGTTTCAGAACACATCACCATTCTATGTTTGAGTGTGGTAGAAGACTAGAAGGTGGCCTTTTAAGCCATCACAAAAGGTCAAATGAAGCTCTTGTCAATTGTAACACTGATCTGTTGTTTGCTGAAGATTGTGATTGGATCAATTGTGGGGACTCTTTTTTCCCTGAGCCTACTGTGGTGGATGTTCTCCACTTCCAGGCAGAGTATTTTGGTTACTAACTTAATCTCTTCACACATACTGTTAATGTAATTTCTTTGACTATTTGCAGCAGCTGAATCTTGCTGTTATTGACTATGTGGTAGTCATCTATGGACATGCCACTGCTCTCCTTGGAATAGGACAGCCTGAGGTAAGACTTGAAGCTACTACAACGAATTCTTCAGAATCTTAAAATTCTAGTTCAGACATCAGATGATCGACTTGCACCACTTATGAGCAGACAAAAATGACAGGGTGAACTCCAAGAAGAGAGGTTTCGAAAGCTGTTAGGAAGTTACATTGTTTACTGTTTTCGGACTTGGAGAAATTAAAGCGCTAAGTAAGAAAATTCCTTTGTTTTCAAATGGGACACCAACTCTACTAATAAAGGGAAAATCAGTCCTGCACATAATTTTTTTAAATAATATTTAAAAGGCGAGTAACTTGAGTAGACCCAGCCACAGTAACATGACGCTTTTTAGTAGCCTTTTAAATATTTTTGGTCCAGGATTGCTCAACAGCAGGTAAGGACCAAGGTTCTGCCTCATTTAATTGTCTTCCCTTCCCCAAGTATTTAGGAGTACTTTGAAAGATAGCAGTGCTTGTAGCTTTCTAGTCTTCAGATTTCGGATTACTTAAACAATGTATTACTCCTGGGGGAGTTCTGCACCACTGCACATGTGCAGAATTCATGTCCCGTGCAGATTTCTTTGCTTCCCTGCAGAAAATGATGGGGAAGCAAAGAGCGGTCACGTACTGCTCCCCAGCAGTGTGGATGCATTGTTTCTGGCCTGGAGAAACCAGCAGAGAGGTAAATCACCAGGGGGAGGAGAAGAGGGGTAGGACTGAGGACACCCATGGGTGTAGTTTGGAATGGGATATGGGGGGCATTACCCTCTAAACAGGCAAGGCATGGGGGCATGTGGGGTAATGAGAAACCCTCCCCCACATTTCTGCGAGTGCAGAACTGTCCCAGTGAAGGAGGGTGCTGTTCTGGCTCGCTGACTCTGCTGCTGGATGCTGCCTCCTGGGTCCTAGTGCTGGTAATCCTGTGCTGGAAGCCATCCTGTTTTCTGTACATCAGTGAGTCTCCGGGGGGAAGAGGTGGTGGGGAAGGAAGGGGGGTGAGAGAGGGGAGAGGGATGTAGTGGAGTAGGGGACAGTGGGGAGATGAAGAGGATGAGGCAATGGGGAAGGATGATGGAATGAGAAAGAGAAGGTGATAAGTGAATGTGGGGGGAAGTGGGAGTCCAGCATGTTGTTTCCCCTCAGCAGCAGATTCTCACCTATTAAGCAAGCCCATCGAACCTCCACTCTGCCAAGCTACACCTCCCCTGCATTTGGTGTTGCCTGATTTTGGGTGTTCAATAATTGAGGGGGGTTATAGGCTGGCCAATGGATATGATCAGAAGATAATGAGGTTCTAGTCCTATAATCAGGCTACACAGAGTTCTACAAGGAACCCCCAAAGTGCACGACAGGAGTGCTCACACTGACAGCTGAATATGTATAGTTTTACAGACTTTTATTGAGATAGCATAGAATGATAGATGAATAATCAAATGGATAAGGATTAAAATTACAGTCTTGTCCTAAAGATTCTTGTGATATATGCTGTATGCTTTGGATTAATATACTCTCATCCTTCCTTGATGACCTGGTAGAAAAATGTCCAGGCTCCTCAATTCTCGAGTGGGAGATGGCAAGCTAGACGGTGCTAGAGAGCTAAGAGCTATAAGGCTAAGATTAATATTACAAATAGTACTAAGTATCAACTGAGAACAAAGGATCCTAACAAAGTAAATATATCTATCCTATTGGTAAATATTCTATTAATCCTAGTCTGACTGGAAGAAAGCTTGAGCCCAACCAACGAAGACGCACAGCTGTGGCTCAAGCACAAGTACCTTTTATACCCTGAACAATATGGGTCCTCCTTCTAAGTCCAAACTTGGCTACTTCATCCACAAATTATTAGGGTACACTTATTCTATAGGTTGGCAGGTTCATTTGTATTAATGACATATCCACATTATTTCCAGACGGTTTGCTCATCTCACCTTTGTTATTTCTGGCCATTTCTGTGGTTTTTGTGGTGTGCCTGTGAAGTTTACTTGGGGCATAAACTTAGGTAGCCCCCTTGTTTTGATGCCTCCTGACTTATCTTGGGTAAAGGATATAACCATATGGGTACCTTATCTTTTGACTCATCATTACTTATCTGGGCAAAAGGTCCCAAACATATGTGTGCGAATGGCCTTAGCTTTTCATACAGGTGGTGGCCTGTAGGTGTCTTGCGTTACAGCTATAATACTTTAACATGAATCTATGACTATTATGATAAAACAAATACTTACATTTATAAGGAAAAGTATATATGTGCAAGCAAACATATGTGCAAGCAAGCAGGTTAGCCCCAAACACTGCTGAGCCCCAAGCACGATCACCTGTACCCCCTCCTGCAGAGTCCCATTGCCCATGTACCCAGAACTCCCCCCCACAAAAGACCCTGTGCATCCAGATACCTCATTGAGCTGCCCGCATTGAAACTGCCCTACCCAGAACCCTCTCATCACAAACCTGGATCCTCTCATGCTAAGCCCTTCTGCACCTGGTACAGAGAGACAGGGCCCTGCGGTGTTTCTGGGGGAGGCCTGTCCCTTGCACTGTCAGGGTCAGGTGCAGCTTCACCGCCGAGTCCCTGTCCCTGTGGGGGCTGCAGGGTGATCTCTCATCTCTGTGCAGCTAGTGGGCTGTGCTTCTCACTGCCATGCTGGAACCTCCACATTTATTTATTGACAATAACATTTGCAGAATTTTAAAATACTGAAAACGGTTTTTAATTTTTGGTGCAGAATTTTCCCAGGAGTTAAGTATAGATTTATTTAGGAGAAAAGTCTAATGATAACATTGTACACTTGCCTCCCTAAAGTAATCAAGTGAATGGCCCATATAAGATGGAAGCATAATTTCCAGAACATGCAAGTGTGGTTCAGTCTAGATCAGTGAAGAACTGTTCTTATGTATGTAAATCAGAGAGAGAAAGAGACTGTATAATCTCACCTTCAGTGTTCTTAAAGTTGACCAAAGCCTAGGCAGTGCTGCATTTTTTTGTGTAGTTAAGAGCCCTTATCCACAGGTGATTTCCCTTTTTGTTTTTTATCTGTCTCATTCATTTCTGATTGTCTTAAATTTATTTTGAAGGAATTAGCAAAGGCTGAAGACCAGTTTAACAAAATAATCAACAAGTATCACAAGGAGCGATTTAATTGCTTGGCACATTTTGGGATCGGAAAAATATACTTTAGACAAAACAGGTTTGTATAACATAAAACTTCATTTTTATTAAGCTTGGTACAGAGACAAATTAACTTAGATTTTTCTCTCTAAATGAAGATCCATCAGAAGTATTATTTATAACAAATATCCTTGTCTTTAATTGTTAACCTTTTCTCCACTGTCTTGCATTTCATAAATCTTTAATTTATGATGGCTTTCATTATCATCCTGTATTACGTTACGAATGCAAATTCAGTGAAATTCAGTTTTCTTAAGTCCCCAAATGAATTGCACAAACATGAAGCATTTTTTCCATGTAAAATGGTTGCATGAATGTCTGTAGAAGTTGTGACCTCACTGACTTGTACATGCTTAAAATTTAGGTTTTCAGATGCTATAGATCAGTTCGTGAAATCACAGACAATGATTAATCGTAAAATTGTACCTGGAGTATTAACTTGGCCCACAACTTCTGTAGTCATCGAAGAGACTCGGACTGAGAAATTACAGGTAAATAAAAGTATCATCCCTATAAATCAGAGAATTTTGTAATCAATAGAAATGCTGATTTAATACAATTTCACTCAGCTTTTCAGACTGAATGTTGGCTTTTTATGGTATCACCAAGATGCAAGAGGGGAGAAGTAAGAGTCCTCAGAATCCCTATATCAGATGGGATTTCTTGCCATTTGAAATATCCTCAACCCAAGGACCAGTTTGTAGAGATGTGGAATCTGTGTTCTCTTAGACTCCAGTCATCACTGCTTGAGTGGGCTCCCTTCCTAGCATACCCAGTTCCATAATTTGGGATCTAGCTAGGGCCTTTTGGGTTACTTTTGTGGTAGCATTTTGTGAAACTACACTGCTGATGTTGTCCAAGTGTTATTTGATTGGCTAGTTTCTTAGCACTGAAAAATGTAGTGCAGAAAAATTTCTGTACTAATACACTGGACACTCTGTAAATAAATGAATTAATAAAGATTGGAATTATTACTGATAAATGTGAAATTAAGTAATAGTTACTCTGTCAGTTTTGAAAGCCAGTGTTAGCTAGGGGTTCAGCAACACAATTCCCAGTAATTTCAGTGGGAATAATGTGGCTATGTTTCTTGGTCTACCTTGAAAATCTCAACCTCTTTATCTTTAAGATACTTTCCCATTGAAATAGTAGAAATAAAGCTATTCTTTCATTTACAAACAGCTATCCTTAAGTTGAGATAGGACTATTAACATGTAAAACGATGGTCTGACCAAACTGTGTTACTCTGGGGGAAATGCTGCTCCAAAAAATTAAAAAATTTTCAGACAATCTTTTAAAATTTCAGTATATTTTATTTTTCAAAATAACACAATATAATCTTGCCAGTTTCAATTTTTTTGATAGTTTATTTCAAAATACGTGTAAAAGATTGAGGCAATGTTTTTTTGACAAATAGATTTGTTACTAGGCATCTTAATACAGAACTTTGAGTAATAATTTATTTAAACTACAATACAGAAAAAAATTTTCCTGCACCCCTCAGAAGCAGTGCAAAGGCTTGGGGTGTCAGAGATAATGGAGGAGCTGAGGGAGGGGGAAGTAATTGCTGGGAAAGAGCCTGGAAGTGAATCTGGAGGGTTGTTGGGTGTGGGTGGTCAGGGCCCTAGCATAAATTTTCGGGTCCAGCACCAACTTGTAACACAGGCTCTCTCCCACACATACCACAATCCCTTATCCCATACATACAATCTCATGAGCTATGAACATATTTTTCCTCATGGTCAGGGGGCTGCAGCCTGTGCTGCGCCTCCCAGGCCCTTTGGGCCCTGGTAAAGTGTACCCTTTCCCCCCCACTCACGTAGGGGTCGTGCATGGTAAAAGTATGGAAAAGTGTTGCGGGGGGGGAGTGAAGATAGGAGTATTTAAGGAGTTGGGGAGCCTCCCCCATGCAGACCCTGGCTGACCCATTGCCTTTCCTATTCAGTCAGGCTTATCTGCCCCAGTCCTTGTGTGTCCTTGTGTCCTCCCATCCCCCTTGTCCTCATGTGACCCTGCACCTCCACTTCCATTCAACCGTTGGCTTAATGTCACCCTACTAGCTCCTGACCCTCATCCATCCCCACCCCACTAGCCCTTCTTAATCCTAGTCTGTGTGACTCCCCCCAGCAACCCCTGGCCCCATGACCAAGGTGCTGTGAGGAAAGCAGAGTCTGCTTCTTCTCTCTTCACAGCTGGCTGCTCCAGCCAGTGGGCCAGCTGTCTTCTTTTCTGGCACAGTATCAGCCCCTGGTGGGTGAAAGGTGTAATTGCAGCATGACCCCTCTCAAGGTTTACTTTCACCTTCCTGTCAGAATCCTTTATTCTGCGCAGCGGGTGGGGGAAAGTCTGCAGGAGACTTTATTCTGCACTTGTGCAGTGGTGCAAAATTCCCCTAGGAGTGTTGTATGCAGAGAGGTTATGCATGCATCACTGACAACTGAACAAGTACAAAGAACTTTTTAAATATTTTGTGGCATGTAAACGGGGATGTTTTTAAAATAGTAATACTTGAAAATAATTATTGTTCTGTATCTTGGATTATACTGCTGAAAATGTGGTGTCTGTTTCACTCTAAAAACCTCCAAAACATAAAAATATAAGTATAGAGGTATTTCATCTCATTACTTGGTTTTTGTGGGCTGAGAAATTTATTTAGTCTTTGGGATAATGTGATATCTCTGTGTGTGATTTTATTTGATGTTCTTTTATAGTTGATGTTGGAGAATTTCATTGAGGAATGCAAGTTTCCTCCAGAGCCAGATGCAGTTTGTTGTTATCAGCAGTGCCATGGGCATTCAAAATTTCAAATCTATTTTACTGATCCAGATTTCAAGGTAAACTTTTTTTAAGGGTTTTGGAGATTTAACCTTTTGCTGACATTATGTGCCTTGTACAATATTAGTTTTATGTGAAGCATAAATTGCTTTTTTGTTGAATGATACATTTTTCTATTTCTTTGAAAGCATAAATTTATATGGACTTCAAATTTTAGGGTTTTATACGGATCACTTGCTGTCAGCAATGTAAAGTGGAATTTCACATCAGCTGTTGGAAAAAGCTGAAAGCTTCAATTTACAGTGATAAAAATGACAAGGTAAGACTCATATCAAACTTCTAATTAAGTATCAGTTATTAACTATTTTCTATGGGCGTAACTGTGCTTAAGTCATTAAGATGAGTACAGTCCTGGAGCCTTAACATTTTACTTTTTCTATGGGGAATGTATAGTCTGTGTTGCAGACATAGGGAAATCCAGCAGATGTCAAGGTATTTATGGAGGACAGGGATATTTATGGAGAAGCTCAATGTGTCCGGCCTGTTCTTTTTACCTCTTACTGTGTGGATGCTTGATTCCCTTAGAAGCCTTGCTGTTGTGGCCTTCCGAACAGCTAATACTCCTTTAGTGTGCATAGGGAGACTGCCATCATTATCTTTTGCCAAATCAGTATAATCTTTTGTTGGGAAATCCCTGAAGGTTTGAGATGGGAAAATGAGGCTGTTAAGATCAGGAAGTACTCTTTCTCAATCCATAGAGAACAAACTCTGTAGATAGGATGTGGGAGGATTTCACCCTTGGTTTGGGGAGTAAAAGGGTACATCCCATGGAACCATTGGTCCTATTCTTTTGGCCCCAGGCATTTTATGCCATGATTGGCTTCCCTCAGCTAATGCAAGTAGAGGCCTAAGCTTTCAGTGGTGGTCTTAACTAGCTTAGTCAGCTCAAGTTCAACATATACAATAACATTTTTGTACAAAAGAAGGGAGATAGTGCATCTTTCCATTTTATTGAAAGTAGAATTTTTTATTCTTCACACCTGATCTTCCCCCATAGGATTTTCTTCAAGAGTCATGTTTCACTCCTGATTGTAGAGGCCTCATTTCAAAAATTGTTGTCTTCAGTTCTTCTGGTTTAGTGAAATGTGTGGTAAGTAAATAAACATCCGTGTGAAATGAGATCAATTTTTTAAAACAAATCCTAATCTTGCAATGAAGATTGATTGAACACTTTTACATTGTCACTTATGGACTGTGCAGTTACATAATATTTTCACTAGAGTATTATAACACCTTACATACCTCAGTTAACTTTTTAACACCCCTGTTGAGGTAGTTAGCTGTGGTTTTGGTACCTACTTTACAAATGGGCAAAAAAAAAAAAAAAAAAAAAAAAAAAGAGGCACCAGGGTTAAGTGATTTGCCCTTAATTAGTTATCAAGTCAGTCAACTCTGTTGCCCTTATTACAAAACCACAGGTAAACTGGAATGTTTTAAAGATAAGCTTCTTATATTTATTGTACGATCTTGATGTACAAATGTAATTTAGTAGGAACGTCACTGAATTTGCATAGTACACTAAATATGAGGTAGTCTGGCTCTATAGTTCCAACAGATCTGTGCTATCTCAGATTCCTTGCATTAAGGTATCCCAGCTTGTTTTTAGCTGGTGAAATACTGAAATGACTGATTGTTGTAGAAGAGAATTTCTGCCTATTGGGGAAGAGAGAAATCCAGTTCTTCAAGTAGTGTTTCTATGGGTGTTCCACTTCAGGTGTGCATGGATTTCTTGAGCCCTTGATTGGAGATTTTCCATTAGCATTGTCTCTGCAGCCCATACATGCCCTTATCTCCTGCTACATATGAAGGGTGTATAGAGCTGCACTGATGAACTACCAGAGACTTTTCCCTCAGTGGTATCCATAGGGCAAGCTGTAGCGCTCTCTGGAACCATGCACATATGTGCCAGTGTAACAGGCTCCATCAGTCCCGCACCCCCTCAGTTCCTTCTTACAGCCTGTGACTGGTTGCTGGAATGATCTTTCTTGCTATGTCAAGGCTTCTTATGCAGCGGTTTTGACTTTCTATATCAGGGGTTCTCAACCTTTTTTTTTCTTGGGACCTCCTTTGAAAATATTTCAGGTTGTGATGACCCCCCAGAAAAGTGATGCTCCCTACCCCATACCTTGCCACGCCTATTCCCCCATGCCATGCCACCTTTACTTCTGCGCTGCTGCTGCTGGGGGTGGCACTGCCTTCAGAACACTCAGCCAGCAGCCACTGCTCTCTAACCACCTAGCTCTGAAGGGCTCTGGCTGTGAGCCATGTATGAGACTGACAGCCGCAGTCCTGGCATGCACAGGGGGGCTAACAGCTCACAACCCCTCCCCCCCATAATAACCTCATGACCCCTTGAGGGGTCCCGACCCCCAGTGTGAAAACCCATGTTCTACATGTATAGTTATTGTAGTTAGTGTATATAGTTCTTCGTTAAAGTTAGTGTACGTAGTAGTGTTAGTAGTTGTCCCTTTTGTTAAGGAATCTTTCGGCCTAGGGGCTGGGCATGCCCTAGTCCCTGGGCTTCAAACCATATGCCTTGTGCAATAAGCCAGTGTCAGTGAGTGACTTGCACTCTAGCTGACTAAAGTGACTGTGGGAGTCTTATATTAAGGAGAAGTGCCAGATCTGCAGGGACTGCAGACAACACATGAGACGACAAAGAGACGTTTGGCTGAATGCCATTCTCATGGCCTTCAGACTATCCTGGAAGCTGAACCTATGAAATCCTTCACTCCTCCCAGAACCTACTGGTACCCAGCCTATACCCCAGACTTCAGTACCAGCTCTCCTTCCAGTGCCTGGCCAGCAGGCCATTGGCTGATGCAGTGGCAGTACTGGAATCCTTTGGGGTTTTCCCCCAGTACCAAGCCTCCCTTCCCATCGTTCATATTTGGTGGTGTCAGAAAGGTGGACTACCATCTCTCTGTACGGCATCAGACGCCAACTCAGATATCTACTTTGTTGCTGATGTCCAGGAAATGGCCCCAATGGATGTGGCGGAGGGAGGTCCCATGTCTGGCACAGGCTTCTTCCTCATCCTCGTTGGACGAGGAGATTGCAGGCCCTAGTTCACTCACTCCTGCAAGATGACTTCAGGGCCCACTAGGAGCTTATGAAAAGGATCGCAGTGACCTTGGACCTGGAAGTTGAGGAGCTTGAGGAGTCAGCACGTAGCTTGATTGACATCTTGGCTGCAGCGGCTTGCTTACTGCTCACGAAGCAGTGGTGGGACCCATCATGACACTATGGCAGACCACTTCTTCTCTGACCCCCAGCCAGCGAGTTTTGAGTATCTTTACTCACATCCTCCCTCTCCCGGGTTCCTAGCACTGTTGGAGAGGGACAGACTGGGTAACCAAGTGCCACGGCCAAAAATAAAGCGGCTAAGAGATGAGACTTGTTTGGTCATAAGGTTTATTCAGTGGATAGCCACCACCTGCGTATCTCCAATCAGCAGGCCCTACTGAGGAGGTACAATTTTAATCTGTGCATCTCATTATCCAAATTTAAGGATTCCCTGCCTCACGAGCTAAAACAGGAGTTTAATGGCCTTCCTATAGGAGGGCAAGTCTGTGATCAGGGCCTCCCTCCAGGCAGCTCTGGATGCAGCCAATTTGCAGGGCTCCCACGTGGAGGGGAAGGGTACACTTTACCGGAGCCCAGAGGCCTTGGAGGGCCCAGCCCAGGCTGCAATCCCTAGGGTATGTGTGTGGGAGGGGGTCCATGTTACAAGTTTGTACTGGGCCCGAAAAATTTATACTTGGACACCGCCGACTCGGCAGCCAGAATTATGACATCAGCAGTTGTCATGAGATGCTGTTCGTGGCTCCAGTCCTGCAGCTTCTGACCCGCTCCCTGGTAAAATTCAGCAGTCCATCCAGGACCTTCCCTTTGAAGGCAGCTCCTGTTCTCTGAACAGATAGACTCAAAGCTTTACAGCCTCAAGGACTTGAGGACTACCCTTCGCTCTCTGGGCCTTTACACACCTCCAGCTTCCAGGAAGCACTTCAGGCCCCAGCAGTCTCCCAAGTTTGCAGTGCCTGCGAGGCAGGAGGTCTACAAAAGGAAAGGGAAGGGTTTATAGGTGATGCTGCAACTCCTCCCTTCTATTTCAGCCTCCCAGTTGGGCTCTCATAGATGGATGACAGGGCCAGACAGGCTTTTTTGAAGATGAGCCAAATGTTGATGTACCAGTCTCAACTCCAGATCCATCCCCCCTTTTGTTCTTGGACCGCCTGTCACCCTTTAGCCCAGCATGGTCATATGTAACATTGGACCATTGCATACTGAGCATGGTAATGGGATTACATCCTCCAGTTTTCATCAACCCTCCTCCCCCCACATCCTTCTTCAGGGATCCTTCTTACAAGCAGCTTCTTGCCTAAGAGGTGCAAGCTTTCCTATGTGTGGGTGCCATAGAGGAAGTTCTTTGAGACTTGAGGGGGCAAGGGGTTTTACTCGCGGTATTTCCTAATCTGATGGCCAGTGGACCTATGGACGCCTCCTGGACATGCGTTGCCTCAACTAATATCTCAAGAAACTGAGGTTTTGCCTGGTCTCCCTGGCCATCATTCCCTCCCTGGATTCAAGAGACTGGTGTGCTGACCTTAACTTAAAGGATGTGTATTTTCACAACTCTTATCTTCCATGGGTGCAGAAGATTCCTCAGTTTTGTAGTGAGTCAATGCCCATTACCAATTCACTGCTTTTCCCTTCGGCCCATCGGCAGCTCCACACATCTTCACAATGTCTATAGTAGTGGGAACAGCCTTCCTCAGGCATTGAGGTGTGCAAGTCTGTCTGTACCTTGATAACTGGCTGATCAAAGGTCAGTCGCAGGCTCAGGTGCAGCACAGCATCAATACAATTTGGGCCACTTTCAGGTGCTGGGTCTGTTGATAAATAAGCAGAAATCCACTCTGATCCTGGTTCAGAGAATAGAGTTCATCAGGGTAGTGCTTATTGCGATCGAGGCCAAAGCCTCCCTTCCAGAAGCCTGGTTCTAGGTTATGTCACTTTTGATTGCCAGGGTCATGACTCATCCACTAATGACTGTTCATATCTGCCTCACACTGTTGGGTCACATGGTGGCATGTACCTATACAGTGCAGTACCCATGTGGTTGGCATCAGTCTACTCCCTGAGTGGACACCACTTGGACTCGATACTCATGATTCTGCATCTGGTCCTTGCCTCAGTGGACCTGGTGGAGAGACCAAGGATTCGTAATGAAAGAGTACCGTTTGCTGCCCCTCATCCGTTGGTAACCTTAGTCTTGGACGTATCAGACCTAGAGTGAGGAGCCCACCTTGACGGTCTCAGGAAGAACTCTCCCTGCATATAAATGTCAGGGAACTCAGGGCAATATGCTTGGCTTGCCTGCAGTTCCTTCCCCAGATTTAAGGCAGAGTGGTGCAAGCCTTGACAGACAACAGTGCCTCAGTGTTTTACATCAACAAGTGGTAGAGGGGTGGGGGCTTCGATCTTCAGCCCAGTGCCAGGAAGCCCTCCGGCTATGGAACTTCTATGTGGAATATGCTATCCACCTCAAGGTGTCACATCTCCCGGGAGCCCGAAACATACTGGTGGATTGCCTCAGCAGATCCTTTGAAGGTCGTCACTGTCATCTTCGAGAAGTGGGAGTCCTCCCCAGATGGACTTGTTTGCCACCCGACAGAACAGGAAATGCCACCAGTTCTGGTTTTTGCATGGGCTCCCTTTCCTATCCCTTCCTGCTCTCATGGGTAGACCGCCTACTGTACGCATTTCCATCAATCCTTTTGGTTCACAATCCCCTCCTAAAAATCAAATAGGGCAAAGTGAAGGGTATCCTTAATGCTTCAGTGTGGCCATGCCAGCATCAGTTCAGTATGTTTCTGGACCTCTCAGTGGCAGCCCACTTATGCTCCCACCCCGCCTGCACTTAATTTCACAAGACCACGACTTGTTGCTTCATCCAAACCTCACCTCCCTGTACCCAATGGCATGATTGCTGTGTGGCTGAACCTGGAAGAGCAGGCCTGCTCAGAACAGGTTCAAGAAGTCTTGCTATGTAGCAGAAAGCTTCCCACCAGTGCTACCTACTTGTGCAAGTGGAAACGCTACACTTGTTGAGCCTCCAAACAAAATCTTTCTCCATCCCAGTCTTTTCTGCCATTTATCTTGGGCTATCTGCTTCACCTGAAACATCCAGGTTTGGCTCTCTCATCTATTATGGTTCACTTGGCAGCCATCTCAGTCTTCCACACACCAGTGCATAAAAGATCAGTGTTCACTCATGAGATGACAGTCAGGTTTCTCAAGGGTCTGAAAAGATACTACCCTCAGGTTTATGATCTGATCCCTCCATGGGACTTAAATCTGGTCCTGTCGACACTTATGGGGCCTCCCTTTGAGCCATTAGCATTGTGCCCCATACTGCTTCTCTCTCTTGGAAGGTCGCTTTTCTGGTAGCAATCATCTCAGCCAGAAGGTTTTCTGAGATCAAGTTCCTGATCTCAGAATACTCCTATATGGTGTTTTTCAAGGATGAGGTCCAGCTGCGGCCCCATCTGACCTTCCTACTAAATGTTGCGTTGTGGTTCCACAAGAACCAGAAACACTTTTTTCTTACTGTTTTCTTTCCAAAACCTTGCAAGACCTCTGAGAAATATCAGCTTCATACATTGGATGTTAGGTGGACCCTCACCTTCTATATTGAGAGAAGTAGGTCCTTCCGCAAGTCCACACAACTCTTTGTAGTAGTAGTGGAATTCCTGTGTCATCCCAAAGAATCTCATCCTTGATAACTGCTAGTATCCAAGTTTGCGAAGGTTCTACTTCAGGCGATCGTGACTGCTCATTCTATGAAAGCCCAGCTTTCATCATCAGCGTTCGTCACTCAGGTACCAATCCAGGACATCTTCAGAGCTGCTACATGGTCATCAGTTCATACCTTCGCATCCCATTACACTTCACACAATAGGCCTGCGATGATGCCAGTTTTGGGAGAACAGTATTGCAGTCAGCATGTCCCTGAACTCCGAGCCCACCTCTGGAGGTACTGCTTGTGAGTCACCTAGCATGGAATGGACATGAGCAAGCTCTCAAAGAAGAAAAAGCAGTTACTTACTTACATAGCTGTTTTTTTTAGATGTGTTGCTCATGTCCATTCCATGACCTGCTCTCCTACCCCACTGTCTGAGTTACTGATGAGAAGGAACTGAGAGGGCATAGGGCTGACAGTGTCCCTTATACTAATGCATACACGCACGGCTCTAGAGAGTGCTACAGCTGGTCCTACTGAGGGAGAAATCTCCAGCAACTGTGCATGCAGCATGCACACACTTAGCATGGAATGAACATGAGTAACATCTCAAAGAACAGTAGTTAAAGAAGGTTAGTAACCATTATTTTTTTCTGGGGTGCTAATTTGGCCTGGTTGGACATGCTTGGCACACAAAGTTTCAAATGCTCACTCTGTCTTGTCAGGAGGCTATCCTTGTCAGCAATGGCCACTCTTAAGTACATCTGTTGCATGGGAGAGTCCCGTATTTCCCAAAAGTGTATCTCTGGCCTGGCTTTCAAATCTAGAACACAGGAGAATTGGGAATCCAAACTGAGGCTTCTGATAATGGAGCAATCCTTTTGACCTGCTTGCAAGTCAGATCAGGAGACGTGCATGCACACACATACACATGCCTTGTACATTTGTCTCTGGACAGATCCAGCACCCTTTCAGCTTTGGCTCAGGTCTCCTCTAAGAGGAAGAAGACTTCAGAGGATTCAGGGAAAGGTCAGAGAAAGAGGAACTTCCAAAAGGCCACATCTCTTATTGAGTCCATAGTGTTGTAGGCCTTGACCTCTCCGCTTGGTACATTGGAGGTGAAGGACTCTTTCTATGGGACCGGTAGACACTTGAGTACGTCAGAGAAGCCTGGCTCCAGCAGGGCTCCTGTACCGCCTATGAAGAACAGGGAGGCCCAGGACATCCACTACTTTAAAATGTCACCATTTATGTCAGACTTACCAGTAATGACTGTGGCAGTGGATGCCTCACTGTTAGAGTGGGAAGCACACCTCAGTACTCTTACAGCTCAAGGCAGATGGTCACTTCTGGAAACCAGATTCTATATAACCTGTTGGAACTCAGGGCAGTCAGAAACATCAGTTCCTACTCCTCAGCAGGGGCAAATCACTCAGGATCATGACAGACAATTGGTTTGCATGCTCTGTATCAACAAACAGGAAGGAGCAAGATCCCCCTTCCTGCGTGATAAAGTTTATGGACCCATCAAATTGTATATGTATAGCCCATCAAATTAATCTCTGATGTTTACCTTCCTGGAGTCCGGAATGTTGCATCTGGTCTGTTCAGCAGGCACCCCTCTCACGTGTACAAATGAGAGTTGGATTCTCGTATCTTTCACGGAATAGTCCAACGGTTGGGACTTCCAGAGGTGGACTTGTTAGCTACATGAAGCAATAAGAAGTGTCCCCTATTCTGCTGAAGAGGAGGCCTAGATCACCACTCTTTGAGGGACGCTTTTCTTCTTTCCTGAGTGGAGGGCCTTTTCTACACATTCCGTACAACAGCACTTATACTAAGAATGATGAACAAGAACAGACAGGACAAAGGCCAGGGTTATACTTATAGTACTGATCTAGCGAAAACAGGCTTTGTACCCTTTCCTGCTTCACCTGTGTGTTCTGACCATCCCTCATCTATTTTCCAAGGATGCAGGTTGTATGCTTCGCCTTGACCTAGTGGTTCCTCTGCCTCTTAAGCATGGCTCCTAAATGGTTCTCGGGATTAGAATCCATCTGCTCAACAGGAGTACAACAGATATTACTAAACAATAGAAGGGAATAAACATACATCACTTATCTTTTAGAAATGAAAAAGGTTCAACCACTGGTGTTGCCATCACTGTTTTGTGCCTGCATCGTCTTCATCTCAGTCATCTTGGAGTTTCTGCTGCACTTGAAGAAATCAGGGTTAGCAGTTAGCTCTGTTACAGTTAATCTGGCTGTAGTTTCAGCATTGCATCCACCACTAAAAAGGTTTTTCTTATTTGCTCAACCTATGTGCTCAAGATTTGTTAAGGGTTTAGGGGAACCTCTGCTCTGAGATTAAAGATCCTGCTCCTACTTGGAATCTCATCTTGGTACTTAAATACTGCATAGGACCTCTGTTTGAACCTTCTGCAATCTGTTCCTTGCTCCTTATCTATGAAGATGGCATTTCTAGTAGGTATGTCAGGTCGTGGGGCTGGGGAGGATGGGCCTTGATAATGTACCCTGCATCCCATCTATGGTGATTAGCAAGGACGAGCTCTTTATGGCTGCAACCTAAATACTTACCTAAAATGCTGTCAGATTTTCATTTTAACCAGGCCATTCATCTACCAGTATTTTTCCATAAACCACATAAATTGCAGCCTTGAGACCATATTTCACACTTTAGATGTTAGATGGGCATTGACCTTTTATCTAGACAGGGCCAAGCAATTTCAGAAATCAGTTAGACTGCTTGTGTCCATCACAGAGAGATCCAAGGGGACTATATTCTCTACTTGAAGACTTCAGAAGTGGATCTGGGGTGTATCGTCACTTGCTATGATGCAGTTGGTGCTCTGCTTCTTCAAAGGATTATAGTGCGCACTCTACCAGATCACAGGCAGCTGCCACAGATTTAAAGTCATGAATATTCCAGTATCTGAGATATGCAGAGCTACCACATGGACCTCGGTGCATACTTTTTCTAAAGACTCTGCTTTGCTCCATGCTGTCAGATCTGATATGGTGCTTGGTACTTCTGTACTGTCTTTAGTTCAGTTCTGACACTCCCTCCTCCCTGTGGATATACTGCTTGGGAGTCACCTGAAGTGGAGCACCCATATGGATGCCATTCAAAGAGGTTACTAACCTGGTGAAGTAACTGGCTCTTCGAGAGGTGTCCCCCATGGATGTTCTACTAATAGCCCTTCCCCTGTGTTTCAGCCTGGTCTTTAGTGGATGTTTGGACAGGGAAAGAACTGAGGGGGATTCGCTCATGCAGCTCTGTATACTGTTGCAGTGTGATACAAGGTTGTATTGAGCATGTGCACAGGTCGAGCAGACCCTGCTAATGGAAAATCTCCAATCAAGGGCTCAAGAGATATATGCACATCCTGAAGTGGAGCACACATAGAGACATGGATCTTGAAGAATCACTGTTACTGCACAAGTTAATAACTTCTTCTTTTAGTAAATAGGAAACATTTCTCTTAAGCTTTTCTGAATTGCCTGGCAGAGTATAAAATATTTTAAATAAATTTTGGAGAACAAAGCCATGGAGCTATTTGGCAACGTTTTATCTGAGGTACTGTAGTATCTCTCCATTACTGCCACAGAATACTATACAAGTAAATTTGTGGTCGTGGCCTTTCTGTTGGTGGAATCCAGCTCCACTAGCCAGATTGTCATATGGCAGTTGGGCCATTGAGGTTAACCACTAACCATTAGGTCTTAATAAGTAAGTGGGTTCTTTAATCCTGGTACTCAGTCAGGAAGAAGAGGCTTTATAACCCAAAGGTTACCACTATATCCAAATAAAATAATGATAATATTACAAAGAATTTCCTCATAAGGAGCGGAGGAAATCCCACAAACTGTAAAACAGTGGTGCGCCCCCAACTTCACAACCAGTATTAGCACGAAGCTCACACCTCCTGGCAACTCCTAATGATAAGGACAAGGAAGATTTAGGAGCCGATCCCCCTTGACAAATGAAGTTAAATAACTAAATATTCAGACTTTATGCTGGGATGGAATTGTCGTCTTCTATTTTTTGGTGGCTATGTAAGGTAGTTTCTGTATCTGTAGAGCAGTATCATGGTTTGAGATGTCCTCAGGAAATAATTGTAAAGAATGTTTTTCTCTATTTTGACTTCTGCTAGATTACCTTTCTGGTGAACTAGCTGTCTTTTTATATATCAAAGCTTGCAGCTTTATAGGGCTTGGTCACATGTTTTTCTGAATTCAAGCTATTACATGGTTAACTTTTGAAACATCAGAGGTAATTTTTGTTTCTATAGTTATGAAGATTGCTTTAGTATTCAAATTCAGTTAATATGATGTCATTTATTTTTTGTAGTTTGAACAAAAAATCCCTAAAACTAAGGATCCACCAAGAGCCAGTGTTAAACAGAAATGTTCAAGGTAAGATTTCTAGGATTAAGAATAAATTGGATTAATTCAATAATTTGAAGATCAGCATTATTTACAATAGGGTGGGATTGCATCATTTTAGAAATTGCTGAAATACTCCACATATTTTGGAGAGGTGATAGTCACTCTCTATGGCTGTGGCAAGGATTCAAATGATTATTTGATTTGTCTCTGTTCACCTTGTTACTAGAAAATTGACAAACTGGAGGGAGTTCAGAAAACCGCATAAAAGATTTTGGGGGTTCCTAATTTAATATGAAGCAGGAGAAAGCTAAATGTGTGTAGCCTGATAAAATATGGGTTCATATTGAGCTGGTACTAGCTAACATCTTATTAGCAGTTCTAAAATTGCCTGAGCAGTTTCTAAAGAACTAAGCTTTCATTGAAAAAAAACAAACAAACTGTGTTTATGGCCAAGAAAAAAATCTTCAAAATAAGAATCAATCCGAAAACATCTTCTCCACAGAAGAGAGAATCAAAGGTCAAATTAATCCCTGCTGTAATTCCATTGGTTTCCATAGAATTTGAACTAGAAGTTCTGAAGTGCAAATTGCTCCATTCTTCTCAATGGGCTATTAAATCTGAAGCCTAATTATAATTAATTTAACATCATTGAATGCTATTTTACTGTTCACAATCCCATCAGAAACAACCTGTGATTCCAGGACTGGGGGTGGAATTTGAGAACCATCTCTTTCCCTTCATTCTGCTCACTAATATGACCCAGGGTGAAGTAACTATGAAGTGTGTGGTGGTGGGAAACGAGCAGGGAGTATGCTATCCTTTTAACATATGTATTTTCTGCTTTGAGTGATGGTCTCTATTGTATTCCACTGTGGGTTATGCATGTGCCTGGAGATGGAGAATTTGAAAATAAGTGTCCATTGGTCCCGCACATGCGCCCTGGATCACCTCATGCCTCTGACTGAGGGGATAAAGGGTGGGTTGGACTGACCACCTCTCCAGTTCCTTCTCACTGCTTCATGGGTCAGGTGGGAACCTTTAGTGTCTGCGGCTTTGACTATGTCCCATAAACAATAAATAACCTTATAATTTATATTTTTAGCGGTTTTAACAATTCTAGTAGCTTTAGTATTTGATTAGTCTATGAGGGAACTCACCTCACCTCTTTATCCTGTTTGGGTATCGGACTATGTCCAGGATCCCGGACTTCCTGTCCATGATCCTTCTTGGTCAGTGACAAACATCAATGCCTGTGCTGCCTTGGGGAAGCTCACATTGTGGCAAGGTGCTGTATTTGCCTTTGTTCCCTAGCTGTACCTGAGAAGGGCAGGAGCTTTGTCTCCACCATTACTTCATGGAGAAGGCCATGAGACCCCAGTCGGACCCAGGCCGGGGAACTCTCCTTGTACATGAACCTGATTCAGTAAGGAGTGAACCTTCTGCTGCAAAGTCTGACTCTGGGGCAGGAGAATCCATCCCCAGAGACCCCACGACAGGGCTTGATCGAGAAGCTAGAAAGCACTCTCATAAGAATGAATGTCATTTGTCTGGCTATGTGATAGTTTGCATCCCACCTCCAACCAAATCCCCCTCCCCATCCTTCAGGGACCACTCTTGAGAGTATTCTCCCAGAAGAGGTAGATTCCTTACTGCAGGGAGGAGCAATAGAACACTTTCCTCCACAATACGAAGGGAAAGAATTTTACTTGACCATCTTTTTCTAATACCTAAAAAGGAGGATTGGCGGAGATCAGTCCTTGACCTCCGCCATCAACTGCTTCATTTGCACTCAGATTTCGCATGGTCACATTGTCAGCAATGATTCCATATTTAGAAAAGGGCATGTGGAACATGACTTTCGATATGAAGGACACCTACTCTCACTTAGATATCCTCATGCCCACAGGCGTTTTCTCAAATTTATGGTGGGCCCCAACAATTTTCAGTACAGGTTTTACTCTTTTTTGGTGTAGCAGCTGACCCCCCGAATCTAAATCAAAATATTCTCAGCAGTAGCAGCCCACATCAGATGTCTTGGTCTCCTTGTTTTTCCCATACCTCAACAACTGGGTCCTTGCTGTCAAATACCACCAGGAGGCCTTTGCATTGACTTGGATGATGCTACACCTCCCTGCTTGGTCACATGGACTTACATCACCCTCCTAGGTTGGGGAGACCACATGAACAACCAGACAACAAATGGGGTTTGCGTATCTCGAGAGGCCAGGATGCACATCAATATTCTGCAACTACTGGCAGTACAAAAGGCTTGTGAGTACTTTCTTCCATTCATCTGTGCTCACCATGTTCTTATAAAGTCAGACAACACTACAAGAGTCTTCTGCATGACAAGGGTCCAGAGGCATCTACATCCCTGTGTGCAGAGGCAATCAACCTCTGGAACTGGTGCCTCAGAAATCAAATCACCCTGTCAGCTCCTCAGAAAGCAGAATGTGGTCACAAACTCCATCACAGATATTTTGCAATTGACCATGAGTGGAAGGAAGCTTCACAATGTGGTACTTCACAACATTTTCACTTTATAGGGAAAGCCACAACCAAGGATCTATTTGTCTCAAGCAAACAGCAAATGCACCACATTTTGCTCCAGAGGAGCCGTAGGTCATTATTCCCAGGGTTATGGTCTCCTCCTTATGTGGCAAGACCACTTCTCCTATGCCTTCCCCCTGCTATCACTCCTGCCACGACTTCTATGTAAGATCCAGCAGGATAGAGTAAGAGTCATCCTGATCACCCCCTTCTGGCATAGACAGTTCTGGTTTCTCAGCCTCCTATACATGTCATCACACCCACCAATTAATCTCCCAAAGTTTCTCAAGCTCCTGACTCAGTTGAAAGATCAAACACCCCAGTCCACAGCCATTCCACCTCCGTGCTTGGTATTTGGATGGGCATCATCCTTAAACTTTTTTGCTTCTCAGTCATATGAGACATCCTCTCTGATGTTAGAAAGGAGTCTACTAGAAAATATTACCTAGCTAAATGGAGATGGTTCTTGTCTTGGATACAACAAAGTGGCATTCTGTCAGAGAGAATGGATATGGAGAGTCCTCTCATTTTAGATTACATCCTATATTTGAAGATGTTGGGTTTATCCATCAACTCCTTACTGAGTCCACTTAGTGGTGATCAGTGCATACCATCCACCTTCTTAAGGTTATTTGGTTTTCGCTCACCCACTGACCAATAGCTTCTGGAAAAGTGTAATAAGAATTTTCCCACCTGCTCAGAAGCTTACACCCCAGTGGATCCTGACTCGTTTTCTTGGTGCTAACAAGGCCCCACTTTGATCCTTTAGCTACTTCTTCCATGTCTCTCCTTTCCATGAAAAGTCACCTTTCCCGCAGCCATCACATCAGTGAGAAGGGTTGGCAAACTTGAAGCAACAGCATCCTTCATATGCTGTATTCCATAGGGATAAGGATTATTTACGTCTACACCCCAAATTCATCCATAAAGTCAGAATTTCACTTTAACCGATCCATTCACTTACCTGTGTTCCTCCTGAAGCCGCATGCTTCTGCAGAAGAACAAAGACTCCACTTCCTTGAGCTTTGATGAACCTGGGCTTTCTACCTGCAGAGAACAAAACCAATCAGGAAATCCCCAATACTGTTTGTCAGTGTAGCAGAAAGAATCAGAGGGCATGTCATCTCCACCCAGAGAATCTCCAAATGGATATCTGTCTGCATTCTACTCTCACTCCTCAAACCCAGCCCCTCTACCACCCCGAGGAGGTAGGAGTTCATTCCACCAGGGCTTAAGCAATGTCTATAGTATCTGTTCAGGAGGGACCCCTCCTGAACATTTGTAAAGTGGTCACATGGAGTTCCATTCACACATTTTCAAGGCATTATGTCCTGGTGAAGGACTCTTCTTCTGATGCCTCCTTTGGGAAGGCGGTATTCCACTCAGCCCTACCATCTACATACTTGCACCTTTCTCCTACTTAGGTACTGCTTGTCAGTCATCCAGCAGTGGAGTGTAATAGGGACCATCATTTGACTAAGAAGAGGTTACTTACTTGTAACTTGAGTTCCTTTGATATGTGCGATCTTTATCTGTCTTCCACTGCCCATCCTCTTTCCTCTCTGCTTTGGATCTTATCTGATTTGTGGCAGAAAAAGAACTGGAGAGACAAT
The DNA here is from genome assembly GCA_007922155.1 of Mesoclemmys tuberculata. Lineage (NCBI taxonomy): Eukaryota > Metazoa > Chordata > Testudines > Chelidae > Mesoclemmys > Mesoclemmys tuberculata. Next base: position 34,237,576 of record ML675610.1, read on the forward strand.
TGGTCCACTCGGCCCTTTATCCCATTGGTCAGAGACATGAGCTGAATCAGGGTGCACGCACAGACTAATGGACATGACTTTCAAATTCTCTGGCTCCAGGCACATGGTGTGCATGTGTAACACTGGAATACAGATAGAGATTACATGTCTTGAAGAACCTCCAGTTACAAGTAAGTAACCTTCTGTTATGGAAGTTGAGCACATGTAGAAGAGAATACACCCAGTATTTCTCAACAACTGATCTATGGACCAGCACCGGTCTGCGGTAACTTCCTTGCTGCTCCCTGACATCTCTGTGAGACAGCTTTTACGAAGGCAGCAAGCCGGTTCCTGGTATCAGAAAGGTTGAGCAACACTGCACGAGCATGAGTAATCAATCTAGGAGGTTGTAACCATTCAGCCCTTTCATATTGTTAAATGAGAGGAGGGACATAGCTAGATTACAGCTACGTGGGTGGGGCACTGCAGTATGGAAAAGCTTGAGCACCACGATCCTACAGTATTTACTTGACTGACATTTTTTGTATGGATCCTAAAAAAGTGCTTATTAAAAACTGAATTATCCATAAAGATTACATTTGAATATTTGATTTACACAGTCTTAAGCCTGGTCTACACTTACCTTTGGGATTCGGCAGCAGTCGATGGGAGATACGATACGCAAGTGACGTAAATCACTTGCATATCTCCCATCAACTTTGTGGCGTCTCCTCTGTGTGCCGTCCACACTCCGCTGCATTGAAGGAAATGGCATTCCCTTCGATGCAGCGCTACGACACTTTCCTGTGTCACTTGCTGGATCGACTGAGCGGGTCTACACAGACCGCTCAGTTGATACAGAGCAATCGATCCGATGGTGGTGAATTTTCCGCCGTCAGTGTAGACCCAGCCTTAGCATTGCTGTAATATCTGTAAAGGAGTTTGCATTTATTGCTCATAACAGATTTGATGGAGTGGTAAATACTGTTGCTTTATAGTGAGGGGATACACTTGTTTGATTAGAAAGGAAGCTTGGAAAATCCAAACCTTAATATCTATTGGACAGATTTAGTAAAGATCCTTAGTATTTTATTCCCCATAATCTTGTTCTAAAAGGAAAATTTTATCTCTAGGAATGAGATAATCACCAAACATGTTTGGTTTAGGCATTCAGATTACTCGAAATATGAAGTCCAATAACAATATTTACATGTGTAAAGATAGATTTCTTGTGTTAAGTTGATCATATTAACCTTGGGAAATTTTTAACATTTATAAATAACTCAACATCTTGTACGTGTTAGATGTAAATATGTGCATGCATGCTACACCACAGAGTCTTTTAGTTAGCCCCGCACAATGCTGATTATTGTAAAATATTTAGGATAGTCTCTCTACAACCACAAGCTTAAAATAAGTTTTTCAGTATGCCTGAAGATAGTAGATGGTCTCCATCACTTTTTAATTGAAGAATAGCTATGTTCAAATCTCATGTCTCTGTGGTTTGACTAATGACTGCTACTGTGAAAACTTTATAATGTAAGCTGACAAATGTTCTAATAGGAGGAGAATGGTTTGTAAATTGCCAAAGAAAAAATTACCTATTTGTTGTTGAGGCTGATTTTCCTCACTAATCAGTTCCATTTATCAGTTCTAGGAAGCTAAAAATAAAAGAAGAAAAAAAATTAAAGAGAAAGCATGTAAAAGAAGAAGCATTGAAGTCTGAAAAAGATAGTGTGGAAGAAAATAAAAGGGAAAATAATATGTCTAAGTATGATAGTCATAAAGGTATGTGGAAGTTTAAGGTATTAGTGTTGTAGAATACAGTTTTGTTCTAATGTATTGCTGTGGATTATATACACTAATGGATATTTTGATTAGCATAAGTAGCAGTTTTAATGTATCCTTAGCCAATCAGATATGAGTATTATTTTAAGGAGAGAATTATAAATACTGATCTTCAGTCATGTGCGTAGTCATGTTGCTTAATTACTGATTATTTGTATTACCATAGTGCATAAGAACCCTAGTCAAAGCATTACTGGAAGATGCTCAAATACTACAGTGGTGGACACAGTAATAGAATCTGTATAGAACAGAATAGCTGGTTACATTTTCACTTCAGCACTTAAGTCCAAATGCAAATGTATTTACCAAAAATGGGTGAGATAAGATGCCTGTGGCAAGACTTAATTTAGAATTTAATTTACTTTTCATAGGCTTTGCTGCTAAACTTAAACAAGAATATTAAATAAAATACTACTACATTTCACATTAAACAGTTTAATATGTACTAGCTTTCTTCTGTGGAAAAGATAATGGTTGCTTTTAATTGTTTTTCCTTTGAGAATTATATGTGTAGTCTCACTTATAGGATGAACACATGTCCTTGGTGCAATGAGAGCCCTCTAGAAAACAAATGCCTGTTACTTGCTAATAGATACTGAGGATATATAAAGAGCTCTGGCTCTGATCCACATGGTCCCTTTCTTACTACTTTGGTAGTGAGTGTGGATCCCTCACATTCTTCATACCATTGTAGTGCTCTTTAGCAAACCCTGGTTCCATTCCATTAGGGTTACTAGGAACCAAAAATGGCATAGGCACCACAGATCCAGTGAGACCTCTGTATTGAGGGAGGGTCTGGAATTGTAATTTGTTGTTAGTTAGCAGTTAATGTCTTGGTTCCTTTGCAAAAAGATCCTCTGTATTGACTGCACTTTTGAATCTGTGTCCAAAGCCAATTCCAAATTGTAAGTCTGTGGTACATGAATCGTGATGGTTCTTCTGCCAGCCTGTGACTCATGAATTTTCTGGGCTCAACAATTTGAAAATTGGAGGTGTTCCAGGTGGTGAGAGGCTTGATGCCCCTGCCTTTACTGGTTTCTCCTAAGCCCCTGGTGCCAATGAGGGAAAAGGCTCAGGTGTCCAAGGAGAAGCCTGTGATGGGTTCTCCGAATAGCTGCACTGCTCCCCTGAAGAGAGGTGCCCATGCCGGAGGGCCAGGTCACCACGCAGCAAGTTGGCGTCATGGCAGCAGTCCCCAAGAAGGCACTCCTGGTCCCCGTCTCTGAGGCATTCTTCCTCATAGCACTGATCGTGATCTCCAGCAACGAGGGCTTCGTGCTGTGAAGGACAGCACCGATCCCACTCACCCTCACACAAGTGTTCTCCAGAGGAGAGTTGGCTCACTCTTCTCGTCACTCCCACTCCTTGACACCACATGGTGCAGAGCCCAGTCTCCGGAAAGGGAGCCATCGTCTAAAGGGGGCAAACACTGCTGCAACTCTTTGGTCCTGAGGCACCATTCTTTGACATGGCATCGGTCCCACTCATCCTCGGGGCGTGGATCCTCAGCAGCCTGGCATCAGTCGGGGAAGCGGCACCACCAGTCATCTTTCTCATGCTCCCCAACAGTGAGGTGGTGGTCCTCGGAGTGCCAGGGTGCTCAGGGGTCAGGGCACCACTCCTCCACCCCATGGCACCGCACTGCAAGGGACTCAGCTGCACTCCCCTGGGTCGTCCGGCAGCGAGTCCATTTCCTCAAGGGAGGACAGGCAGCTTGCTATCCGATCAGGGCACTGCCATCCCCCAAAGACGCAGGATCAAGTTCCCTGCTCTGCTGCTCCTGGTTGGCCTCAGAAAAGTGGCTGGCACAGTGGCCATATTGGGGACCCTGGGGAATACCAGTGGCCCCCATCATACAAATCCTTTGGCGTACATTCAGCGCCAGTGTCCCGGAGGTGCATGAGTTGGCTTCAAAGGAGGACTTGGAGGGGCGTCATCAACAGCTTCCTGTCAGTAGGAGGGGTTGCTGCTGCTGCCTGTATCAGCTCAGTCCTCATCGTCTTCCACAGATGAAGTGATCACGTCCAGGCCGTCTGTGTCCCTGGATGATTTTTGGACCCACCTGGAGTTCCCGAAGAGGGTGGCCTCAAATTTAGGGTTGGAAGCAGAGGAGCTTATGAAGGCCTCAGGCAGCCTCTTTGATGCGCTGGCAGCGGCAGCACCATCTCGGGTCACCCTGCCGGTTCATAAAGGAGTGCTCAAAGTAGTGAAGACCCTGTGGCAGATGCCATTGTGTGTGTCCCCAACCTCAAAGTGCAGAGAAAAAGTATTCTCTTCCCACCAAATGGTTTGAATCTCTGTTCACCCATCCTTCCCTGCATTTCCTGGTGGTGGCGTGAGGGAACTATGGTGATACACCTGACTTGCTGGGTGTTCATTCCTTTCGCTGTGGGCAAGGTAGTGCAGGTACTGACGGACACCACAGCTGCCATGTATTATATCAGTAGGCAGGGGGAAGCACGCTTCTTGGCCCTTTGCAAGGAAGCGGTATGTTTGTGCAAGCTCATGGTGAGCCTTGATATCCACCTTATAACCTCTCACCTGGGCATCAGGAACAACATGGCAGACTGTCTCAGCAGATCTTTTTTTATCCCACCATGACTGGCCGCTCCATCCAAGGGTAGCTACTATGATCTTCCAGAGGTGGGGCTCTCCCCAAGTGGACTTGTTTTGTGTCCAGATAGAACAAGAAGTGTCCACAGTTGTGTTCTCTCAGCAGCCTTGAAGGGGGTTCGCTCTCCAAAGCCTCTCTTTTACAGTGGAAGGGGGGTTCTGATGGACACGTTTTCGCCCATTACACTGCTTCACAGAGTCGTCCTGAAAATCAAGAGGGACAAGGCAGATCCAGCTTGGCCCCACCAGCATTGGTTCACCATGCTGCTGGACCTGATAATCGCCACCCCACTGGAGTTGCCTCAGTGCATGATCTCCTTTCCTAGGACCACAGTCGCCTACTGCATCCGGATCTTGAGTCCCTGCATCTGACAGCGTGGAGACTCCATGGCTGAACCCAGAGGAACGGGCCTGTTTGTCCCCTATTAAGCAAACTCTGCTGGGCAGTAGAAGGCCTTCCACTCATGTGACATGCCTGACCAAGTGGAAGTGGTTCACCTACTGGGCAATATCCCATGGAATTCCACCCGAGCGGTCATTGATCCCAGCTATTCTTGAGTAGTTATTGCACCTTAAGCTTCAAGGCCTAGGTATGGCCATTTTTTATGTGCAGTTAATATTAACTTTACCCTAAATTGTCAAAAGCTCTAGCTTTCTCTGATATTTGTGTTCTTCTTATAAAAATTTGCAGCATATTGAAAATCAAAACATTAGAAGTAGTGTAAATTCTGTGGAATCAAAATAAATACTGATTGGATTGGACTGGGAAGAGAGGGCTTGTAAGGACAGTGTGGCATAATACTGAGATGTATTAGTTTTATTCGTATGCACCTCATGCTGCTTGGTCTTATTGGTGTATGTGGATCTCTCCTTTTAGGGATAGAACCCCTAGAGTTTACAGTGCTTCAAATGGCATCCACTGCATCTCCTTGATTTACTAAGAAATGAAAGAAAGGGGCTGCATTCTTTAAAGAAAGTTTATTTAATTCCCCATCATGTTGGAGGCCTTGTTAGAGTAGTTAGATGATGTTACGGAATTATTTCAGGAAGAGAAAGTGGAAGATTCAGGTATTATCAACCACCTGTTCTGTTTCTTCATTCCTCATGAGAACATGGGATTTTCTTTAACATTCACATCTGGTGATTTTGAAAGATTCCATTGCCATCCAGGATATAGCAGAGTTGCTGGACATCAGGCCTGATCCAAAACCTACTGAAGTAAATGCCCATAAAATGAGAAGTACTCAAATGGAAATTGTTGTAACAGGGTAAAAACATGTTTAAAAAACACTGCCCCAAGTCCATTTTGAGAAAAGCTATAAATCCATGTGTGGGGGACTCAGAGACAGCAAAAAGGAAAAAACAACCCTAAACTAAAAGGAAACCCATGATAATGGGGGCTGGTACATGTAGCAGTTCCAGACCCAGACATGGGAATTTTGCAGTCGCTGCAAAATAAGCTTTGCAAGTCAGCAGTAAAGTTTCAAGGAGGGGGCTGCTGATAAGATGGTAAAGGAAGGATCTACCATTAGCTTAGTGGATGAAATGGCTGAAGAAGAGAGATAAAAGTGTTGTCAGATCGAGGCCTTTTCGGAGAGCCATAAAACAAGAAGGGGGTGCACCAGAATAGCACCGCGCAATGAGTCTGATCAACCATTTCGGCTCTCTCCAGTTCATCGCTCAAAATAATAGGGTAGGGTGTTAGAGCTGATAACCTGTGGGGCTTTGTCCTGCGGATGATAACCTGGGTGTGAATACGATAGAGGATCCACCTGGATGAAAATATAGTAACCTGGCCATGGTATATTTGTTTTTTTTGCTGCAGCTGAGTTCGTCCATATATGTGGTGAGTAGTGAGTGTGAATGTAAAACCAGTAATAATTCTACTTGCATTCCAGGGGTAATTGTTGCTGTAACTCTTGGGGTAACTGTTTTGCATATTTGTGTTGTTGTAATCTGTTTTTTGAGTTTTATTTGTGTGTTAAGAATCTGTAAAAGAATAAGAGAAGATAATTTGTGGTAAGGTAAAAACTCCCAATAAATAGTAGTTATAGATTGAATATAAAAGATGTGTTATTGTATAACTGAATGATGAATAATAGGTTTATGAGACATTGACCAAGTCTTGGACTAAGACAGATCCCAGCCGCCCTCATCCGTCCACAAGTTGGTCAGGGTGAATAGCAAGGGGGGCCTGTCTGAACCTAGTGACTCAACGGACAGGCGGAGTGACTGCAGCCACAAGGCTACCCTTTCCCCTTCCTAACTCATCAGCCTTTGTAGCTCCGTTGCTCAGTAGAGTTTCTGTGACTTCAAAGGACTTCTGTATCTGTTTGTTTGCCTTTCCTTCCCCCCTCCCGCTAAATAAGCGTTCCGCTATCAGATTCTTTCACCTCGTCAGTATTAATACGAGCTGAAAATTGAAACGGTGCGGATTCCTCAATAAGTCAAACCTAAGTTGTACAAATGTGTGCTTGCAAGTGGGTGTCTTAAGAATTAATCTCTTTAGAAAATCCACTGTTTTAAGCAAGGAATAGAAAGTCTCATTTCAAGTAAAACTGACACAGAGTCATAAATTAGTGAAAGTAAATAAGATAAAAACCCCTCATAGTTTCCCCCTCTCTCTCCAAGCCCCTCGCCCGTCTAAGGCGTGGAAAATAGACGAACTAAAAAGTTTTTTAACCCTTTGTCACCACAGAAATCACATCATTTTTGGTATATTGCTCATGTGGCCATTTCCATCAGTGCTCTCCTGATAACTGTCTCTTGATAAAAATGTTAAGAAATAGACTTTTCTTGGAAGGAAGGCATAATCATCAATGATGTTTCAGCTCAGGGTTGCTAATAATAATCTTAGGATAATAAGATCCTTTAGATCTTAGCCAAATTCCATTGTAGTTTTTACACCAAGATAGAGGTTTGCCTTTCTAGGAACTCTGTCACTACTGAAAAACTGAGACTTTTCATGAGCTTGGAAATTCCTTGGCTTGTCATAATCTTTATAGTTTTGATCTGTTCATTTCTAGATATCAGTATAATTTTTCTTCATATAAGCAGTCATCTTTTTTCCACAACCTGCTCAGAAATCCATCTTCTTGTTCTGATTGCAAAAGGAAAGAATATCCTTTTCTGCAATAGGAAGTCCCTCTACATCTGGATCTTTTAATGAGTCTGAGGTGCACACACATCTCCAATCAGTTGTGGCACAGTCTGTCCCTTCCCTGCTCCCTTGTGGAACCTGTTTTTTCCTTCCAGGCAGCATAGAACGAAATAGGGTTAGATGAGTGGGGTTTTAAAATAATCTGGGGAGAATGTTCCTTAGTTTCATTCCATGCCATCTCCCTTTTGAAACTCTCTTTAGTTATCAGCTCTTCTAACCTAGCATAAATACGTATCTCAGTTTTTCTACCCCAACTCACTTGGTCATGTTGGACATGGTCAGGATCTTCATCCAGATTTGAAATCTGAGTTTGTGATATGTTGCTAAATGTGGCCATTGATTGTTCACAAGCAGTTCAAGAAGTGCTTTTGGAGAGCTCTGAAACTTACTCTGAAGTATGAGATTTTCTTTGTGGCTGTCTTTCCAGAGACGTCCTCAATTCCTTTACGTTTGGTTTATCCGTTTTTGCTTATGTATTCTTGATTTTCCTTGAGTTCTGTTAAGGTAGCTACATATCACTTACCCTTTCAAAGATGCTACATATTTGAGCATCCTAATATTAAGTTGTTTAAATGTACTGTGTAATATATCTCCACCTGTATGAGGGCTGCTACCTTTTGCAGTTTGAATCAAATGCTTGTTGAACCAACTTCTGAGCCTCTGTGTTGTCTTTATACCATCTACTCTTCCAACCCATGATCTTTGTATTGTAATCTCAGGTAGGGAAAATCCAAGATTTACTGTCTGATCGTCCTTACATAGCGTTTCATAGGAGTACTTCCCTTACCAAGTTTCTGACTAAGGTGGTTTCCAAGTTCCATCTGAATCAATGCATAAATCTGCAGTTAGTCTTCCCTGAAACCTCATTCCATGTTGGGGAAGCTAGGTTACATACCTTTGGAAGCTTAGGAGTTCATAGCTACCATTTAATTAGACCGAACCTGTTCATAAACCCAGTTGAAGAGTAAGAGGGTAAGCTCTGTTATGTTGCCTTGCAGGTGTGTCTGATCCAAAAAGTTTTAGGGTGTAAGGGACTAAAGTATTGGTTATAGGAGCCTACCTTATGTAACATGGTAAAGGCCTAATTCTTACTTAGTGGATAATTGATTAGCAGTGGATAATTGATTAGCAGTGTATACATAGATGTTTTGTAGGCCTGAGTAACAGAGTATGATTGCTATGCATTTTGTATAATCTTTTAGAGGTAAGTGTGAACAAAGATTCTTAGGAAAGAATATTAACATGTAGACATCCTGTTATTGAGATTTTGGAGTGTCTAGGGGAAAAAAGGAAGATCCTTTTCAAATAATAGGATTGATGGTTTTGTTCCTATTAAAAAGGGAATCAACGTGTTAAGTAACTTACTGTGTAATTTGAAACACTATGTATGGCAATAACTATTACCAAATAAGAAAGGGAAGATTTGGGGTAGGCAGTGAGAAAAAGGGTATTGACAAAAGTTGTGTAATATTGTGCATAAAAGATCACGTTATGACCTGAAGTCTCTGTAAAACACCCACAGCTGCCTGTGTCAGCCAAAGGGTTTGTCTACACTGTAATGTAAGCCCAGGGTTAATAAAAATCAAGTTAGTAGGCCATGGGTTTGTTAACCTAGGGCTTGAGCATCTATACTCATCTGTAATCCTATGTGAGGAATTGTTGAACCATAGATCCCATCCTGAGTCTGCACAGCCTTATTCAGGCCAGAGTCTAATCATCCATATCCCAGACTCCCTCACATCCTCACGAAATGTGGCCACTTGAGCTATTTGTTCATGGTGCTGTGTGGGGAAACTTGACTGTGCGCCAAACTTGACTGTCCAGAGGACAAAGTAAGTCAGTCCAGAGAATTGTGGGATATTTTTTGGAAGACTCCAGGAGCATGAGTCCTTTGAGGCTGTCTACACTGCAAAGCAGTAGGACTTGAAACCTGGGATTCCAGTCTAATGCAGGCTTGGATCCTCTACCTCTGGCTCTGAGCCCTGCATTAGCGCTATTTGTGTGAAAACTGAGGGCGGTTAGGCTTCAGCTTGAGTTCAGACTTTGCACTTATACTGCAGTGTAGATATGCCCTATGTGAAAATAGCCAATTCACTGGCTTGATACCTTCCACCTGATCACTCAGGTGTAGCATCCTGCACCTATGCAAATGAAACCTGGTCCTTGACTTTAAGAACTCAGCATAAGCAGTAGTTTTGTCTGCCTAAACAGCAGGTCTGTCTGCTTTCCTTGGGTTTGTGAGGTAAACTGTGGGCCTGTTGAATTGGTCCTGAAATATCCTTGCATAGGATACTCTCCAGTTGGTGTAAATTATCTCCAGCATGTCTCAGACATGTATCACAGATGTGTAAGGCTGCTGTCTGGCACTCAATTCAGACATGTACACAACCTTTACTTTAGGTTGGGGTAGGGCTGGTCCCAAATTTGGGAGAGAAGCACTGCAGTCTTTATTAAAGTTATCTTCAGATCCATCTTCTTTGACGATAGTTAGTGCAAGTTAGTTTCTCAAGTAGCAGTCTATTAGAGGCAGTTCTTGAAATAGAAAGAAAGATTACTTGCTAGTGACTACAGTTCTCACACTTGCCACCCATCTTTTCTTCATTGTCTTTGCAAAGACATTGAGGCAGGGACAAGGCCAGGTTCCATATATACCTTTAAAACATAATGTTCAGGTGCATGCATCCCCACTGGTCACTGCTGGTCAGGAGAGTTCCCTCTAGGCACTAAGAGGGCATATGCATCCCATGTGATGGTAATTTGAAGCTACAATTACTGGTAATTAAAATTTTCTTTCTAATATTAATTGAGGAAGTATGGATAGCTTCTTTTGTAAATCAGTTTCTCGTGCATCTAAAATTCAATTACTAGTAAAAGAAATTCTGTTAAAATTTTCTTAAGCTATACCAGTTGCAAGTAGATCTGCTATAACCAAATTTGAATTCCAATTCACATGATAAAAAACATTTAAAAAAAATAATGTAATCAAGTTGATCTGTAATTTGGGGTTGTTTCTGTTTTGCAGCTGTACTGAACTGACATAGCAATCTTGCTTTTTTCTGTTATAGGTCCGGTTCAGAGGTGTTTATTTGCTAGTGATAGAGTCCTGCAGCATATTCTGCAAAATGTTGACCAGATAAAAACCGGTGTATATAATCCTTCCAAACTTCTTAGTGAACTACTTTCTTGGTGGGTAATAAGTGAAGAGGATTACACAGTGTGTTCCACAAGTAGCAATTCATCAAATGAAGTAATGGAACAGCTCCTAAATCACTTAATTCAGAAGACAAATAGAGTAAAGACAAGAATTTTTGTCCATGTGCTGAGTGAGCTTGAAGAGGTGGATCCAAAATTACATTATTGGATAAAAGATCTTAACAACTTTGGTAGGTCATATGTCATGTAACAGTAAAATAACTTAATTTGCAAATGAAATTACAAAATTAAGTATGCTTTCCACCTTGCGTTTTCTCCATTTACTGGAAAGTAACTCAGTAGTATGCTATCATGAGGTTCCATGTTTGTCTCAGTGCTTTCAAATTAAATTAGTTCAGTTACAAATTAAAAGATGGCTACAAGATCCCTAGCTGCCAGCCTTTAAAGTCAAGCTTTATTCTTTCTGACTTGTGGTTTAATCCTTAATCAGAAATTCTGCCCTTAGTTATCCCTGGGCAACCTCACTTGGCTCTGCACTGCTGTCAAAAACAGTAAAAGAACCTGTTATTGAAGTGTTCAGATGTGTCCTTAATACAAACAAGATGTATCTGAATAGTAAGGTGGCATTTTAAGTCACTTTCCAGAGTAAAATTGCTCTTCTAAATATTGGACTTCATAGCTATATTCACAGCAACGTTTAATTTTTATTAAGTTCCTAAAATTAAGTTGGTTTAAGTGACAGATAAATTGATGTATTGAACTCTTTGCAGCTGGTACATACAGGACTTTGTCAGTAGGAGAGGATCCAATGTGAAGAATCCTCCTCTTCAAAATCTAGAAAGGAGAAGACAGTTTGTAAAATAGAGAGAGATCTAAATATTTTTGCAAAGTAACCAGTAATTAATTGCCTTGGTCTTACAAATTGGAATGCTAATCTTCCTTGTAGCTGACAGCAGTTTGAAGAAGTCAGCTTTTAACTTTTTTGGTAATGTTGCCTTGATTATTTGGTTTGTCATTTAATTTAAAATATTGGGTGTATGTTACAAATAAAATGGGGTCAGATATGTAAAAAGTGGGGATAATTTTTTTAAAAAAATGGATTTCATTCCCTGTATTTTGACAGGCAAGTGATACATTTATGAAATTGATGGTAGACTAAATATTGATTTTTGGAATCGGTTTTGTTTGTTTGCACTTTGCAAGTCTATAGTTTATATCTTTGGTTTTGGCAACCTTACCTAGGTTTGGGAGCAAGCTGTTTTGTAGGAGATGTCAAACGTTCAGCCCTAAATTGGAATGCCCTAAGTAAGTCTTGAATTGAATATTAACTGATATTAACTTCTTTCATTTCAGGTTTGGAAGCCACAAAGATCTTTTTCTCTTGCTACGGAGATTTTATTAAAGAGCTTGACCTTAGCTTTATAACCATTCTCTGGAATGAGAAATATGGCAGTAAATTAGGCAATGTGCTGACTAACCTTGAAAATAATGAAATACTTAACTGTTTTTATGAAGCATCATTGAAGGAAACCCGTTGTGTAATATGGCTATTAGAGGATAATAGAGAAAAATTTCCATCTCTGCATCAAGCTTTAGATGAATTCTTTGATAAAATGGGTAAATGTATACCACTTCTCTCTTCTATAAGTGAGGCCTGCCTTTACTCAATGAGTAAATATATGTTATTGTGGATTATCCTAGGAAAGCGGTGATACTGTAACTTAAATGATATGATCTTGTGATAGTATTAGCCTTTCTTGATAAACTGCATATTGGATCTTCTGAATTCCATACTGAAGACTGAGCAAAGTCTAAAGAGGCCGGATCATGTAAAAAGAATGCAGCTAGTGTAGGCCAGAGTTGTTTAAATTAAATTAAACTAATAATTGGCATTATGTATATTGTAATGCTGTTCTGTAGTAGCTTTGAAATATGGATGAATATTTTTAAGGGATTACTTTGATTCTTGATGATAAATGTGATTAAAATTTTGTTTATGCATCTATAAAGATTTTACCCATGTATTTAAAAAATTGGAAATACAAAATGCAGCATAAGCCAGGCTCCTGTGAAACTACATAGACATTCTCTGAGATTAAATTTGTAGTTTTGTTGCCGGAGCTACATTTCCCATGTAAATAAACCTAGTAGTTTTACTTTGACTTGTTGGAAAAGGTGGAGTTTTTACCTGCTGCAGTTATTTTATAGGATATTGTCTTCAGGAAAAAAATAATTTAATTTGGACAAGTTTAACCTTAGGGTACCTTGAAATGCTAAACCCTTATCAAGGCTGTATGATGGCAGTGAGCGATGCCATGTTCCACTTTTAGGTTCCAACCCTACAAAGATGTATGTATGTGTTTACCCTTAAGCATATAAATAGTTCCAGTAAAACTAGTGCTTAACTCTAAGCATGTGCATGCATCTTAGCAGGAATGAAGTTTTAGAGAAAAACTTCTTTATTCAGGGGCTTATATTAAACATTAAAATGTTATTCCAAAAATGTCATCATTTACAGAGTCTAATATTTTGTGTACTACTTTATAACTTGCTTTCTTTAATGTGATTTAATATTTTCCTTTCAATAGATGTCCCTTGCATTATATTAAAGAAGCAGGAAAATGAAGATATCTCAGTAAGTTTTTTAAATAGTAAATTGAAAAATAAATAAATTCAGGCTCAAGAGAAAAGCATCACAGTAGACACAATGTATAATGAAGATGCATGCCCACTTAAAGGGGACTTGCAAAATAGGAAGGGAAAATTGTGTACTTCTAGGGTTTTCCTGTAGGCCTGAAAGGTTTTCAAAACAATCTATAGTTAGAAAAAGCAGAAATATTATGAATATCCCATCTTCCTTGATTTTTGGAAGAGCATTTTTCCCCTTGGCTAGAACAAGGAAGCCCTCTGATTCACGTAATAGTAAGGGCTTTAGAAACCATACTTGATACTAATGTGTAAAAATACTACTGTAAAAATAGCATTGGGGTGGTGGTGGGTCAGATACATTTACCCACTTTACAGGTAAAAGGCAGTTGCTCTATTTCTAATGCTTATTCCTCACATGAAGTTGTACTGTTTGGACATTGCAGTCTGTTACAAAAGTTGTCACAGAACAGCATCGTTTCATGTAGGAACAAGCAGCAGAAACAGAAAAGTTGTTGGTTCTGTTTTTAAAATCCTTGTCCTTACAATAAAATTGGAGAATGAGGAAAACACAGAACACGTGAGTGAAACAGTCTAAATAGATTTTTGCCAAGTTATTTTTCCAAGTAGATTTCAAGAAGTGAAAAAAAATACATTGCTTGTTGTATTTGGTAAATTATTATTCCAACCAAAATAAGACATTTAATTTGAAGAACTGTGTGTGTGTCAGTATAAGTAACACATGGTAACTTCACCTTAATGAGTAGCTATTGACTTTATATTTCTGTTTTAGAATAATGGTATCAAAGTTAAAAATAAAAATAGGAAGAAGAAGACAAAAGAATCAAGGGTATGTAATATTTTTATTGTTCATTTCTATAAATTGATAAGAATTGGAATTTTGATTATTTAAAAATCTACAACTGGGTACTTTCCAAAACAGCATGTTGAGAAGTATTCTTGAAATTCAGTTAAAGAAAAGTCCCTAGATGGAAAATGTTACTAAGGTACAGTTAATGTTGTAAGTATCAATTAAAGTAGTATTAGAAATGTATATTTATAGAAAGCAAAACCTTTAAAGTCAATACATTCATAGTTTCACAAACAACCATAGCTCTGAGGACCACATCAGCATCCTTTCTATCTTCCCAAAAATTCCCTTGCAGTGTACTGATCCACAGTTCAGTATTGGGGGGAGGGGGAGAATTCAGTACCATACAGCAAGAGAACCCAGTCTACTGTGATTACTTCAGAACTGTAATAGACTTTTTGGCTCCCGTTATCACTGGAAACACAAATTGGATTTGGCACATGAACCTTTATTTGTCCAACCGCTTCATGTACAGTAATCAACAAAGGTGAACATGACCAGGACTGTGAGGAAAATCCACTTTGTGTGAGAGAGTATATGGGAAACAATATTTGCATAGGGACTGTCTTCCCTTTGTTATTCTGATTGTGTTATGTGATATGTTAGTAACTGAAAAAGCAGGAGGCATCCCTTTAAAAGCTCAGGAAAAATATCCATTACTAGATACCTTTCAAATATTGGTTAACAGATAACTCTAAGGAATAATGTCCTGTTTCTGACTTCTGAAATGTGAGCTACTCTTTAGGAACTATTATCTGTTTGTCATTAGTTCTGCTTTTCAAGACCTGAATTTAGTGAGAGTACATTGCTAAGTAGTAGCCTTAAAAAGAATGATCTTTGTTTTCAGCTGACTTTGAAACTGTAGTAAAATAGAAGTTAAAATTTTTTCATTTATTAATATCAGATAGGGTACTTCTAAAGTTATAGAAGATGTATAAAGTTAATGAAAATTTGTCTTATTGGCAAAATAAAAAAATAGAGGACATAATATAAAATATATGAAACTTAGAAATGAATGAATAAGGTAGGTAAAATTACTTAACCTGAAGAATAAAAAAAGTAAAGGAGCAGGTTAACAGAAAAGCCTACTGTGGCACAGAATATAAACCAAATAAATACTTCAGTTCCAGCCCTCTAAAACCTTCAGTGGGAATATTCCTAATGCATGAAATTCATTACTTAAATATTTGTAGGATAGGGACAGTAGATTACATTTGAGAGTTAATGAAAAGGTAGGAAGATATCGGATTTAGATGAGAAAAGAGTGAAAAGTCATTTTGGGTTGAATGTGTCTTTCTAGTTTATGCAACTAGTTTTGAAGAACAGACGATTTATTTAGATCTGGCAGGAGTCCTCTAGCTTTTCTTGTAATCACGTGGTCAAATTTCATAATTCACTGTAGGGCATTTGAATACAGGTCAAACTAAAACAGGATTTAGTACAGATAAGTCACTTAAATTTCTGTTAGTGGATCATTGTCTTGTAGATATTTTAATTCTATATTGTGGCAAAGTAAAAAATTGTTTTTTTGTTTTTAATTTAGCCTATTTTAGTACTCTCTGGTGTGGTTGGTGCAGTAACCCGAGAAGAAGACGGTATATTTTCAGAAGAAAATACATTGTGAGTACCAACAAGCAACTTTTTTGTTGTTTTTGTGTAGCACCCCAGTGTTAGCAAGAAGGAGAATATACTGTCCCTTCTCTGAAGTATCATAAACATGTACCAGACCAAAACATTTATTAAGATGAAAGTTGAGGTTGACAGTATTTATCAATAACTTAAGGGTAAAACAGTCTTTACAAAAGCTTTGTGGTTAGTCTAAAAAAAATACACTGATGACAAAAAATTCAGACTCTCAGGGTGTTGCTTAGAGTAGGGGTTTCCAAACTATGGTATGCATACCACCAGTGGTATGCAGGCCACCTCCCAATGGTACTTGTCTGAGCTGTCTGACATGCCAGTTGTCAAGGTAGCTTAAGCAGAGCATCGGCAGGAGAACTTCAGGCTAAGCTGCTGCCAATGCTCCACTTAAGCTACCCTGGCAACTGGAGCGTCAGGCAGCTTAGTTCCTCGGCCGGTTGCTTCTTGAGCTTCTGGGTTCTGGCCTCGAGACCGGAATTGGTCATCATACTATAGGTGGTGGCGTTTTATGTTGGTGATATATAACATGGTTAGAGTTTGAGAACTGCTGGCTTAGAGATATCAAGCCATTCTTACCATCACTATTAAAAACTTTTAATCAGCTAATCTTGGGCCCTGTGCATTAGGACAGTGAGATGAGTCCAGTAAACTATGATCTGGGGGTTTTTTAATCATAAGATTTCTCTTCTTCCCAATAGAAGTTTTATGAATCCTGGTGAGCCTTTCATAATTCCAGAATATCTTCGTGATCAAGTGGAAGAATTTGAAGCTCTGTATGACAATGTTTCAGACGGCAACAGTTATCAGAGACTTTTGGATAATAATCCAGACCCAACATGTGAAAGCTTATATGAGTAGGTGTAAACTTTTCTATTCAGTAGTTTTAAAGTATATAGGTCCTCTTTTTAATTTGGGTGAATTTTCCAGTTTATGTGCAGATAAATTCTGCATCATCCATTTGAGATTTTATTTACAGTATTTTCTGAAAGAAGAAATGTTGAACCAGTAGGTAGAAATAAAACATCCTAAAATTAGAGTGTAATTGATAATAACTAATAACTCAAACTTTTGAGGAACACAAAAAATTGTGAGCAAATTGTATCCCTATAAATGTTGATGTAAGGGAATAAGAAATTCCATCAAAGGGAAAACTGGAGATTGTTTCTGAAAGATCGCCAGCCTTGGAGACAGAATATATCTGTTTTGCTAATATAGAATCTGTTCCAGCATCATCCCCCTCTTATATGCTTCAGCTTTGAGTTAAAAGGCCTCTGAATGCAAATTGTGATGGTAGAAAGTTTGATGTGGATGTCATTCTGTTGGGAACTGAACAGAGATGACCAGTTTTATTTCACAGAGTCCACTGAATAGCTGACAGTTGGTAATACTTGATTTCTACCAACACTTTGTTAAATTTGAACAAGTGACTTAGAAGTGGAAGATTTTGGTACTATTACTCATTTGCTGAGGTGTCTGTCTTTGTTATTGGCACACTAACTTACACTTAAATCTAATTTGCTTCACTATACAAATGGCAGCTGTGAAATAGTTCTCTCGGATCAGAATGGACACACACTTCTCTTCCAGCAGAAATTAAAACTATAGTGAGATTAGTTGACTGTCTGCTGATGTCAACTTGAACATAATTTTTCAATTAGTTTGTTATAGCACCTTCCCCTTGAGTTGTCCTGACAAATTTTGTGGTTCTGTAAAAGATTCCCAAAGGCAGGTGAAACAGTGAGGTGATTGTACACAAATTGCTGTTAAATGTCCAGAGTAAAGATACCGCTAAAAAGGAAACATTTTTCTATAATTTTTTTTTAAGTAATCTTAAAAGTTAAATAGCAAGTTTTTAAGACAACAGAAAAACACCCACATCATAGCGGTGGTGGTGGTAGAGAGATGGTTTGTGTTGAGGGTGTCAGAAAGGGTAATTGGGAATGACCAGTTTTAAAGGTGGTGCCTTTGTCTTAATATATCACTGCTGCAAGCATCAAATTATAAAGAAAATTTAGATTTGTGATCTCTAATTCAAAGATCATGTGAAATTGTAGGCCTAATTTATGGGACCGTGCATGTTTGTCTATATGCAAATGTACATTACCTAGTATCTCTAGTCTGGAGTTTATTTGCCAAATAGCTGAATGTGTCACAGTTCTGATTTTTAGTTTCTATTCTGAGCAGTAGAACTTTCCAGGCTGTGAGTAATTGCTGTCTTACAACAAAATGAAAGATTAGACACACACTGAGTTCTTTGTCTGGTGTCTGCAGTTTACTGCCTTAACCCCATTATTTCTGCATGGTGTTGGGAGTATTGGATATGGGAGTGTTGGACATTCTTTTCTTAGTGGAAAATGTGACAAAGTTTTTTTGATAATTGGTGAATTAGTGTAAGGTGTTTCATTCTTTAAAATGTTGTTGGTAGTCTGTCGCTGATGTCCATGTTGTAATTCTCATCTGTGGATATCCAGGTGACTGTGAAGTCTGAACCCTGATGCACAGAGTTGACCACACTGAGGGCATGGGAATTCCATATCTATAATTTTTGATGATGCAGCTCTGTTGCCGTTCATGTGCAATCTGGAGACGATTTTGTCAATTCCACTCAAACCTGTTAAATGATGATCTTGTCAGAGGCTGCCAGAGAGTCCTTACTGAGCCACAGGCTTGAGTTCTTTGAGATTTGATGCCAGCCCATTGAAGAGTACTCTTCAGGTTATCTTTGGAGCACTTATGTGGATGACCCCTCTTTCTTTTGTCCTGCCTCAGCTTCCCATACAAGATCTGTTTTGGAGGATAATGATCTTCCATACTGATGACATGTCTGCTCCACCTAAGTTGTACTCTCAATAGTATTTCCTCAATGCTGGATGTGTTTGTTCTCTCAAGGACCTTAATGTTGGTCAGTCTGTCCTGCTAGCATATGCTTATTATTGAATGGAGGAAGTGCATATGAAATTGCTCAAGCTGTTTAATGTGCCATCTATTAAGAGTCCATGTCTCATATCGATACAGGAGAGATGTTAGAACCACTGCACTGTAGATCTTCAGTTTGGTGGACAGACCAATGTTGTGTTGGTTAAGGACTTTTGTGTGGAGACAACCAACAGTCTGGCTAGCTTCACAGATTCTAGAGGTACTTTCTTTGTCAAGGGAACTGTCACTTGAGATGGGGCAACCCAAATACTTGAACTGATCCACATTTTTCAGCTGTGTGTCTTGGATGAAGATGGCTGACGGTGGGGCATTGGAATGAGCTGCTAGTTGGAACAAGTCCTCTGTCTTACCGTGATTCATGATGAGGCTGAAGAGCTGGGATGCTTCAGAAAACCGGTCAATGATGACCTGAAGCATGAAAATATGAAGGTCATCATATCTAAGGGTCATCAAGGTAAAGTCATCTGCAAAAAGTGCCTCAATGAGAAGTCTCACCAGCATCTTGGTCTCAGCACAAAGTCTTTGAAGATCAGAGAGGGAACCATCAAGTTGGTAGCAGATGTATATTCCATGATCCAAGTCCATTGAGGATGGCTGAGGACACAGGCAAAGAAGAAATTAAACAGCAATGGAGCCAAGTACCCAGCCTTGCTTCACTCCATCAAGATCTAATGTGTCAGAAGAGTCACCACTGGAGAACACTGGCACTGTCGTGCAGTCATGGAACAGACAGATGATTTGTATGAACCTTCTTGGGCAGCTGAGTTGATATAAAATATCCCATAGAACCTCTCTGACCATATTAAAAGCTTTGGTCAAGTCAATAAAGACTGCATACAGATCCATAATGTGCTGTAAACATTTTCCTGGACCTGCCTTACAACAAAAATCATGCCAGTAATACTACTAGCTAGTCTGAAACCACACACTGCTTCTGGCAGATTCTCCTCAGATAAGTTTGCAATGAGTCTGTTGAGTAGAATGTGAGTTAGTATTTTCACTGCTGTACAGAGGAGAAAAATGCTGCTGTAGTTTCTGCAGTCAGCTTTGCTGCCTTTGTTTTTGAACAGTGGTACAATAATAGCATTTTTGAAGTCTTGTGGCATTTCTTCTTCCTTCAAAATGCTACTCAGGATGTTGTGAAACACCTCAATAGCCTTTAGGCCTGCTTCTTTGTACAGTTCTGCCTGTCAAACAGTCGTATGACAAACTGTCCTTTAATCAGCATATTCCTTATTGAAGCATTTCAATGCAGGTGAAGAGACCTTTCTTGCCTCTCTCAAAGCTCATAAATGTGTATAAAGGGAAATGATGTACATTGCAGTAGTAGAAAAACAAACTTGTATGACACTCTACATCAGAAATCTTGGGGAATCCTATATTTGCTGCATGTTTTCATTTCATTCTTCTTCCTTTCATGTTCACCTGACTTTGCCTTATTTAAAATTGCTATGTTGAATATTGCACCAATGTTTTCTATAGCTACATTTTGTTTAGGCAGTTAGCTTTTATTTTTTCCTATTTACATTTCTAGTAATTTGTGTTTAACATCCGTGTAGTTGAGCTAACTACACTATGTGCTATCTTTTCCTTGGTAATCCTTCAAATGAAGTATATAACACTAGCTTCTTTTTGGAGAAAAGGTGTTAATTGAAAGATTCTGTTTTTCAACTTTTAATAAAACATAACTTCATTTATATTGGCACTGTATTTGGAGAAGTTAATTTGAGTCACAGTTGTAGAAGACGTAGAGAGCAAATACCTAGAATCAGTAGACGTTACTTAATGGTTTTGGTTTTTTTGAAAAAATATTAACTTAAAGTTTAATGCATTTCTAATGTTATTTTTCTTTGTAGAAATTACTTTTAAAACAATAATGTAAACACCAAATATGATTTAAAAGTGAATTGAAAATGCTTTGATTAATGAGGATACCTGTTTTTTTGGGGTTTTTTTTTCCAAGCTATTTCTCTCAGATCTTGGAGGAACATGGTCCCATGGAAATCGATAATAAATTGTTAATTGAAGAATATCAACATTTCCCTGCAGAAGCTCGTAAGATTGTGGAAGATGCAGGTGGTCTGAAACCTTTCCTTCTGGAATCCCTTCGTTTTGTTATGATGGATGATCTTATTGGCTTGATGAACCAGGCAGTTCTGCTTAAGGAAAATACAGACATAACTGAGACTGAAGAAAATACTAGAAATGAAGAGAAAATTCACATAGCCTGTCAAAATACTCAAGAAAATTCCCAGAGCAAACTACAGTTAAACCCAGCTGCTAAGGAATTCAAACCATTGTCTTATATTAAACCTTGTATGCCAATTTCTACTAATACTACAGAAGCAAACTGTAACACTCCAGAATATTTAGTCACAGGACATTCCTCACATAATTCTTATATATCAGTGCATTCTCTGCCTAATCCGAGTATTGATACCATAGAAGGACCACTATCTTTTACAAATGTATTGTTCCATGCCTCTATTTCTGATAATGATGATATACCTCTGACTGACGTTTCCTCAGGTTATGAAAATGAAAGAACGTTCCCAATGATTTCTCAAATACCTCCTATTCCAGATGTTGCCGGGCAACCTAGTTATATATATTCTGATTATGAAGCTCCTTTTGATATCGATAAGGCAACAGTATCAGACAGAGAGTATGTATCTGGCAATCATATACCAAGTCAAATACAAACATACCAGGACTCTCAGTATGTACTGGTGAAGTCAGACTACAGCACTTCTGGAGATAATATTGACCAGGAAATGAGCAGTATTAAGGAAGTTAAATATGACCTATCTGCTATGAAGATAGAATTGAAGAATAAAAATACACCTGTAATGAAAAGCATTCCACTTACAAGAATGATAGCTGTTCAGGTAAGAAATTAAAAGGAGAATCTTTTGAGGGTCCTCGAATAGTAATGCATTAAAGTTCCTTTCCTGTTCTTGTTTGATAAATGAAACACTTAATTCTCCAGGCCTGTCAATCCAGACACAGCTACTTTTTACAGCTCATTCAAATTTGTCCCTTTAATGCCTAAAATATACACTGATCTTTTACCAGGAGGGAGGGAGTTACACAGGTGAGTGTAAAATGTCTCTTATAGGTTGGGGAAAGTTCTTGTTCTTTAGCTTTATTTCAGTGGTTTACATTGATACTTACAAAATGAGATGTTAGCTGTATTTTAGAAAATAGTTTAAAATACACAGACATTTAAATTGTCATCTTATGGTAATGTACACTAAATTCAAGTTTTCAGAATATCTATATATTTACTACTCCACTGTGAGTTAAGACTAAATTGGACTTACTGTTTTGGGATCCAGTCCTGCAGATACTAACAAGCATTGCACTTTATGCTAAGTGTTTTTCATGATTGGCCCTTTATGGCTCTTCAGCATCACTTCACTGACCTTTTCACAATTATTTTGATATCAGTTGGTTATGTTAGTGTAAAAAGGCAGATATTTGTATATTAATGAGAAGGTATTATACAAGTTGTGGATTAGTTTTCGTAAAGAAATTAAAAATCAGATTGGTCTTCCTTGTTTTCCCATTTGGAAAACTGTTTTCAAACTAAGATCTGCATACAATGAAATATGTATCTCCTCTCAGCCCCAAACCCATCACATGCCTAGTAATTATATTTCTTTTCAGTGGTGCCATAATTTAAATCATTGAAAGATCAGCAGAAGTCAACTTTTAAGACTTTTGGTACAGTGGGAAATGCAGCTGCACCATACTTCTAGTAAATATTGTCTTGATATTAAGGATTTCTTAGGGACTCTGAAAGATAATGGAATTATCGTTTGTTGGTGCAAATAAGCATTTGAAAAAATTTACAAATAAAATTTACATTTCTTAAACTATTGCTGGTAGTAGACATCTCACCTGGAAATATGACCTCATTAGTGGAACAGGCAATGTCAAAAGTCCAGGGTCAGATTAATTAAGAATTAAAGCAATATAACTATTTTTGTAGCTTTTTGATGTTGGATTCCATTACTGCCACTATCCCTAATGATGTTAACTTTTTCAGAGTGGTCCGTACTACAGGTTATCAAAGTCAAGTTTATAATTAAGCTGTATTTTCAGATATTACACATTATTTGTGGTGATCGTTCGTTTTTTAAACTCTGAGAGTGGCATTTTCAAAGCGTTCAGTGTTGGCCTCACTCGATTCTTATCACAGTCTATAGAAAAATTCCCCCTAACTTCAGGGAAAGCTGGAAGCTAGTCCTGAACACTTTTGAAAATCCTACCCTGAGCTCTCAGATAAATTCTGCTTGCTCACTCAAGCTTCTTTATAATGAATCTGAAGGGATTGCTCTTTAAACATAATATGAATATCTGCTTGTTGACAAAAAAGTGGAGAAAATTCAGCCAAAATATCCTGCCTTCACTTAACATGCAGCCATTTTAGGGAACTCATTTACAACATGGTTATCCCTCAAGATGGTTCCTTCAAGCCTTGTAGATGGGACCTACCCATGATCTAAGTGTGATGTTAATGTGGCTTTAAGTTAGGTCCCATCTGAACTTTTAAGGGACTGGTTGCAAGTGTAGATGGGATATATTTTTTTTTTATTTAAATAACTAATGGTTATTTATATTTTAGGTAAATCAGGAATTAGCAGATAGGGAGGCTAATACCATGCCTCTTTATCCATTTGAAACTCAACAAGTAAGTACATGTATTTTTACTGCAGCAATGTTTTAAAAGTATGTGCTAATTGGATAAGGAAGAGCTAAGGGCCCAATGAGAAATGGACAGTGTCATTTAATTTAGTATCTAGCTAGTAAAATCCAACAAATTAGTCACTTAGTAGTAATATTTAAAAATATATCAATACAAGATATTTTGTTTGTTTGTGGGACGAGTGCTTAAATAACCAAAACTACTTCCAAACTATATTAAAATGTTCTATTTGTATAAATCAAGAGGAGCTTGAGACAAAAAGAATCCCCAAAAAATTTAGTAGTGAAAGGATAAAGGTGGCTGAAAATAAGGCTGAATTTTCAAGACCTTTAGGTTTTGTGGGTTTTTTTCCTCCACCCATCCTGTTAGGACCTGCTTCTTAATATGTCATACTGTAGGATTTAGAGAGCTGTAATGGAAAAGAAGTGGCAGTTTTGAAGCTCAGGTTCTTTAGTAGTTGTTACCCAAGCACTGGCAGCCAGTTTCAGTGATGAACTTCATAACTATTCCTTTCTAACAATTCTGAGCATGATTACATCCCTCTATTCTGGGGTATAGCAGAATCAAATTGATAGAAATACCTAGCTCCCTGTAATGTTAAATGGCAGTTTTATACCCACATCAGGGAAGGAACAGACCTTCAAAATTTTCATGCTAGTTTAGTGGTGAGTGAATATCAGTATTTATTTCTTAAGTTGAATTCAAACTCTTTTTAACTCTTTATCAACAACTAAGTTCTTCTAATCTTTTCTTCTAAATGTGTTGTGAATTAATGTTGTTACTGTAGGATAACAAAAAATGCTATAACAAAAGCTCTTTCATAACCTAAATTTCAGGGAGATATTTTACGTATGGAAAAAGAGTATCAAGTATTACAAAAGCAATTTAAGGGAGCAAAGGAAAAATGTGAACAGTTACAGTGCCGAAGCTCAGAAGAGACAAGTGTTTTAGAAGAACAACTAAAAAAAAGAACTGAAGAAAATAAGGTAAAGTTTTTACATACACCCGAGTGTAGGGTAACAGATAAAGAGCAATTGGAATTATTAAAACAACTCTTAGCTTTAGACAGCTTATTGATCAATAATGTATTTCAGACATAAATGGTAATCATCGCAATAAAGGCTAGCTTCAACAACAGAAGGCCTTTTTCAGTTTTTCTGAGTAGCCTTGTTTTCATATGAATGTGAATCAAACACTGGCGGGAACACATTTTCTGATCAGCATGCATTTGCTAGGAAGTATATCAATCTAAAAAACACCACTCAACTTACTCTAATAGTTTTAAAAGAAATGTTGTCTTTAAGAAACTACATTTTCTTAAATATCTTCTGCCTTTAGATTTCACAGAGAGAGCTGAATTGGTTTCACCAAGATTTAGAAATGGAAGTTAAGAAATGGCAACAGGAAAAAAAAGAAAACCAAGAAAAATTAAAAGCAACAAAGAATAAAGCCAAAAAACTTGCAGATACCAATGAGATGTAAGTGTCCAGTTTAGAAACTGATGCACATTGCTTTTCATTTGCATGATTTTAGAAATGGGAGTAGCGATGAAGTACTTGCAATATTAACTGGCTATAAATAAACCTTCTTAGATATTGATTCTGTATATTACAACTGAATTGTAGAATGATTTATATTATTGTTTTGATAAAACTCTACAAAATTGTTGATGGTTGGTAGCTGGATCATGTATGGAGTGAGAATACATGCAATCAGACTTGTTTTCTTATGGTTTGAGTGTGATACCCTTAAAAATAACACATATTACTCTGTGATTAGCCCTACTGATATTGGTGAATCTGTGTGCAGAATGATTTATATAACCAGGTTATAGAATACCTTGTTTCCCATCTCAGACTACCATCTTCAGTATTGTGTTTTCCCTTTGCACTGCCTTGTGCATCCCCCATTTCTCCACTGCTTTTGAACTTTTCTTCTCTTCCCTCATTCATTGATTCCATATTATATTCCCTCAACTCCTGTGCTCTCCCTCCTCTCCCATTACACGGTTATCCCAACCAAATCACAGCTTTGCCTCACACTTAAAATTCACTTTCTCTGTTCATTATGCCATGCAACAGAACACATCTCTGGAGCAATCCAAAGACAACGTTGATTTCCTCCTGTTTCAATTTTGCCATTTCTTGATATAGTTACACCTGATGTCACTCCATCATTGCATCTAATTAGCATGTAGTGTTGATATTAGATTTAGCATGACTGATTTTGCAGTTCAAAGTGAAACTGCAAGTGTTTCCTTAGCCTACTGTTTTTATCCTGTCTTATGAAACAGAAGCCTGAAAGGAGTCTCTGTGGAATTGGAATCCTTATTATTAAGGGTGCACGTTCCTTACATGGGCTTCTATCATCCCCATGCTGTGGGGTTTCTTGGCAACTGGGCTTTCTGGCTGTGGATAAGAGGGCATTACTTAAATCAGCTCATCTCCAACCACCCTATTCAACGAGCAGAGTTAGACAATGGTAGCAAATAAGAAATTTTCAAGCTAGTGATGTACTGGATGACTTGTTGAGGATTGGTTGTGGTATTATAAGAATTCATTATGCTTTCCAATAATGTTCTTAACATTTCATAAATATTGACTAAGTCATCTGGGTTTTGGAAGTCTTTCAGCGAGGTGTTGGATCACTAAACTTGGGTTAAAGTACATTTCTGCTTAAATACATTTTTATTTTGCAGGTTGAAAACATTTTAATGTTGCTTTATTTTAACTTGCAAAACATATATTGACACTTGTTTAGTGATACATCCCTGATCTGCCTTGACATTCTCCTATATTTTCAGGATCCTCTATTTACTTACTTTCCTTCTCAGGAGACTTTCAACCTTGGATGTTTTAATTTTTTTGCATATTTATTGATTAATTCTTCTTTTGTCTTGCTAGATGTGTTGGATCTCATCTTTCTTGACATGATCTTAAATAATTCAAATTACAAATTCATAATGCTGATTTAGCAGAAAACAGATATGTGGAATTAAGAGATTTATAAATCCTAAATGAACTACCTATAGATTTGTCAACCATACGTGTACAATTAAGGTTATAGAAAACTGTGTATTGTGGTTGCTGAGTAAACATTTTTCAAGCCAGACTTATTAGATTTCCTTGTTTATGATGCACGTAGGTACTTGAGAAACATCGATGAGAAGGACAAGCAATATACGGTGTATTTGGATAAATTCCTGGAGATCAGGTAATTTAAAAAAAAATAATTCTTGCCTCACTAAGCAATATTCAATGTTTCTATTGACTCATCTTAATTGATTGGTGTTCTTATCCTAACGCTGTTGTCTGTTGTATTAGATATAATAAAGAATCATGACTATCAGATTTGAATTGATAGGTATTTTGATTTTTCTCAAAATAAGGCACTACTGAGCTTAGTTTAAAACAAGTAAACTATAGTAGTGTGCTTTACTGAAAATCACCTAAATATTACTCAGGGACATTATGGTTATTGCTCTTCTTAGACACTTCTTAAAAGTATTTTCTCATAATTTATAACATGCAGCCACATGGTTTGACATATGAAGCATGTACGTCACCTGTCTTTGTACAATATAATACCAAGTTTCATTTGAGGATTTTAAGTAATATGTAGTATAACTGTACAGAGTGTCTTGTAATCAATGTTAAATCTGCATTTGGGGTCTGCATACAACGTGCATAAGTTGTAAATACTCATTTTAATTACACAATTTTGTAAAGTAAATCTGTACATAGTGTAAACTCTTCAGACTTTATTTACAATCATTCATATACATATGAATATGGTGTAAAGGTTTAGTGGTATGTGTTTGATGCATTGTTCAAGTATCATGTATTCCATATATGTAACATGTACAGAAACTGTTAAAAACGTGTTTGTGGTTTTTTGTATTATTCCATCTGCAAACCAGATCTGTTATCCAAATGTTTGGGGCTGTGAGGAAGAAGGAGGATTGCATCTAATATCTAAAATTTCTGAATCTCCCTCAAGTTACTTTGTTGCAGATATAAGATTCTGAAATATCTTGCAGGGCTAGAAAGATGTGCCTTACACCGCTGAGAAGGACAGGCAATCTTATTTATAGTTCAGATGATCAAGAGATCTTAGACCATAAACCTTTCACTTGCGTATTGCATGTTCTAGGCATCAATAATTTTGGGGGAAGGAGTGAAATATTTTTGTAAAAAGTTATAGAAGTGTGGCTTACTGAATCTGTGCAGAACTTAGAATATCACTAGTAGCTAAGGATATTGGTTAGAGAGCAGGTGAAGCAATGAAAGGTGCCATGATAAATCAATAAATGTAAAGTCATACATTTAGGAACAAAAATGCAGGCCATACTTAGAGGATGAAGGTCTCTATCCTGGGAACAGTAACTCTGAAAGTAACTTGGGGGTCATAGTAAATAATCAGCTGAACATGAGCTCCCAGTGTGATGCTGTGGCCAGAAGGGCTAATATGATACTTGGGTGTTTATAAACAGAGGAACATTTATTAGGAATAGAGAGGTTATATTATCATGTATTTGTCACTAGTGCAACTGTTGCTGGAATATTGTCTAGTTCTGGTGTCTGCAATTAAAGAAGAATTTTAAAAAAAATTGGAGAGGATTCAGAAAAGAGCTGCAAGCATGATTAAAGAATTGGAAAATATGCTTTATCACAAAAGACTCAAGGAGCTCAATCTATTTTACCATATCAAAGAGAAAGTTAAGGAGCAATTTTCTTAGTCTATAAGTACCTACATGAGGAACAGAACTTTGATACTAGAGAGCTTCTCAACTTAGCAGACAAAAGTATAACAAGACCCAAAGGCAGAAAGTTGAAGCTGGACAAATTGAGACTAGAAATAAGGTGCATATTTTTTACACTGAAGGTAAACCAGCACTGGAACAACTTAGTAGGGGTTGTGGTGGATTCTCCGGGGTTTTTTTAAGGGAAATTTTTAATCAAAATTGGATCATTAAGATATGCTCTTGTTCAAACAGGAAATAATTCAAGGAAGTTCTGTGGTCTGTATTGTGCAGGAGGTCAGGCTAATGATCATAGTGGTCTCTTCCAGGTTTAGAATGTATAAATCTATGAAAAACAATTTGGGTTGCTTCCATAAATTATCAAATACATAACACCACCACATGAATTTATACATGTCTGTGTTGCATCTATCTCTCTGATGTTGTCTTTCATGCTAGCTCTCCTCCTTTCTTTTTAGAAGCTAGAGAACAAAAATCTCTCCTGCACCGCATGCCTTAGTCCCCTTTTTCGTTCTGGATTTGATCAGCCTCTCTCTTCCTCTGAAAAAGCATCAACATTGATAGGAAAGCAGTTGTGGGAAATAATTTAAGTGCTGCTGTGGTACAGCAGGAGAGCTCACATACTTGGAGTTACAGCAGTCTTGTAGCCTTGATCTTAAATTAGGTTCTCAATATACAAGTGGTAGGTTTAGAATTATTCATATTAAGTGTACCTACCCCACCATATTTTAAGATGAGTGAACTCTGTCCTATAATTAATCCAGTACTCATGTCTACACGTAATGTACATAAAGCAATGAGTGATGCATATTTTCATAGAAGAGGGGAAAAAATTCCTTTGTATAACTGTTGGAGTATAGTTCAAACGTAAATGGCATCCCAATATTCTTTTTGACATCTTCATTTATTTATTTATTTTTTTTACTTCACAGTAATAAATTTGCCAATGAAAAAGTACAGCTGGAGGAGCTAATAAAAAAGAACAAAGATAATTACCAGGAGAGTATTAAAAGAGCTGTTGCAGCAGAGGTAAAAAACGCTACACTAGAATCTTGCTCCTTTGTATTTCACTAATCCTCATAAAAAGCTGCATCTGCCTACGTCTCAGAACAGAGTCAGAAGAGAGATCTGGGGCAGTCTCTTCTTAATGGTGACTTCATTACTGTTACAAAATCACCTTCATAACATTTAATAGTATGCTTAGAAGTATTAGCATAAATAATTAAAACTGTACTTGCTAAATCAGCACAGTATGTTTTGTGATGTGCTATCCTGGATTTTGTTGTCCATTTCTAATGCTCCGTGGATCTCCGAGACACTGCAATTTAGCAAGGTTCTATTGTATTTCATCTGTGTATAAATTTTTAGAAGCAGTTGGATGTTTGGGTCAATTTGATAATTGCCAAACATTTTTTTAAAAAGTTAAATTTAAGTCTACTCTTAAAAGGTAATTGCAGTTAAATAATATTTTATTCCTTTGACAGGCACATAGTTTCCATTAGTGGGGACTACTCAGAAAAAAGAATATTTTTATTTAAAAAAATAGATCTTGAACAGGAATATTGGCACTTCTATTTCCAGTAGAATTAGAATGCACAGATTTCTTTGAATATTTCATTCAAAGGCTGGCATCTTATAAATAATAATAATAAGACTGCCCATAATAGTTCTGTTAGGTAATTTTCTCTAAAACCTCTGTTTTTCTATATTCAGAATGCATTTAACACAAATTTATTGAATAAAAGATGATACAACTTTTCCTTTAAGGAAGTTTTGGGTTGTCAAATTTGCTTGTGATTGCAAGTTGTACATTATAAAAAGGTTGTCCTGATGAGCTAGAAGCCAATGTATCTGACTTGAAACAGATAAATACCTTTTTAATCATAAAGATAATACATAATGTCAAGATTCTGTTTTCAAAGAATGGGGATGGGAAGAGTTGCACTATTTATGAAAGTTTTAAAGCTCAATAGACTTTCAGCCACCTGGGAGCTATTAAGTTTACTTAAGCAATTCTGTCATTGCATTTTAACACTGCTTGAAATATCTCATTACAGGGATGTGCTAGAACTAGGCCTTTCCTGAGTAGAAATGTATTTCATTACATCACAACTCATCGTGTGTATTGAAGACAAGATTGAGGCTGAAGTTAGATTAATAATTCTTTAGTTTTACTGCTTGAGCTAAAGAAAATGCTTGTACTGTATATTGTTTAAGTTGGTGAATTTATTTTTAGGTGTCAGTACTTGAAAACTGGAAAAACACTGAAGTATGCAAGTTATGCAGCATAGTTTCAAATGCAGAAGCAAATCTTAAATTGCTAAAGTTAAAGAGCAGGTATGCAATTAATTCACTAGAATTTGTCTAACAATTATGAAATAAAAACAAAAAGTCTAATTAGAGAATGTCACTATTTCATCTAGAATTGCATTTTAGTCTAGATTCAATTAAAATGAAAAATTCAGTAATGACATATTTTTACTCTCCTGTTTTCTGTTTTTAGTATTATTTTATTTCCTCTCACTAATTTAGACTTGGTTTTATTTGTTTAATGCAGCTGAACATTTCTGTTGGGGTTAATAATATTCACGTTGCCAGTTGCATTGGTGATTTCAAATAAGCACCATCATCCATGTTTTGCAGACAGCTAAATATATCTTTTGGAAAGTCCTACACAATGTTAAAGCTTTGAGCAAGTATGTCTTTTTGATGCCTGGCATCAGATTTTGCAGGCCTGAAAATGGAAATTCTGAATTTTTAGGAAAGCAAAGTAGTATTTTATTAACTTTGTGAATTACAACAGTTGTAAAAAATCATCTCTTGGTTGTTAGCGTTCAATCTCTGAGTATCCTACATGTGAAAAATTCAGAGTAAAAGACCATCTGGCTTTATGCCTGTTCTGGTTTTTCATGTAGCTGAGAACTGCCCACCTTTCCCTGCCTGACGGTATGAGGAAGGGAGAAACACTAGAAGTAGTAGGAGATGGAGCAAGGCTGATGGACATGCTGGAGGTCTGTTTTTGCATGTGAGGCGACAGAGGTGGGATTGGTTGCACTCAAGAGCCTTCCTCCTCGCTGTCCACAGCATCCTCTCAAGGTGCTGGGATACCCTTAGGAATCTGGCTATTGCTTAGGGGCCTTACTTTCCAAGACTGGCTTGTTTCTAAGGGTTAAATTAGTAGAGTGAGGCTGATGTTCTAATTTGTTAAAACTCTGCTTGACTGAAGTCTTCATCTATTACACTTTTGGGTGGCAGTTTTTTCTGTTGGAAAATCACTTACAAACTCAAGTATTCATTATTTTGAACTCAAAATTTGAAATATTTCAGTGGTCCCACTTCAGTGTTACCTCAGTTGAAGTCACAGATTGATTCTTGGGAAACATTTATTTCAGATATGAAGAAAGAAATGGAAAAAGTAGAAGTAAGTCTGTTTTTCCAAACACCTTTTCCTGTATTATATGAGTATTATATTATATTATATGTATTATGCTCCTTAATTATCTGTTCTTACCAAAAATAGAATTTGTGATGTGCATGGTAGGTTAATCAGATATAATATATATACTTGAACAGTCATAAGTATTTCGACTTGTATTTCTTTTCTGATTATTGAATACAGATCTCAACTACTCTTAATGTATTTACTTAAATGAGTAACTTTTAAGAGCCCTGATCCAGCACACACCCAGTCATCCTAAATCTATAAAATTAATGAATGTATCTTTAGATGGTTGTTTTTTTAATATATACAGTAACATAGCAAAAATAAAACTGAACTTTTATGTAGCCTTATTTCTACGTGTTAGATCTTTGGTCTCTCTCAAAATGTAGCACTGTTAATTGGTACTTTGAGTTCTTATTTTGATCTAACTAGAATAATTTAAAGGCTGATATTTTTTTTTGTCTTTTTCTGCAGTCCCAGTATGAAGAGAGAATTCACTTAGTGAAAAATGGTGCACACCTAAATGGTCTCTCTAAAGTGCAACCTGCTGATATTCAGTCTCCTCCTAGCATCACAGTAAGTATCTCAAAGCTGCTACCCGCTCTGTTTCAAAGAAAGCAAACGGAATCACTAAGTTCTTTCAGATGTTGTCAGTGAGATCCCACTGTGGGTGTGTATGTGCTTCATGTATTTGAAATGGGAGATTTTTTTTTTAATAAACATGTCTGTATGCCATTATATGGGGACATAAGATGTGGGGTAGCTGCGATAATCCCTTAGTTCACTCTTATTGCCCACTAGGAGGAGATGAAACCTAGCAATTATCTGACCTGGGACTCTCTTTAGAGACTATAAAACTGGTTTTTCAACAACAACAAAAAAAGCTCCATCTTCATACTTCTGTGGAACTGGATGTTCCAAAAAAAAGAAAAGATTATCGGTGACTCAACTGTACAGCCAGGCAAGCTGCTTCATGTCAACTGCCAAACCTCAGGGCAGAGTGCAAACCTTCAGGATTCACACACTGCTTATCCTGTGAGGGATTGATCCCTGTCAAAGATGGATGAAGCTGCTGCTTCTTCAAGTAGCGTCTGTATGGTGCTTCACTATAGTTGTGCTTGCATCCTTGTGCTGCTGACTGGAGAGTTTTGGTAGCAGTGTCTGTTCGACCCACACATGCGCTGTCCCCCCACTTGTGCTCTTCCACGAAGCTAACCAACGCTATGCAGGCAAACCCTTCTCAGTTTCTTCTCAGCCACCCCGGCTAGCAATGGAGCTTTATTGGACCTTTAACTTTCTAAAGACTTGTTAATTGTTTCTCCTTTTTTCTTTTTAACAACTACTTAGCATTTCCTTTTTCTTTTATTTAAAAAAATTGTTTACATGCACACACTCCCATCCGGGGACCCTCCTTGAACAGGGTGCTCGGTTCACCAGGCTTCAGAAAGTGTCTCAACTACAAAGAATCTATCCCAGTGACAGACAGACATTCCCAGTGTGTCTGTTGCCTTGGGGGAAAACCACATTACCAAGAAGTGTGATTTATGCCAGCAGTTAAAATCGTGGTCCAGAAAGAATATAAAGCTGAGACTCAAACTTCTTCTAATGGAAGCGACTCTCCAACAACCTTAAGACCAGCATCAAGACTCAGGACGGGGGAAATCTTCAGCATAGTACTCTACATCTAAGGGAGGTAAACCTAAGAAGACAACCATGAGCCACGCACAACAGGCTTCAAAGAAGAGAGCCATGATTCCCCACAGCGAGCCTCGATCAAGCCAAAATAGTATCACCAACTCATTTGGTATCATTAGCACCGAAACCATCTAAACCCGGTACCCAGATCTCCCAGCAGAATACACTGTGCTACCGAAGTGCCCAATGGGCACAGGCAAGGAAACATCGGTACCAACAGGACCATTCAACCAGTACTGCACCACTAATGGTATTTATGCCTATGGCATCGCCAGATTTCCGGTACTTAAGAGACCTTTCCATGTCTGGTTCACTTGCCTCTCCTCAATACTGGGGCTCCAGTACAGAGTCAGCCTCAAGCTCCGGATTCCCCTACAACTTTGTGCCATGCACCCCCATTTCTAATGAGAAGTCAACGAACGGAAGCACTTTATCTCCTGTTGCTCCTCTCATTCACCCTGTGTTACCTATTAGCAATACAGACCTCAACCATATCGTTCCTCTGACCTTTAACCTCCTCCTTGGTATGGACAGCCATGGAACCAACTGCCGGGACCCTTCTTACCATCCCAGTGGCCTTACTGGGATCCATGACAGGCATATAGGCATTGTGCCTCTTGAAGCTCTAGCATGGCCAATGAGGCATCCTCTTTTGGCCACTGCATCTAGTGCTTCCAAGTTTCCTGAACAGATAAGAGAGGAACGGGCGTCTGATATTGAGAAAGAAGTTATACCCCAGACTAATTTCTCATTGTCATCACCAGATGAGACAGTGATGACCCCTCCACTATTGTTGGCAGACAATTTCAAACTTTTCCAAGAATTAGCTCAGAGGGTGGCAAAGGGTACCACTAGTTGTAGGTGACGAGTCCCACCATAAATTACTGGACATTTTACACTCCTCTACATCATCCAGAGTCGCTCTCCCTATCAGCAAGGCTCTCTTGGACCCTGCCAAACTTATGTGGCAGACCCCTGTGTTGGTCCCATCAACACACAAGTAATCTGATTAAAAAAAATATGTGCCAGCGAAAGACACAATTTTTCTTCTCCCACCTGCTCCCTAATCTGATCATTGTGGATGCAGTGAACTCTAGAGATCGACAACACCAGGTGAAATCCACCCTTACATCAGGGTTTGGAAGTGCCTCAATCTCTTTGGGAGAGAGAATTATTTAGCAGCGACTTCACAATTCTGTGGTGCAACTCTCAAACCTTACTGGCAAAATATGATTACATCAATTATTCAAAACTATATTTTATTGAGCAGTTCTTACAAAGATCAATTCAAGGCCATCATCAAGAGGGTTAATTTGTGGCTAAGACTGCACTCCAGTCAGCACTCGACACTGCTGACATGATGGCATGTTTTATCTCCACTTCTGTTATGATGAGATGAGCCTCTTGGCTGCACTTATCAGGCTTCCCCAAGGAAGTGCAACCAACCGTGGAAGACCTTCTTTTCAAAGGCACAACGTTGTTTACAAACAAGATGGACACTTCCCTTCCCACACTGAAAGACTCAAGTGCTACTCTTTGTTTGCTTGGAACTTAACACACTTGGGTAGAAGAGAAAATAGAGTCCTCAGACCACACTCATCAAAGCATTCAGCCCGACACGCTTTCGAACCACAAAGGAAGAAGTCCAGATTTTCCAAATGGAAACCTTCGGGGCTCAGAGCCTCATTTTTCCCAGCTGTCCACCTCAAAATGTTAGTTTCGATGGATTGGTGTAGATGGTGTCAGACCACTCAGTGCCATCTAACACTGACCACCCCTTCGCATCATTATGGATGCCACCTTGCCCCATTTCATAGTGCTTGGGAACGGATAACCTCTGACAAATGAGTGCTAGAGATTTGCTATGTGTATTCCATTCATTTCACTGCCTCCTGCCCCCCATACCTTTTCCTATCCCTCTTCAGGGACTGTGCGCATGAGCTCCTGTTATGACAGGAGATAGATCATCTCAGTGTAGGAACTATATAACCAGTACCTCAACATCTCAGAGGCAAGGGCTTTAACTCTCATTACTTCCCAATACACAAGAAAAAGGGAACTTGGAGACCTATACTACACCTCAGGGCATTCAACAAAATTTTGTCAAGCCTCAGAAGTTCAAAACGGTCACTTTAGCAACAATTATGCCAAAATTCGAACAGGGAGACTGGTTCTCAGCCCTTGACCTCCAAGACACTTATTTCCATATTTCAATCAAACCATGTCACAGATGATTCCTGAGATTCATACAAGGGCCTCACCACTACCAGTACAGAGTACTCCCCTTTGGCCTCTCATTGGTCCTTGGAGTATTCTCCAGGGTCTTTTCTGTAGTAGCAGTCCACCTACATGCCCGGGGCATCAAGATCTACCTTTATCTGGCTGATCTTCTCAGAGCACATGCTCCTTTGATGAAGCTTAACGAATTACCCATATGACTTTGGATTTATGCAAAAATCTGGGTCTACAAATCAACATACAAAAGTCAACATTAACCCGAGTACTGAGACTAGAATTCATGGGAGCTGATCTCGGTTCTGTCTGAGCAAGAGCACTC
Source organism: Mesoclemmys tuberculata (assembly GCA_007922155.1). Taxonomy (NCBI): domain Eukaryota; kingdom Metazoa; phylum Chordata; order Testudines; family Chelidae; genus Mesoclemmys; species Mesoclemmys tuberculata. Next base: position 34,273,591 of record ML675610.1, read on the forward strand.
CTCCCACAACACAGATTCATCAGTCTCTCCACGCTTACAGAGACCATGCAAACCAGGCTTCAAATATCAGCAGACATTGTCTTCAGTTTCTGGGCACATTGCCGTACGGTGCTGGAAATGGGAGTACTACCACACCTCCAGCTTGAAGTGGTTTGCATTATATACAAGGTTTACAGTTTGATGCAATGATGCTCAGCATCCCTACAAAAAAAAGTTGTTCGAGCTCCCCTCCACATGGTTGCAGGCACATTTGTGATAGCTCATGCCAGACTTCGAATGAGATGCCACCAATCATGGCTCAGCTTGGTTTACAGACTGAACAAAGATAGCTTAGACAAACAACTATCGCTACCCTCCAAGATCAAATAAACCTTGAATTGGTGAAAGGACGAAGCAAACATCTGCATGGAAATCCCATTTGCACAGCCTCCCCCATCACTACTCCTCACCCCTGATGCATCCCTCACAGGATGGGGTGCACATCTCAACAATCTCACCATACAAGCCAAGTGGTCACCCTTTCAGGTGTGCCTTTACATCAACCTCTTTGAACTCAGAGGGGTCAGAAATGCATGCGCTCATGTCCTTCATTAGATCAGAGGCACAAAGACAAAGATCGTGACTCAAAATATAGCATGCTTATGCTACGTAAATTGTCAAGGGGGAGCCAGCTTGCCCTCCCTCTGTGTAGAAGGGAGTGCACAACAGTGGACAGTCTCAACCACAGATTCCAACACGATTGCGAGGTAGACTCAGTGATGCGCCCCAACATGTTCCAATGATTGGGACACTGGTAATAGATTTGTTTGCCACTTACCAGAAAAAGATGTTCATGATACTGCTCCAGAGCACGCATCAGACAACACTCCATGGGGGATGCTGTCCTCCTTTTGTGAGACAAAGGCCTTCTTTACACCTTTTCTCTATTGCTGAAAGTCCTGTTGAAAATAAAGAGAGAGAGAGCAGCCATCATACTGACTGCTCCCACATGGCCGAGACTGACATGATACCCTTACTTGTCACAACTGGCACTGTATCCACCGATGACTCTAACTCACTCCTTATCTCCTCTCACAGAACAATGGACATACCGTCCATCCCAACCTGTGGATATTACTGCTCAAAGCCTGCCTCCATCGTGGTTTCAATGCATAGAGACATCCTGCTCTAAGGAGGTACAGAAAGTGTTACTGCACAGTAGGAAAGGGGCTACCTGTTCTTATCTACAAAAGAGAACCAGATTTCAGATACGGTGCCATCTAGAAGAATTACCCCGACTAAAGCCACACTGCCAATAGTCTTAGGTTATTTATTTACTGACTCTTAAGAAATCAGGAATCTCTGTTAGTTCTCTGAAGGAACACTTAGCAGCAATAGCGACTTTTCACCAACAGATAGAAGGGTACGCACAATGGAACCTGAATTTAGTTTTAAAAGGGCTAACCAGACCTCCCTTTGAACCCATGGCCACTTGTTTGCTGCCTCACCTTTCAAGGAAAGCGGCATTTCTGATTGCCATTACCTCTGCAAGAAGGTTAGGGGAGATAGTGGCTCTGATGTCACACTTAGACTGCACCCAAAGTTCACCTCCAGAGTAACTTCTGCATTTCATATGAATCAACTCCTTCACCTTCCGACCTTTCATCCCAGACCTTAGCAGGATAATAAGGAAGCCATTCTACACATGCTTGATATAAGGAAACCCTTGAGTTTCTACTTGGACAGGACAAAAGCTTTTAGGAAATCTTAGGATCTTTCTCTTCATTGCAAATAGGTCTAAAGGCACAGCAGTTTCAGCTAAAGTCTTTCTAAATGGCTTTTGACCTGTATCAAACACTTATAAAATTCATGCCTTCTTCCAGATGTCCCCATACCAGAAATCTGCAGAGCAGCTATCTGGGCACCTGCACATACGTTTGCAGAACACGGTCAGCATGGGGCACTCTGCTGCAGATGCTAGATTTGGCTCTGCAGTATTGTCATCCGTAACAGACTTGACTCCGAAGCCACAGCCTCCTGTTGGGAATACTGCTCAGGAGCCACCTGCAGTGCAGCACCCATAAGGACGCTACTAGAGGGGAGGAAGTTACCCACCTTGGACAGTGATGATGGTTCTTTGAGCTGTGTCCCCCTATGGGTGCTCCATGACCCACCCTCCTCCTCTCCACTTGGAGTTCTCAGAAACTTTGTGGTAGAGAAGGAACTGAGGGTTTGCTTGGGCACCGCTAGTTTGCCTCATGACAGAGCGTGGGGGATGGTGCATGTGCTGGCCGAGACGAGACTGCTACCACAACTCTCCAGTCAGCGCAGGGAGGCAAGCGCACCATAGGAGTAGACCTCTCGAAGAACCATCGTTACTGCACAGGTTGAGTAACTTCCTTTTCTGTCTAGCCATATCCCCGTCGTGTTCTTTGTGCAAGGTCTCTTCCTCTAGAACCCACCAGTCCAGGGATGCTTAGCGTAAGCGACATCTGCTAGAGTAGTTCAGGTTGGTCAGTTCAGATACAGAGGTGATAACTGCTACCAGAGCAAGCCAGATAAACCAGCATTGGCCAGCGTTCCCTCGAGTGCACACAACACCCAGTATCAGGCAGTAGAAAGAAGGCAAAAAGGACACAGACAGAGCCTCCCCAGCAGCTTTGACTCCAAAGACACATCAGCATAACTGAGGTACTCTACAGCAACAGCACTAGCATAGCAGGCAGTAAAACCTCTCAGGCCTTCTCAGTGACTCCCCACGGTAGTAACAGAAATGAACCATGACAATATCACCGCTGTCCTCATTGCTGCCTACTGACCAAGACACTGTTGGCTGCTGGACCTGCCACAAGTGTCCATTCAACAGCCTAGTCAGCTCTCAGCCTCCTCAGACTGGATCTCACAGCACCACAGCCAGATATTCCCTCCAGATCCAAATTCACTGCACCTGATGGCATGGCTGTTGACTGGTTGAATACCATGGGCAAGAACTGCTCCCTTAAAGTTCCAAGAAATCCTGATACAGAGCAGGAAGACATCTCCCAAAAAGATGTATTTGTCTCAGTATGGTCTAGTTTTAGTCCAGGTCTCAATATTGAAGATTCTTGACTATTTATGGTACTTAAAGCAGGCTGTCCTCTTGTGCAGTCCTAGTAAGCTCCACCATCCAACAGTTTTGGCATGCCATCTGCTTGTGCAGTCGTGCTCAGTTTTTTCTAACGTAACAGCATCAAAGTTCCTCAAAGGGCTATTACATAATTACCCACCCATCAGAGAATCTGTTCCTGCCTGGGACCTCAGCATAGTCCTCTTTAGACACATGGAGTCTGCTCCCTTTGAACCTCTTTCAGAGAGCTGCTTACAATCACCTCACTCTGAAGAGTCTTCCTATTGGCTATCACTTTGGCCAGAAAAGGTAGCAAGTTTCCAGTGCTTATGGCTATAACCTTCCCTAAATGACCATTTCATGGTGATAAAATGGTGCTAAGATCTCACCCAAAATTCATCCCCAAAGTAGTCTCTGAATTTTGTGTAAACCTATTGATCTACTTATCTCTTCCCGAAACTATAGTCTGCGCTGGGCAAAAAGAAGTTGCACACATTTAGATGTGTCCAGGACTTCGTTTTGTTCCATTAACAAGACCAAACCCTTCACACAGTCTCCCCTTTTTCTAGCTATATCTGTGCATTGTAAAGATCAGGCCCTCTCTTCACAGAGATGAATGGATAATACAATATCTCTTTGTTATTAGCCAGCTGGTGTATTTGGTGGGAGAGATACTAAGTCTCACTTCACTAGAGCTCCAGCAGTATTATTCACCTGCTTCAGGAATATGCCAACATCAGAAATCTGCAAAGCAGTGACATGGAGAAACCCGTTGATCTTTATCAAACAGTATACTTTGGACTTGGCATTTGACGTGGCTGCTAAGTTCACTGTTTGACTGATGCAGCTGAAACACCTGTTCCCATCACCCAGAGGGGATACTGCTTTTCCATCACCTACGGTGGGATTTATCTACGCTGATGCATACCTGAAGAAAAAACTATTTACAGTAACTGGTTCTTACAGGTGGTGTCAGTGTGTGTCCCATAACCTGCTTTCAATCCCCTCTTTTCAGAGTCCTCATCTAAACATGGGTGTTGAATTGTGAGGAAGTGGAAGGAGGGTCACAGCTGCCCCTTTCTTGGGAGTACAATGTGGCACATGGTGCAAGCCAGCCCTAAAAGAGACTATTTTAAAACAAAAAACAGAAGAACCTCTGCTTGTGTGCATTAGGCCCATATGCACCTATGGCGGAATCCCGATTGATATCAACTTGAACTGTAGGATATCAACCTTTACTGTAGGGTAAATAACGGTTCTCACCACCACCAGAAGAATTTTACTGTGTAAAACTAACTGTTTATTTAAACAGTAACTATCTTGCTAATTTAAACCTATATTAACTCTTAGAACACTGGTATTTTCCAGACTGTTAGCTAAATAGAGCATTTATATGTAACATAATTTTTTTGACAACATGACTGCTACCAGTAATTGTGGTCAAATGATTTGACTGAAAACTTAGGGCATTCTACAATTTTTTACATGGTGAGTTTTGGGCTGCTGGACAAAACAAATGCAGCTTTCTTGCAGTCCAGTGCTTGTCAGTTCATTTGCTTGTCAGTCCTTAGAATGCCCTCCCAGCTCACATCTTTTTATACTGTAGCATTTCGAGTGAATGAATTTTGGAAAAAAACAGAAAGGTTTGATGCTATAGGTTTGGTCACAGGCCTTTTTTCCTGTTTTTGTTAATTTGTATTGTGTAGCCGGAGGACCCGGTTAGAATGGGGTCCCATTGTTTTGGGCACTGTACACACAACTTGCCTGGATTGTTTTGTTTTTAAAATTTTTCTGAATAGTTAATCCATGTAGAGGTTCGCCATTTAATTTTGCACCATCTTAAAACAGTTCTTTATTCTCTCATCTTCCCTTTAATATAATCTATTTCTGAACTCTGAGTCATACCTTTCAAGCCCCACTTCCAGAACATTTCTTCTGTAAAACCATGATGACTGGCTAGGACCGTTTCTGTAACTAACACCATGGGAATGCTGTACAAGTTAAAATAGCAGTAAGAGTTTCATGTGTGCATGTTATACAGCCCCGGTCCATGAAGTAGCTGTAGCCTTAACATGTTTGAAAATAAGACTTGATTAATATTTTAATTACTTTTCATCTTTCTGGGGGAACTTTTTTTGTAGGTAATGCAAGGCAGTCCTCCTATTAATGATCCAGCCATTGTAATGTATTCATCTGCACTAGTGTGTCCCAATTTACTTCCTGCATTTTCAAGCTCTCAAGATCAAGGTCCAGTGCAGTCCACACTTAATGTGCAAACTGGAAGTAAAACAGCATGTAAAAGTCCTAATCCTTGTTCTGCAAAGGATGGAGGAGTGAAAATGCTCCCTGAAACTTTAGGAGGATCATACTCTGGTCAAGTTCCAGTGGTCCAGCCACCAAGGATTTCTGGAAGTACTGCTCACAACATCCAGCCAAATCCAAGACTGCTAGATGATCCAGCATCAGCTACACAGTTGGGACCTGTTCGAGTTCCAAACAAGAACTCAAAAGCACTTGATAATATCATTGAGCGTCTAACAGCTATATTTCCACACTACACGAGGTATTACTGGTTTTAAAAGGGTTTATTTTTGTTGGGTTTTATTCGTAGTTTTACTTCTGTCAACATCCTCATACTTCAGCTGCGAGTAGCATGAGCTCTTCAGTGATTTTTCTCCCTGTTGGGAGTTTTTCATCTTCCCCTTATCTTGTAAAATGTTCAACTGAAGGAGGATTCTCTGCAGGTAGATGTGGCTAAATTTAATTGCATTTGAGTCTAAAGAGGTTAGGAATGGGACTGCATACTTGGTGAGGTGTGCAGGATGGAGCCCACTCTGATGTTACATGATAGCTGCTAAGCTGTGCAATAGATAGGATCCTCCTTTAGACTTCACAAGGTGATACATGAACAATGACTTAATACAGCTTTGAAACTTTACTAGACAGAAGAAAAATGCTGCTTTTAATCATATTAATTTAAATGAAACAAGCACAAACACTTTCCTTACCTTGACTAATTTTTTAAAACTTTCTCTTTATTTTTAATAGTATGCATTTAACACAGTAGTGTACTGTACTGTATTTGCTTTTTTTGGTCTCTGCTTCCTGATTGCGTGCTGCTGGTTCCAAAGGAGGTGTGTGGTTAACCAGTCAGTTCATAACTCTGAGGTTCTACTGTATCTAGCCTAGAGGTTTTCAGACTATGGGGCAGGCCTCCCAAGGGAGGCGTGAGCTGTGTGCTTTTATTTAAAGAGCTCTGGCTGTCAGTCCTGGAAAATCATTTACAAAGTTATTATAAATTTATGAAATTTTTAGCTTAATGTTTGTGCAGCCCCGTGTCTTCCATAGTTCTAAGATGTATGAGCTAGTCCTCTCCTATCTGCAGTTTCAGGAGCAGTTGATTTCTATAACACAGCCCCAGCTAGTTACATCTCCTACTGTGACTTGCTGCCAAATCTTCACCACAGCAACAGTTTACTTTGCTTCCAATCATTTCTTTGCCAGTTTTATTTTTAATAATTTTTAACTAGAACTGAGCAATCTTTACTCTCCCTTCCTTATTCTCCTCCCCTGGATCAGGTAAAGAGCACCATGAGGGTGTCAGCCACCTTGATCTGACGTAGCAGATCTGTCCGATAAGCACAAGCTAAATCTAAGCAGTGTTCCCATATCTGAGGCAGGTTTTACAGACTCTTCAGTGGGCAAACGAATGCTCTTTCTATTCTCTGCCAGGACATGAGGCTCAGTCAGGGCAGGGGACCTGATCTGCCTGTCTGAGGAGCCATGACTCCAATGCAGAAAACCCCACTCAGGAGACAGATATTAGGGGGAGAATCCAAAGACAAGGAGGATATCAGCCATTCAGCTCAGGAGTTAAGTCCTGGGGCAGACCCTGCTCAGAATGAAAAAAACACTTAATGAGCGCCAGATCCCCTTGATGCTGAAGTGGATCCCAAGCGCCCTGGGCAAAGCAGGAGGATTCCTACATAGCTTTCCTTCCCACACAAATCCGAGGACACTAGCACTGAGAGCCAATCTCCTGGTAGAGGGGAAGACACAGGGAGATATTTCCAGCCGGCTCAACAAACTAAATAAAAGCAGCAGCAAGAGACCCCATGCCAGCCTGATGACAACACCTTCTGAGCAGCTAAAAAGGGCCAAAAAATCCAAAATATTACAAAGGGAAAGGAAAAAAAATTAAGAAATGTAAGAGTATTTCTCCTCTGACTCAGGCATCCCCTCCTCTACTGAGGAAGGAGAGCTTTCAGATTCAGGCTTTGAGCAGGGCAGGGAAAACAGGCAGCAAAGGTTTTGTCTTTCTGATAAATTTGAGACCATGTGCAGAAAGGTTGCATCTGCTTTTCAGATCAACCTGAGCAGGTACACAAGGACAAGCATAAGGGAAAATACCTTCCTTCCAAATCCTCACTTCAGATAGCAGTCCAGCTGCACCCTTCTTTTGAGGATGTGAATAGGAAGGCATGGAAAATACCTTACAAGGGTAAGCACATAAGCAAGTAGAGCATAAGCAAGTGTGAGCTTAGATAAAAGTTGCAAGCACCAAAAAACACCATTACGGAAGGATGCTACTGCAGTGGCCTCTTTAGAAAGAAACGGTAATCCTGGGTGAAAAGGATTTCTCTCCCAACAATACAAGAAGGTGAAAGCCACCCTTTAAAGGAACTTTGAGGCATCTCTGGTCACTATATGCCCCTCAAGAGCCAATCAAGATGACCTTAAAGCCATGAAATCAAAAGGACCATCTTGACTCCTGGTCTACTTAAATAAAATAACCCCAACAGCAGACTGTGGCAGATGCCTCCATAAAGCAGTGAGATTCTCAGCTAATTTAGCAGCCAGGCATCAGATCTAACCATGCCGCTGGACTACAGGTGCCTGCTCCAAATTCTGGGCTCATCCAAATACCCAGGTTGTCTCCTATTGGGGGAAAAATTGGATTAGGCTGTGGCAGACAGCAACTCCAAACCAAAACAGTCCCTCCTCATAGCGTGTTGAGAAGCCCGGTCATTACTACTACAAGCCCAGTAACGTGAAGAAATGCTCCTTGCATCAATCTGCCTCACAAAATTACCAGAGGAAACCCTGAAACTGCAGATCAAGTACCAAAGTCATAGGTGCCTCTGGATGCTCATTGACAATCAAAGGTGCCTTTGCTCAGATCTGAATCTAGGAGGCAGAATTTCCCACTTCTCAGAGGAATGGTCTCTATTGACCACAGACAGATGGGTGAGACACAGGTAGGGAGTTGTGGCGCCTCGCCCATCCCTTCTTCATCCATTCCCGCATCTCAAACAGCCCCATCAAACCTGAATTCATGTTAAATGAACATCCCAGACATAGGAGCAACAGAAAGGTTCATAGGGCTGGCCTCCGTATTTTTCATCTTCCAGAATCTTAAGGGAGAGGATTGGAGCATGGGAGTGTTGGCTGTCTTAGACCTCCGACTCAACAAATGGTGGAAGAATACAAATTGCAGATGGAGACCATAGCCCTGACTGTAATCTCTTCTATCCCAAGGGGACATCCTTGCTTCTGGACTTGATATTTCTAGTTACCTGTGAAATCAGATATCAGTTGTTTTTTTAAACATTACAACTATTTCCTTGAGTCAGCCCATTCTGGCTAAAACATCTAGCTGCTGGTGTTTCATTATTTCAGATTAGTGTTATATGTTTAGAGCAGTGAGACCTAAACACTGACAAAATGGTATCTGGAAATGTGTCTACTATAGTGCATTTGAGAATGTCAGACCTTCCCTATTTTTTGGAGCACCACTACTATGAATCTAAAGCCTGTAGCCAAAGGCTTTTTATACTCTAACTGTGCTGACTGCATCATAATACAAACTGTTGTAAACTTTGCTTTACTTTTTTCTCCCCCATATAGTTTTGCTCTTACTAACTTCATAAGAGAAGTGCAAATTAAAAATGGAAACAAACTGTCAGGATTGAGCTCAGATGAAATACTTACCAGAGTGACAGAACTCATTCTGGACCATCAAAATAAGAAAAAGGTACTGTTTCCTATACTATCATTTCCACATGGTAAATGTCAGACTTTGCACCACAATTGATTAAAACAGTGAAACAAAAAAGTGGAACAGCCAAAAACTAGAATGTTCTTTAGCAAATGCATGGCATAATGGTTGATAGTAATAATAAAAATTTCCTTTCCAATACGTCCGCAGGATCTGACCTCAGCAAAGAGAACTGAGAAGCCAACATCCTGTGTTTCAGCAGGACAGGCTGTAAATCAGACTCGGAAAGTATCCAAGTCTGTAGTAGGAAATGTGTCTAGCCCATCCAAGGCAAGCCTCTCCTATAAAACTGCCACAGACAGAACAACTCTGCCATCCCAGCCAACCCACCGTGCATGGAGCCCTGTTGGAAGACCATCACAATCAAAATGGATAAAGTCAAATGATTCTGTTGTAAGTTGTTGTTTTTACTCTTCCATTCATTTAAAAATATATATATTCAATCGATACATTAAAGCACAAGAGGGGAATTTTATGATGCACTACTCCATGGTTTCTAATTAAGCCAAGGTGTTGTATCTTACAAAAAATTCAACTAAGAAATTAATACTTTTATATTTTAGAAGCCAAACGCTGTATTCATTTGATGCACTAATGCTCTTAGAAGATATTTTATAACATATCTTAATTAGTCAAATCAGATCTTCGTGCACTGCAGTAATTAACGAGACATCCTGTAAGTTTTGGGCAGCAAATGCAGTACAGCAGTGTTATGCACGCATCAAGCTCAGTGAAGGATGCCTTTTTCCTTAATGCCTGTTGCTTTAGGGATTGTAAGTCAATGCTCAGAGCGTCCCGTGCTCTTCAGAGCAAAGAACTGGAAAGTGTTTCCTTGTGATCAGCTCCTGCCTGTGACATTAACTTACTGCAGGACTTCAGACAAGTCACTGTCTGGATCAATATACTCTGTAAAACGGTGAAGGGTTCCCTGCCGGATACCTTCCCTATACTGATGTTGAAAAATGAAGTGCTTTGAAATATTCAAATGACAGGGTATTATTAATTTTCCTAGCCTCTATTTTTAAAAGCATAACGTATGTAACAGCACTACGTAGGTGCAATAGTGTATCAGGATTTATTTTAAAGGTGATTGAGAGGGTGGAACAAGATTTATCAGAGGTGTTTGCAGGATTTAATTACCAGAATACGGAAATCAAAATGGGAGATGAGATTCCCAGACTTTCTATCCCTACACTTTACTTTTTCCTAAAAATCTCATTTCTCTATCTTTGAACGCATCCTTGTAGTGGTCTCTCAGCTTCAATAGCATCACTTGCATTAACAATTTATTGACTTAGAAATACTACTGTTCTGTTCTGTTGTGCTTTTACAAGGTAGGAGGAATGGGTTTGCTTACAACAGACTAAGCTTTTCATGGCAGGATCTGTGCCTGTTTTATGTTTGCAAGGTATTCAACCCACTGGAGGTGCTACTGGAAAAAAAGTTATTTTGGTTGCTGCGCTCAAGTCTCGTTAGCTTGTTGTAACACAATAGACTTGATACTTTTTTTTAAAGTAGTTGTTAACTTTCAAATAATTTAAAATATATTTTATGTATCTCTAGACAACTGATGATGATCCCTGCATAATATGCCATGAGGAACTAAGCCAGGAAGATTTGTGTGTGCTAGAATGTGGACACAGTTTTCACAAATGGGTAAGGATTAATAATTTTTTTATATTCTCATACTATTTACCTGTGAATCTTTTAAACCTAACTGTCTGCTCTAAAAATGGTTTTTGAGTTAGACAGATTTTCTTCCTTTTCAAAAAAGGCCCTAGTTTTATCGTATTTAGCATTGATACTAAAGTAGCAGTTGGTTTTTAATGTATTCCTTGTAGTAACTCGTAAGTTTGAGAGTATTCCTTCCTTTTATTCTAAGTTGGTAACATTTTCTTGCATTTTAGAGAGCTACACACTGATTGTTAAACTACCATTTAAGCTTAAAAATAAAATTGATTGCAAACCCTTCTGTTCAAAGTTTCATAGTTACTAATTAATTGCATATTCCTGAAACACTTCAGAAAAACTAAAGTGCTATATAAATGCTAAGTTTATTAGCAATCAAACTCCAAAATTCCACACTTGTCATAGGAACACAGGCTTAACTACAGTAGAAGATGTCACTGTACTTAGTTCAAAGGGTAGGCACACGTGAAAATAGCTACATGTATAGTAAGTTCTTACAGTAAGGAAGAATCAGAACTGTATACTAAACTACATTTACTGATATGTAGACTTTTAATAAAGTTGATGATTGAAAAGCCGTCAGTGTGCACTTTCTTTTTTTTAACTTTGCAAACCTTGAAAATAAGTGTAGCAAAAGTAACTGTATAAGTGGTGTACACCAGAAATTGGTTTTAAAAATACACACAGCGCGTAGCATTGTTGAACCAGAAGCTGGATTTTTTCCAACACCAAATCTTAACTTATTGTTGAATGCTTTGGAAAACTGCCTATTTTTAAATAATGTTACTGTGTTAATATTTATCACTAGGTTGAAAACTATTAATATAGCTGAAATTAACTAAAGGTTTCTGGCTTTTCTCTTGCCATTTTTACAGTGTATTGGAACCTGGCTTAAAACACAAAGTACATGCCCAACATGTCGAGTTCATGCTCTGTTACCTGAAGATTTCCCTAAGCTTCCTGGACAAAACCGACTTGCTTAAATCTTGCCTTACTATTAATATTCAGATTAGCAAGAAGATGGAATTCATGTTAGTAACTGCAAATAATCTTGGTAACAAATGTATACGTGTAATGTGCTGCCTAGAAACACGGGGCAAAATCCTGGCTCCTTTGAACTCAATGTCAAAACTGGTGAACTCACTGGAGCCAGGCTTTCAGTGAGTATTCTAGGTCATGAGAAATAATTGTCATTTTTATTCCAATTAAAATTTACAAGGAAAAAATCAAACCAGTTAATTTTTAATACTGAAAATGCTGGCATTTTTCCTGATTCCTGGCCAAATGGATCTGTTTGTTAACATAATTTAAGCTATCTTGAAGAGGATTTTATGTAGCTTTCTTTTATGTAATTATTTGATTTATATACTTAAACTGAACAAAATGTATATCCCAACTGTATTGGTAAAATAGTGGGGTATTTTTTATTTTCAAGGGGTACTTAAAAACACACAGGTCACCAAATATACCTTCCTCAAGGAAAGGCCTGTGCACATCATCTTCCAGGGCTGATGCACATAACTCTCTTGAGAATTCAAGCAAAAGTTTATATAATTATGTAAACAACATCTGGGATACTATTAAAGAACATAATTTTTGGGACCTAAATGGGTTGATAATGTGTCCTTTTATTGAAAGATCTCTACCTTTAAAAGGTCACTATCAGATCACATTTGACCCCAAATTTAACATTTATAAGATTTTGTTCTTTATAAAAACTAAGTCTTCAGCTGATGTTTACATGGAAAAAAATTCGAATGAGTGCATTTAATTAATGTTCTCCTGCAGTGTTGCAACACAAATATTAGTGTTTCCCTTATATATATATATATATAAAATATAAAAACCTGTGAAAATAGATAAAACTTTTCATTATTTAAGCTGTTTAAATTAATTTTAATTTAATTAGCTGTATTATTAGTAAGGTGTTTATTAATGATTTTCTAAAGATTAAAATCAACCAATTTCCTGTGTGAATACAAAGTAGTGATTGTAATTACAGGATTCAAATTACAACTTCTTCAGAACCCCTATGATCACTGCTTTTTTTCCTCTACAGATAATGTTTCATTACTAATATTGTTTTGTATAAACCACAACTTTTAAATATTTTGAATTAAACTAGAATAACTACGTCTATTATGTGTTAACATTTTCTGATTGTAGGCTTCCATGTGAATGATACATTAACTTACGTTTATTTTTACTCTTAACTCAATAAATACGTGGTTTAAGCCTTCTGCTGCATGCAGTTTGATTTTTGTATAAAGTGATACAAAAACTTACTTTCCTCTAACTGTAAAGGTTCTTTTTTTTAAAAGATGAAGCAAGTATCATCATTAGTATTTAAACGTAAAGTTGTATTCTCTGCGCTGACACTAGCTTATCTCTTGCCCTGATATGTATGGGTAAAAGCATCTGGAAAAGTAGATTAATTACATTGCTTTTTAATCAAACCAGTTTAAAAATTTTAACTAAGTTTAATGCTGCTCTTTTGTCCCCTCAATCACAACAAGGTGCTTGCAGTTGGGGCACTTTTAAAAAAAATCTGCTCAGAACTGCCTCTACTGGCCTAATATTTTGCATCAGTCATGTAGTGTTTCTTCAAGTTTTGAAGTTTACTACTGGTTAAGAGTTAAGTTATGCAGCCATTGATAGATTTTGTCATAGCAACCTCAAGACCAAAACTAGACTACTATACTAAACATGTCAGACTGAAAATGTCAAGTATTAAAGTTGACTGGTTACATGAAATAAAATGTCTGTTAAAATCCACTCCTTCTTATGAAGACTTCAAAAAAAAAAAACCCCAAAACTATCTTGTAATCAATTGATTGTTTAATTTAATTTGAGGCCTGTGATGAAGTAAAGTTATTTCTACTTTTAAAATGTGTGGTTTCTTTGTATAGTAATGTGTGTTTTACATATATAAATATAAAATAAGTTTACTTCCACTGATTAGGAAGTCACATTTTACCTAAACATAATTTAAGATTTTCTTTCTTAGGAATAATCTCTCCCCCAATCCATGATTTTGTCACAAAATGAGTTTGATGCCCCTGTTGTACACAAAGCTTTTATAGGTGATACTGATGTGGAGGTATGGGGATATGGAGGTAAGATAAGGTTCTTAGAAATCAAAACAACATTGGGAAATATCAGCTAGAGTTCTCAGCCAAAGAAAAAAAAGTCAGAATAGATCTACTGTTACTCTGGATGTCCTTTATATGCCTGTGCCTCAACACCCTTCACACACACCTCCACAAATCTGAAAGCATTGCAGCCTGATTTTTGGGGTGACTTATTTATTTTAATGGGTTATAGGCTCACCAATTGATCTGATCAGAAGATAAGGTTCATGTCCCGAACCAGGCTCCAGGAGTATTATAAGGGACCCCAGGGTGTACGACAGGAAGTCAGAAGTTATAAAAATTATACAAATTTGACTAAGTTTTATTTAAGATAACAGAAAATATAAAATGATGAAATGATAAACTGATATATTCAGAAGAATAAACAATAAAATGAGTGAACCTTATACTAAATGGTATTTATCTATTTTAACTATATATGTTTTTATAATCTTCTTTGAATTAATATACTCTCACTCTTCCTTGATGACCTGGTTGAGCTTGACGTCTGGTTCCCCAACTTGGGTATAGTGGTTGAGTAGGCACTGCTTAAGAGCTAAGAGCTGTAAGACTAACGCTTACCAAAATAAGACTTAAGTATAAAATGAACTAAGATCTTAACACTAACTAAAAGAAACTTCAAGCAGGAGTAGCTGACGATCAATCACCCCAAATAGCTTGATCTGCTCCTTCTTATACCCTAAAGTATGAGTATCCTTCCTGCTAGACCCAAACTTGGATTTTCCACCCCAAATTCTTGGGGGTACACTTATGCTATAGGCTAGCAAGTTTGTGCGTATTGCTGACATAACACATCATCTTCAGATGGTACCAGATGGTTTCAGATGATCTTTTTTCTACTTCGCTATTTTATTTCTAGTCTTTCTTGCGGGTTTTGTGGTATACTTTTAAAGATTCTTTGGGGTGTAACCTGCAGCAAAAATCCCCTGTTGATGCCTCCTGATCTCTCTAGAGTAAAGGTTATAACTATTTCTATCTTATTTCAAAACACTTATCTAGGGTAAAGGTCTCAAGTATATGTATGCTAACTGCATAGCTGTCATACAGGATGAGGCCTGTAAGGTACCTTGCATTACAGCTAAACTTGACATAACACTATTATCACCAAACTAACAAACAAATCTATAAGAAAGACATACATATATAATGCAAGCAAGCAGGCTGATTTTATGGGCTACAGCATAAAGGATGGAGCAGGCCCAACCATCTTTTTCTTCCTTCTTACCACCCCGGCAATTGACAGAATTTTGGCTTCCCCAACCTTCTTCCCCACACTTACCTCATTATAGTTATTCAGTTGCTTCTGTTTTTTATATTGCCAATGGGCAAAACTAAAAATCATTTTTAGTTAGGTAGGCTTCTCTCTACCCAGCCTTAGACTTCATGGCAGAAGCTAAATCTGAAGTTTAAATCTTGTCCCTCCTATGGTGCTTCTATGCCACTAAATGACTGGAGCTCCTAGGTGCCTTTTTGATTTGGGAGAAGAGCATAACCTAGAACATTGTTCTATCTGACACTAGTTCTTGAAGTGGATTCAGAAAAGCAAGGGATGCCCACTTAAAGCTTTCTATTGGAGTGCTCAATGAAGATCGCCTCAGACCAGTCAGCCGCACCTCAGTCCCTGGAAAAATCATGGAGCAGGTCCTCAAGGAATCCATTTTGGGCACTTGGAAGAGAGGAAGGTAATCAGGAACAGTCAGCATGGATTCACCAAGGGCAAGTCATGTGACCAACCTGATTGATGAGATTACTAGCTCTGTGGATGTGAGGAAAGCAGTGGACGTGAGATATCTTGACTGTAGCAAAGCTTTTGATCTCCCACAGTATTTTTATCAGCAAATTATAGTAGTATGGGTTGAATGAATGGACTATCGGATAGAAAGCTGGCTAGATCATCGGGCTTAATGGATAGTGATCAACAGCTTGATATCTAGTTGGCAGCTGATAACAAGCGGAGTGCCCCAGTGTCAGTGCTGGGTTCCATTTTGTTCTACAACTTTGTTAATGGAGATGGGTTTTGTTCTACAACTTTAACTGGAGGATGTGGTGGATTGCACCCTCTGCAAATTTGTAGATGACACTAAGATGTGGGGAGTGGTAGATACACTGGAGGACAGGGATAGGATACGGAGAAACCTAGACAAATTAGAGGATTAGGCCAAAAGAAATCTGATGAGGACAAGTGCCGAGTCCTGAACTTCGGATGGAAGAATCCCATGTACTGCTACAGAGTGGGAACTGAGAGACTACACAGCAGTTCTGAAGAAAAGGAGCTGAAGGTTACAGTGGATAAGAAGCTGAATATGAGTCAACAGTGTGCCCTTATTACCAAGAAGACTAATGGCATATTGGGCTGCCTTAGATGGAACATTGCCAGCAGATCAAGAAGTGATTATTCCCCTCTATTCAGCACTGGTGAAGCCTCACTTGGAGTACTGTGTCCAGTTTTGGGCCCCACATTAGAGAAAGGATGTGCACAAATTGGAAAGAGTCCAGGGGAGGGCAACAAAAATTATTAGGGGGCTGGAGCAGATGCCTTCTGAGGAGAGGCTGAGAGAACTAGGCTTGGTTAGTCTGCAGAAGAGAAGAATGAGGGAAGATTTGATAGTAGCCTTCAACAACTTGAAAGGGGGTTCCAAGGAGGATGAAGCTAGGCTGTTCTCATTAGTAGTTCATGACAGAACTAGGATCAATGTTCTCAAGTTGCAGTGGGGGGAGGTCGAGGTTGGATATGAGGAAAAACTTTTTCATTATGAAGGTGGTGAACCACTGGAATGGGTTACCTAGGAAGGTGGTGGAATCTCCGTCCTTAGAGGTTTTTAAGATGCGGCTTGACAAAGCCTTGGTTGGGATGATTTAGTTGGGATTGGTCCTGCTTTGAGCAGGGGGTTGGACCAGATGACCTCCTGAGGTCCCTTCCAACCCTAATCTTCTATGATTCTAAGAAAGATGTGGCCAAGGGCCAAAGCTCCAAGCAGTCCCTTGCCATTAGCACCCCAGTGAAATGTGCTTCTGCCTTGAGCTCCTGGGCTGCTTCCTTAACCAGAAATTCTAGTTCTGAGTTACTGAGACTTGAAGGGCACAACAGGGCTCCTTGATGCAACTGACCTCCTTGGATTGGAGAGGAAGCACCAGTGTTCCAAAGACAAGCTAGACACAGATTACTTCAATACCTATGAAACCAAGACATGAATTACCATTTCTTGGATTCATCTCAGGCTCCACCATCAAAGTAGTAAACAACCCAGACTGGGTTCTTCTGACACCTCAACACTGACCATGTACTGGGTGACTCTAGTATCATCCAGCTTTGTGGCCCACAATCTCTTTGGTACACACCTCTCAGTACCAGCACTTGGTTAGATATGTTCTCTATTCCTCTGTTCTCAGCACCAACATCTCCAGTTCTGACATGCTGCAACCTAGCATCTCCCAAAATTCTTTGAGTGATGTCCTTAGGCGTGTGGCAGCGTCCCTGTGCCTGGGATTGGAGATCATCAGTTGGACTACACATGCGCACCTTCCCCCGGCACCGTGCACAAGACTTATATGTAGCATTCTCCTTCGAGTGATTGCTCATATCCATTCCAGTATAGGTGAGGGCACACCCCCGTGCGTGTGTTCCCAGAACTTTTTTCCCCTTAGCAGACCCCGTAGAGTCAGCTCAGGCGCCCCCTGGAGTACCGCACTCATGCTGGGGTACACGAGGCACTGCCGACCCTATGAACCCTCAGTTCCTTCTTTCTGCCCATGACGGTTACTGGAACGACCCTTGCTCTTGCAAGTATCTTCCCGTTTGTTATTCTAGCAAGTTATCTGTTCGCAGTTCAGTGTTCATGTTAAGTATAGTTAGTTAGATAGGAGCCCTTAGGGGCTTAGTGTGGCCGGGCCATGTCCGAGTCACCTGGCTTCAAGCCTTGCACCGCTTGCGGCAAGGCTTCCCCTGTTAGTGACCCTCATGATTGCTGCCTTGAGTGCCTGGGAGAGCAACACTGGAGGAAGAAGTGCAAAATCAGTAAGGCTTTCAAGCCCCGGACTCGGAAAGAGCAGGACATTAGGCTAAAAACCATCCTCATAGAAGCGGCGCTCCAGCCGGCTTCTGAACCTCCTCGAGCCACATCGGTACCGAGTGTCTCCTCCGTGCAGAGCACCCCGCCGGCACCGGAGACAACTTGGCATCAACCAACTTCTCTGGTGCCGAAGAAGAAGAGGCGGCAGCACGCAGAGCGCACTTGCTCCCCCGTACGGTTGACACTGGCAGGGTTGAGTGCAGAGGTGCACCAGCCTCAGCCTGTCGAGCTTGCTCCGGTGCCTGTGTCTCCGTGCAGGGAGCCTCCCCCAATTCCTGGGAGTGGTGGAGCGCCCATGCAGGTGCTGTCGACACCGGAGACTTCCCAGGCGGAAAGGGCCCTGATTGCCTCCCACCCCTCCGGCCGAGGGAGCCAGTGGGTAGGGGCAAACCTGCGATGGGTCCCCCAGGAGGCTGGTTGAGACCCCCATCAAGGGGAGAGTCTCCCGCCGGACAGTCACTGAGGGTAGAGTGTGGAAGCTCCCCTGAAAGCTCCAAGTCATCCTTGTCAAGTGAATCCTCCCTGTGACACCGAGGTGGGTCCCCGTTCACGGTGACGCTGCTTGAGGGCTCTCCTGCGGCGCAAAGACAGCTCCAGCTTGCAGTCCCCGGCACTGAGCCGTTCCTCTAGGTGGCCCTGGACCCAGTCAGCACCGATGTTCTTTGTCGAGGTCATTGAGGGGCCAGTCCCCAACACAGAGCAGCAAAGGCCAGAGATGGGGCCGAGATCACCACTCCAAAGACGGGTTCCCTGAAAAGTAGGGAGACCCAGGAAGCCCAACGATGCCACCAGTCGGTACTGATGCCAGCACCGGGGTGGCCCCGGGGTCCCTGGCAATGGCCTTCTTGGGGTCCATGGGGGGCCCAGATGGGACAGGGTACTGTCAGTCCCATCATCAGGTGCTCACTTGGTACCTCCTTGCCAGACAAGGAGCATGAGGACCATTCCTCGGATGAGGAATCAGACCCAGGGGAGGAACCCTCGACGGGGCCACGTAAGTGTGGCGAGCATCTACAATCCCCGTCCTCTTCCCCTGATGAAGCAGCTTCCAGCAACCACAGAGCACCCTTGAGGGACTTCAAGGCACACCAGGAGCTGCTGAAAAGGGTGGCTTCCAATCTGAACCTGGGGGTCAAGGAGCTTTTGGAGGAGGAGGATCCTCTGTTTGGTGCCTATGGGTCACAGGATCCCTCGAGTGGCCCTGCCTGTGCATGACAGGGTCCTTAAACTGGCAAAGGCCCTGTGGCAAACCCCTGCCTCGATAGCCCCCATATCCAAGGGCACCGAGAAAACGTACTATGTCCCAGCTGAAGGGTTTGAGTTCTTCTTCACTCACACGGCCCCAGGAACTCCGGTGGTGGAGGCAGCCAACCAACGGGACAGGCAGGGGTATCAGAGTGCCACTCCCAAGAACAAGGACAATAAAAAACTGGACTTGTTCCGGAAGAAAGTGTACTCCACAGGGGCCTTACAGCTCCATATTGCCAACCACCAGACCCTCTTAGTTCGTTACAACCGTAACCTCTGGGGCTCTCTCAGGAGGTTTGCAGAGGCTTTGCCCTGGGAGCAGGTGGCAGACTTTGCCACAGTGCTGGAAGGGCAGCTCACTGTGGCAGAGGCAGCACTACAGGTGACTAGTGGTGTCAGATGGGCTATGGCCTCAGCGATCACTGAGGTGGTGTTCGTGGCTGCAGTCCTCAGGGCTCTCTCAGGAGGTGCAGCCCATACAGGACCTCCCCTTTGATGGGTCGGCCCTGTTCTCTGACAAGACCTATGAGAAACTGCATGGCCTCAAGGATTTGTGGGCCATACGTGTTCCTTGGGCCTCTATATGTCCCAGGCCTCCAGGCGCCAGTTTCAGCAGCAGCCACAGGGTCTAGGCAGTGGCCTAGGTTGCTGCTCTCAGGCCAGCAGGGGCAGAGACAGGAGCAGGGGGTTCAGCAAGCGCAATAGGGCTACCTCGTCCTCTGGGCCCCAGCAAGGGCCCCCTAAAGGGTCTGGAAATAAAACAGACCAGTTTTGATGGTGCGCTTGAGGGTGTCACTTCTCCTGTGGATCTGTCTCGACCCTTACTGGACAGGCTGCAGCCATTCTTCGCAGACGCAGGAGGCATCCATCAGACTGCTGGGTCCTCAGAATATTCTCCGAGGATACACACATCACTTTGCGGCCTGTCCTCCAAACAACCCCCGTCCCCCCAGCCCTCTTCAGGGACCCCTCTCTTGAGCAATTCCTCTTACAGGAGGTAAACAGCCTCCTCGAGCTGGGAGTGGTGGAACTGGTCCCCCAGCACGAAATCAGGAGAGGATTTTATTCCCAATACTGCCTCATCCCCAAAGCAAAGGGGGGCCTGAGGCCCATAGTAGACCTACGTCATCTAAACAAATTCATAAAATGACTCAGGTTCCACATGGTCTCCCTAGCCTCCATTATCCCTGCTCTGCACCCAGGGGATTGGTTTGCCGCTCTCGATTTGAAGGATGCATACTTCCATGTATCGATCCTTCCCAGCCACAGGCACTTTCTCCGTTTCGTGGTAGCTGGGTCCCACCAGCAATTTATGGTCCTGCCCGTCAGCCTTTCTTCTGCCCCCAGGATGTTCACCAAGTGCATGGTGGTGGCTGTGGCCTACCTGAGGTGGCGGTGGGGGGGGTCCGGATTTTCCTCTACCTGGACGACTGGTTAATAAGGGGCAAGTCCAGGACCCAAGTACAGGACAGTGTGTCCCTCCCCTGTGCCACGTGCAGCAGGCTGGGGCTGCTCATAAACGAGCAGAAGTCCACGCTGTCCCCGGTGCAGCGAATAGAGGTCATAGGGCCACCCTGGATGCCACAGACCAGATCCTTCTTCCCGCAACCTCCGTTCGAGCCTATGGCTGTGATCGTTGCCCAGCTGCACTGGTGCCCACGACAACAGCCAGGCACTGCCTGCAGCTGTTGGGACACGTGGCAGCCTGCACGTATGTGGTGAGGCTGGCTCACCTCAACCTCAGGCCACTCCAGGCATGGTTGACCTCAGTGTATGGGCCCAGGATGCCCCCCTTGAACAGGGTGGTCACAGTCCCATCTTCGGTGCTGGCTTCCCTGAGGTGGTGGAGAAACCCCGGGGCAGTGTTGAAGGGCGTCCCCTTCAGGGATCCGGCCCCGTCCATCACCCTGATCTCTGACGCCGCGGACGTGGGATGGGGACCCCACCTCAGTGCCAACCTGAGCACCCAGGGACTCTCTCAACGTGAAGGAACTCAGGGCTGCCAGACCGGCGTGCAGGGTGTTCCTCAGATTCTTCATGGGCAGTGTACAGGTGGTGACGGACAATACCGCAGCCATGTTTTATATCAACAGACGTGGGGGGAGGAGGGGCTGTCTTTGGCCCTGTGCCAGGAGGCTGTTTGACTTTGGGATTTTGCAGTGAGGCACGACTTTCATTTATCTGCCTCTCACCTCCCCGGGCTCAGGAACAACGAGGCGGACCGCCTGAGCAGGTCATTTCTACCCCTCCGTGACTGGTCGCTGCATCTGGAGGTAGCTGCTTTCATCTTCCACAAGTGGGGTGTTCCCCAACTGGACTCGTTCACATCGTCCTGGAACAAGAAATGCCCGTGGTTTTGCTTGCTCTGGGGTCACGAGCCAGACTCGATATCCGACGTGTTCATCATTGAATGGATGGGGACCCTCATGTATGTGTTCCCCCCCATTCTTCTCCTGCCCAAGGTCCTCTTGAAAATCAAGACGGTCAGAGCAGACATGATACTTATAGCCACAGGCTGACTGGTACAGCATGCTCCTGGACCTCTCGATTGCCACTCCAGCTGAGCTCCCGAGATGGCATGACCTGCTTTCCCAGGATGACAGTCACCTGCTGTACCTGGGCCTGGACTCTCTGCATCTTCGAGCCTAGAGACTCTGTGGCTGATGGAGGGAGAAAGAGCCTGCTCGGCGCAGGTCCAACAAATTCTGCTGGGCAGCAGAAAACCTTCAACATAGGTCATGTACAGGGCCAAGTGGAGATGGTTTTCCTGCTGGGCAGAATCCTGGGGTATCCCGCTGAGCCTCTCCCCTATTCAAGCCATCCTGGAGTACCTGCTACAGCTAAAACTCCAAGGCCTGGCCCTGGCCTCCCTGAAGGTCCACCTGGCAGCTATCTCAGCCTTCCAGCCACTAGAGGGGAGATCTCTGTTCTCCCATCCTACGTCAGTCAGGTTTCTCAAGGGGGTGTAGAGGCTTTATCCGCAGATCCATAACCCAGTGCCTCCCTGGGCTCTTAACTTGGTCCTCTCCAGGCTAACGGGCCCCCCCTCTTTGAGCCCATGGCTTCATGCCCTCTGCTCATCCTCTCCTGGAAGGTAGCCTTCATGGTGACCATCACCTCGGCTAGAAGGGTTTCCGAGATTAGGGCTTTGACCTCGGAGCCCCCCTACACTGTATTCTTCAAAGATAAGGTGCAGCTGAGACCCCA
Organism: Mesoclemmys tuberculata; assembly: GCA_007922155.1. Taxonomy (NCBI): domain Eukaryota; kingdom Metazoa; phylum Chordata; order Testudines; family Chelidae; genus Mesoclemmys; species Mesoclemmys tuberculata. The sequence goes on from ML675610.1 coordinate 34,296,100, forward strand.
TCCAGCCTTCCTGCCTAAGGTGGTCTCCAAGTTTCATTATAATCAAGAGATTTTCCTCCCTGCATTTTTTCCCAAACCACACGGTTCGGAGAGGGAGTAGGGGTGGCACTCCCTGGATGTGAGGCAAGCCTGGCCTACTACATCAACAGGATGAGACGGTTCCGGAAGATGACGCAGCTCTTCAGCGCAGAGACAGACTGGATGAAAGGATCCCTTCTCCACCCAGCGCATCTCCAAATGGATCGCCTCCTGCATCAAGTGCTGCTATGAGCTGGTGAGCATACCACTTCCAGAGATTCACAGCTCATTCAACAGAGCCCAGGCCTGGAGTTGGCAGAAAGAAGGGACTGAGGGGCCGTAGGGTCGCCGGTGCCTCATGTACCGTGGCACGAGCATGGTACTCCAGGGGGCTCCTGAGCCAACCCTATGGGGTCTAAGGGGAAAAAAGTTCCAGGAATCCATGCACGGTGTTGTGCACTCACCTATATTGGAACGGATATGAGCAGCACATCTCAAAGAACAACAGTTACTGGTAAGTAACCCTGTTTTGTGTGGTCCGACCACCACCAGTTCCTTCTCTACTGCCTTTGGCCTGGGACAGAAACCGCAGCAGACCCTGCTTCTCCTATTCCCTCAATAGATAATGCCTTACCTGATAGTGTAGTGAAATGTAATTTCTTTTGTCATCTTCTCCTTTTCTCGTCTATCAAAAAGAATATACATTTCATTTTGTCTATATCTTTATCGTTTCCATAGCATAAGGTTCTGTTTTTCCCTCACTTCCCACTCTTCCCTACAGGGAAGCCTTTTCCTTCACCTGTATGCCCCCAGGTTTAAGAGATGTTTCTTGGAGGGCCACCTCCTTGTAATGGACAGCCATATGCAGTGTATCTACTGTATGGGAGAGGGACACTTCCCACCAAAGTGTTCCCACTGTCTCAGCCTCAAACCCAGAAAAGACTAGAGAAATTGCTGCAACTGGACCTGGACCCAGACTTTTCTCCAGAGTGGTCCTCACACTCTGCCAGGTCATCTGTCAATCCGCACTTCCCACGTCCCCTGAAGAGGCAGTCATCCCTTGCTCATTCAGATGACAGAAAGCTAGCTTCCTCACATTTGGAGGCACAGCCTATCAAGTGACAAAGTCGGTTGCCTCAGCCTCATCTGAGACATAACTCTATGGCCTCTCTAAGTATCTCCAGTACCAACTCAAAGAAATGGTCTAGAGACTCTAATCGGGCAGACCTTGGCATCATTTCTCCCTTCTGGGAACTGAGACAAGCTGCCTTCAGGAGCTACAGCACCATTTCTGGCACTGATGAAGCCACTGGCACCAAGTAAGACATCCCCATTGAAATTGTTGATGCTGACCAAGTCAGTGGCTTTAGCCAAGCCTCTGGCACCCTCTACTGGTGTATCAGGGGCATACATCCTTCCCTCAGCACCATGTCTTACACCAGCACCAGTGATGCATCTTCCTCCTCCACAAAAGACTTTAGATACCTGGCAGACCTGTGGGTCTTTGACACTCCTGACTCTCCGTTTCTGCAACATGGCCTCCTCCCACTTCCACCCTCCCCTCCAGACTCCCAACACTCCTCCCACTCTCTGATGACGGCACCTCCCTTCCATAGTGAGGAGGAGGAGGAGGAAGAATCCACCACCTCCTTGACTTCTGGGCAACTTGCACCTGCTCATCCTCACTGTTCACAGTCTCTCTCTAGTCCTCAGTCACGGCAGGGACCATTGTGAATGCAAGCACTTGTGCCACTCCCACAAAATTGGCCATGTTGGGACCCTTGGGCCATGTACAGGGTGCAGTTCGGGAACCCTCCCAAGGAGCAAAGACAGAAACCTATATACTTTCTCTTCTCCATTGGTCTCTTGTTCTCAGGAGGCTGATCCACTGCCAGTACCAACTGCAGAGGAAAAGCAGGAGGAGGAAGCTCAACCAACTTCACATTTTTCATGTTCCTTACGTGACAAGGCTATCATGCCTCCACCCCCCTACGTCTTCCAATGTCAGACACTTTCAGGATTTGTTCTGCTGGATTGCAGAATCCTTCCAGGTTCTTCTGGAGGAAGTTAAAGAGCAGCAGCATAAACTACTGGATCTCCTCTGCACTCTCTCCTCCTCTAATATCGCACTATCAATCAGTGAAGCTCTTCTTGATCCTGTGAAGGTGCTGTTGCAGACCCGGGTATCCATCACTATGAGTTGCAAACATGCTGGCAAAAGATGCTGAATTCTTTTCACACTCCACCCCAAATTCTCTGGTGGTCAGTGTGGGGCAAGAGAGAAGCCATCATTTCCAAACCCATCCTAATAATCCAGATAGGAAAGCCCAGGACATTTTTGGACACAAAGCATATTAATCAGCTAAGTTCTAATTTAGGATTTCAAACTATGCAGCTTTCATGGTGAAATCTAACTACCGTATCTAAACTACTCCAAATTGGAGGAACTTTGCCATGACCTACTAAAGACTAAGAAGGAAAAATTCCAATCCTTAATAGCAGAAGGACACCTCATAGCCCATACAGCTTTACAAACCGCACTTAACTCTGCAGACACAGCTGCTCGATCCATCGCGACTCCTGTGATCGTGAGGTATGCATCATGGCTCCCCCTCTCGGGTTTTCCTAAGGAGGTACAAACCACAGTACTGGACTTATTGTTTGAGGGCCAGAAACTATTCTGAGAGCGCATGGATAAATCTCTGCACTCCCTGAAAGATTCCTAAATTACACTTCATTTTCTCAGGATAAACAAACTGGCACCAAAGAGATGCTCAGGGAAGTACCAACTCCCCCCCACGATTCTGGACACAATAACACAGTCCTCAATGGCACTAACACATAGCACTGATGACAGAGACCTTCTCCTAAACGTAGACAGCTCACTCCTCAGGGATCTACCTCTCATGCCCCACCACCGCAGCAATGATTTTGAAGGTGCAGTTGAGGCACTGAGAAGCCTCTCCCTCTTCCAGTCATTCCCACTATCTTTTGTGTTCCATCAGTTTGGTGACCACCTAGCTCAGTTCTTCCCATTTTGGAGACTCATCACTTCAGACAAGTGAGTCCTAGAGATAAGTAGGAAAGGATACTCCATCCCCTTCCTATCTATCCACCCATCCACACCCCCACCCCCTTATATCCATAAGAACTAATGGATATAAACTGGCCCTCAGGAAATTTAGACTTGAAATTAGATGTAGATTTATAACCATCGGAGAAGTTTTGGAATAGCCTTCCAAGGCGAGCAATGGAGACAAAAAAACCCTAGCTCGCTTCAAAATGGAGCTTCATAAATGCATGGAGGGGATGGTAGGATGGGAGAGCTTAGTTTTGCAAGTGACTGATCTTTGACTACTGGTGGTAGATATGCCAATGGCCTGTGATGGGATGTTAGATGGGGTGAGTTTGCAGGTATACAGAGAATTATTTCTTGGGTGTCTGGCTGGTGAGTCTTGCCCACATGCTCAGGGTTTAACTGACTGCCGTATTTGGGATCGGGAAGGAATTTTCCCCCAGGGCAGACTGGCAAGGATCTGGGGGCTTGTCACCTTCCTCTGTAGCATGGGGCATGGCTCACTTGCTGGTGGATTTTCTGTACCTTAAAGTCTTTGATTTGAGGACTTTAAACTCAGTCATAGGTTAGAGGTTTATTACAGAAGTGGGTGGGTGAGGTTCTGTGGCCTGCAATGTGCAGGTGCTCAGATTAGATGATCATACTGGTCCCTTCTGACCTTGTAGGCTGTGAGTTCATGATGAGCACTGACCACTACCAGTACAAAATTCTGCCCTTCAGGCTCTCCAGAGCGCCTTGGCTGTTCTCCAAGGTCGTCTCGATAGTTGCTGCCTAAGAAAACAAGGAATTGTCATTTATCCATATTTAGACGACTGTTTCCTCCAGGCCCCAGCTGAAAATGACTGAGACGTCCATATAACAATGGACCAATTCATGCAATGAGGTCTCATTTTGATGCTAGAAAAATCTACTTTAATATCTGTACAACAGCTTCAATTCATCGGTGCACAGTTGAATGCCATACAAGCCAGAGTCTTCTTACTGCCTCACAAATTCTTGGCTTTAACAGATCTGGTATTCACTGCACAGGTGTACCCACAGATCTCAGCCTGAACATGTGTGCAACTTCTAGGTCACATGGCAGCAGCCATGTTTGTGGTCAGACACACAAGCCTCCAGCCATGATGCCTTCAAGCATGGCTCCATATGGTATATTTTCCCCCACAAACAGCCTGATGCCAATACAAGTCTAGGACTCGCTGTGGTGGACCCGGCCCAACAGTGTCTGGTCGGATGCATTCTCCGCAGGATGCATTCTCCATCCCAAGCCAGAAATGCTTCACCTTAAAACCTAGCTCCTCCACGGTTCCGGGATTCATAAATAAACCTTTGGGATGCAGTCAAGCAGATACTTTTGAATATGACACAACCAGATGCACTTATGTTCACAAATGAACTAGAGTTCACCGCTGTGCTACCACTTAGCCTTGATTGCATGCTACATCTTAAGCAGTCAGAATTAGTCACTAGCTCCTTTAAAATACACTTAGTGACAATCCCTACTTTTCACACCCACTCCCAGCTGGGCATTCTGTCCTCACATACGTGCTCATGAGACACTTTCTGAGCATCACTCGAAGAAGAGAGTTATTCACCCTGTGCAGTAACTGAGGTTCTTTGAGATATGTGTCCTCAGGGGTGTTTCAATACTCATGCTCCTCGCCGTTGCTTCAGAGCCAAAAACACAAGGTCTTGGCAGTGAAGGAAGTGGGGGTGGTCAGACTGTACAGTGCTATATATATTTACACGTCCCGTTCAAGGTGCAAGAGAGGGGAGGTATGCATGTGTGCTCTGATGAGCATGGCTGATGATCTCTGATCCCAGGTGCAGAGGGTGGTGCCACGCCTACAGTGAAGCACCCATAGGGACGCACATCTCAAAGAAACTCAGCTACTGCACAGGGTGAGTAACCCTCTCTCACAATATGTATGGATTATTGTCCTCCTTGTCTGCAGTTTCCAGAGGCAGCTCACAGCTGTAGTACCGCCTATTCATGTCATGCCCCCTTCCTCCACTCTGCTGTCAGATCTTCTGCCTTTCTGGCAGCAAAGTGGCTGTTCAATTTGCTCCCAACTCCATCCTTTTCAGCTTCTAGTGTGCAGCATTTTTTCTGCTCCTGGCTTGGTTATTAAGCAATGGGATGATCTCAGCCAGTCACATCCTGTCAGACCCCAATTCCTGCTCTTCAGGCATGGAAGAGGTAGCATGCAAACATCAAGCTAAATCCAAGCAGTTGTCTATTTGCGAGATAGTATTTACAGGCTCTTTGGAGGGCAAATTGTGCCCTGCCTGTTCTCAGCCAACTGGCCCTTGCACTGCTAGGGCAGTGGGCTGAGTTGGACAGGCTTATTGGGTCCTCATCCTTTCCCCAAGAAGTTGTAACTACCAGCACAGAAAGGCATGATCCAGTGTTGCTGAGCAGACTGGGGAGAGACGCCAAGGACCAGGAGGACTTTAGCCAGCCAGTGTAGGGAGAACAGCACTGAAAGGAAAAAAACCTTTAAAGGGGCTCCAGGTGCCCCCCTCATCCTAAAATTCTCTGGGGAGAGAAAGTGCTCATACTCAGCTCCCTTTCTTCCTAGCTCAAACTGGGGAACTCCAGCAATAAAACCCCATTCCCTGGACGGGGAGAAGGCCCTTTTATAACTGACAGCTTGGCTATTGAGAGGGAAGCATTAGCTGTGCTCAGACTATCCTCCAAAGTGAGTATAACTCTACCATCTTTCAAATGACCGTCAACACTAAAGACCTCCATCTGGACTAGGTTTAGCTTAGTTGAGAACAAAAAAAAAAAAAAATGCCAAGGATCCTTGTACAGTAAAACCTTGACATACGAGTGAGTCTACTTACGAGTTTTCCGAGATGTGAGTCGTCGCTCGGTCGATTTTTTGCTTTATGATGCGAGCCAATATCTGAGTTAGGAGTGAGCTTACGCAGCAGCAGCAGCATACGGAGGTTTTGCAGGAAATTAACGTGGAGGAGCCAGAGGAAGAGGAGGTTATCCATACAAGTGAGATTAAGGAAATGTTGGGAATGTGGGAGAAAATTACCGAGTTCATTGAAAAGAAACACCCTGAAAAAGTTGCAACAGGTCGTGCGTTGGCGCTGTGTAACGACACTTGCCTCACTCATTTTTGTAACATTTTGAAAGGGAGGAAGAAACAAACCTCCTTGGACAGGTTTTTATTGAAACGCCCTGCAAGTGAAAGCGAGGAAAGTGTGCCGAAAAAGGCAAAAGTCAGTGAAGAAGAAGAAGATTAAGTGAAGTGAAAAAAAAAATTTAAAAAAAGTAGCATTTAAGTTTAGCGATAAAGTGTAGCATAGTGTGTAAGTTAAATTTAGCAATAAATTGTAGCATTAAGTGATAGAGCACAAAATGAAAAACTCCCCCAACCTCCTCCGCCTCCACCTCCACCAGCATCTTCGTCTGACCTTCAAGGTAAATACACTTAATAAAACCAGTTTATTTCTTTACATTCTCTTTTATTATGTATTAATTTTTATACATTGTTGTTTATAAAGTACATTTTTCTTATTTAAAAACATGTAAAAAAAATTGGGGTGGTTTTTGGGGGGCGGGAACGGATTAATAGCATTTCAGTTAATTTTAATGGGGAAAATTATTTTGAAATACGAGCAAATTAAGTTACGAGCTCGGTCACAGAACGAATTAAACTCGTAAGTCAGGGTACTACTGTATTCCACTTTTTCTGGACTTTCTTCAGGACAGTGTAGACAAAGGACTTCAGGCCAGCACCATTGCATGCCAGGTGCTAACTGTCAGATACAAGTAGTGTCCTATTCGCAGAATCCTTTGGTTCCTTGACAGAGACCCACCAGGTATCCAGATCACTCACACTGGCTAAACCTGCTGTTAGACCAATCTTTCTTAAATTACCCATACTACTGGTGTTAAAAGCCCTAACCACACACCCTTTTTAGCCACTGACCTCAATAGTTCCATTCTACCTATCCATCAAAACTTGTTTTCTGGTTGCCATCCTGTCTGCTAAACAAGTTTCTGAATTGGCAAGACTGCCACTATGTTCCATGATGACAAGGAGGTGTTAAGAATCCCAGAATCATTCTTCCCTAAGGAGAATTCCTCTTTCCATGCCTCACAGGAGATCATCCTGCTTTCACTCTGTCCAAAGCCACAGCTCCTAACAGAACAACAGAATAGGCACACGGTGGCTATTGAAAGAGCACTAAAGATCTATATTAAATGTATCGGCAAGAAGATACAGGTTATAGGAATATAGGCCCATATTACGTTTTGGTGTTTTAAACTGAGTTGCAACATTAGCATGAGCAATAGCCAAAAGCACCCAAAAGGAAAAGATCAGAAGACAGAAGAGTTTTCTGTTAAACTTGTAGGAACTCTTTGAAAAAACAGTGTTATCTTATTTAAGGTTTGGGCTAATATAATAGAAATAAAATATAGTTAACTGGGTAGCAGGTGGAGTAAATTGGCATTATAAGAAACTGCATCAGCTGGCCTTATCACTTTGTTGCTAAGTGGCATAAAAAGAACTCCTAAAGGATTCGATACTTGATTGACCAAGCTGGATCTGACGAATATGGGTTCAGCACTGCTGCCTTTAGCCCATTTGTAAGTCTCTTGACCAAATGCTTATAAATGTTTTGTTACTGTTTGGATGTACTAAATTGCTTATTATTTAGATTCTTTAGCCATGTTTAGAGCAATTTATAAAAACCACTTGGCCTTTGGATTGAAGAAAGGAAATTATTAAATTAGTGTGGCAATAATAGTGTGCATAAATAATAATTCCAGCAGGGCTCCTTGTTTGTCTCCTTTCATCTGTAGTGACAAGGGCTCAGGGTACCCAAGCTGTGACGAAATGGATGGCGTGCATGGTAGAGCAATAAACGGATTCAGGTACTCCTGCACCAGAAGGCGATAAGGCATGCTTCACAAGATCTGTGGCGACTTCATGGGCTGAAAGAGTTGTCTTACTACCACAGGTATCTGCAAGGCAGCAACATGTTCATCAGTTAACGCCTTTATTAGATACTATGGCGTGAACTTTTGTCCTCTGCAGCAGCTTCCCTTGGCACAAACATACTTCAAGCTCTGGTCCAGTAACAGCAGTGCTAATTTGGGCAATATACTGGGGGATGGGGATGAGGTATGGTCCTTTCTTATCGCGTTCTGTTTTTTTAATCCCTCCATTCACTGCTCACTACTTTCCATACATATCAGAATTGTGGGAGACATAAGGCTACAGGATGGTTAATTTCTTACTTGATCATTTCCTTTCCACTAACAGTGGACCCACAATTCCTCCCTAGCCAGGCAGTATTTAATTTTGATAGTTATTCTTGTAGATCGTAGCCTACTGTACATAGTTTAATGGTTGGCTTTGAAGTTACTGTTTCTAATTGCATTATAGGGCATTTTACACAGCTTTGGAATTAATCATTGGTCAATAAATCGGAGAGTGGGGGGTGGCCAGCATGGCCCTGCTACAATTTTGAACAGCCTCAGGAAACTGTAGCCAGGAGGAGAATAACCCATTGTGGTATAGCAAGGGCAGTAGGAAAGTTCTGGAAGGGCGGTATGTAAGTTCTAGAATGATCTAGACTTTATTCCCTGTAGACTAGCCAGAGTCAGAGGGTAATTAGGGTCAGCTGACACCAATTAAGGCCTCACCCAAGTGCCTGATAAAAACCGTCTACTCCTGAGAGACGGTGCAAGCTGGAGGAGTAGGTGTGCGGTGCTACTGAGCAGAGGGTTGTGTGGAATTGTGAAGAGGAGCAGAACAGAGTACAGCGGTGTGTGGAAGAGAGGTGGAGTCCTGAAGAAGGTACTGGGCTCAAGAAGCCAGAAGGACAGAGGGGGAAAAATAGCCCAGGGGAAAAGTCTGCAGCTGCAAGTACGGTACCAGCAGCACATAGCAGCTACTCATAGGGCCCCTGGGCTGGGACCTGGAGGAGTGGGTGGGCCTGGGTCCCTACCCCCCTCGCTGGGGAGACAGGGTAACCGGCGATGCCCTGGTCCGCTACAGGAGGACCACTAGGGAGAAGCCGGCCGTTTGCCACACCATGTATATCAGAATTTGGAGAGATGCTATTAGCAGAAAGGAAGTTGCCAGGTAAGAAACTGACCAGTCTTGGTATCTACAACCTACGCACTTGTCTTTCTGTAGTTTAGCACCACTGTCACCCTGGCTGAATCCCTGGACCTCAGCAGTGCTTACCCATCCATCTCTGGGTAGTGGGGCTGTAGGATCATACTTCAATTCTGATTCCTAGGGATACTGACTGGCTTCTCCATCCGCACTGACAGTGGGAGGAAGTGGTGCTCAAAGATACAGAAAGGTTAGCCCCCGCAATAGAAGAGGATTCTTAACAAATATTCTGTAAAAAGAATGAATCACAGTAATTAACCTTGTATACATCTTTCAAAACACAATATGAAAAAGCCACATAGATGGTTACAGTGACACAGAAGCTGTGAAGCTGCATTCCAGAGACTGGGTAAAACACACAGTGGGTGGTTGTGTACAAGAGGGAGGGAGCACTTTTTGTGCCAAGGTCATTAATAAAAAGGTTAAATAAGATTGATCCCAAGACCACTCCCTGAGGAACTCCATTACTAACCTCTCCAGCCTGACAATTCACCTTTCAGTCTGACTGGTTGTACTCTCTCCTTTATCCAGTTCTTTATCCACTTCCAATTTTCATATTAATTCCCATGGTTTTCCAAATTAACTAATAATTCAACATGTGGAACCATATCAAATGCCTTACTGAAATCTAGCTAAATTAGACCCACTGCATTCCTGTCTCTAAAAATTTTATTATCTTCTCAAAAAAAAAAAAAAATCAGATTGGTCTGGCACGATCTACCTGTTGTAAAGCCATGTCGTATTTTATCCCAATTACCGTTACTCTCTTTCTTATTCTTTCAAAATATTTTCGGAGATCAAGCAAACAGGCCTGTAGTTACCTGGATCATTTTTTCCCCCTTTCTTAAAAATAGGAACTATGTTAACAATTCTCCAGTCATATGGTACAGCCCCTGAGTTGCAGATCCATTAAAAATCCTTGCTAAAGGGTTGTAATTTCATGTGCTAGTTCCTTTAATATTCTTGGATGGAGATTATCTGGCCCCCACCCCGATTTAGTCCCATTAAGCTGTTCAAATTTTATTTGTGCCTTGCATGTAATTTCTACCTCCATATCTTCATTCCCATTAGCCATCCTACCACTATCCTCAAGCTCATCATTAGCCTCACTAAAAATGGAGACAACATATTTATCTTTCCTAAACAGCACATATCCTTCAATACTTGTACACCAATCATGACTACTATTTCACCATGTTTCTGTTATCCCTATAATATCTGATTTCATTTCCTCTACCAGTAGCTCTAGTTCTTCCATGTTGTACACCCAGATGGTATACAAACATCTTAATTTTTGTTGTTTGGCTTCGCTCACGTTCCTTACCTGATTTGGCACAGCCATGCTACTGTCAATATTGCCTATTAAACTGGTATCTACACTACCCTTCCTCTTAGTGCACATTCTGCTCTCTACTGTTGGGTCCTTTTCTTACTTCATTTTCCTCCCTCTCAATACTAAAATTAGGTGTGGAGGTCATTTGGGCATCTCCCAACCATCTCCTCCAGCTTCCTAGTTTAAAGATTAATCCGTTGTGCCAGCCTCCATCCTGGAAGTGCATTTCTCTCCCTACTCAGGTGAAGTCCATCCCAAGAGAACAGTCCTCTGTCCATGAATGCTTCCCAGTGATCATACATCCCAAAGCCCTTGTTAAAGCACCACTGCCTGAGCCATCTGTTGATCATCAGAATCTTGTCACGCCTTTGTGGTCCTCTTCCAGGGAGGGGCAGAATCCCATTGAAGATCACCTGAGCCTCAATTTCCTTAAGAGTCTTCTCCAGCCTTCCCTTCAGTCATGGACTGGGGAGAGGTTAAGACCCAGAATATGACTGCAGAAATTCAATTCCTTAAGATATTCCTACAAATAGAGATGTAGGATGTACCCAGGTTCTAACACAGCAGTGGCACAAAAGGCATATGCAGAGACAATGAGATGAACATTAAGGATGCCTATTAAGGATTCTGCATTAAGAGTGCTGTCTCCATAGTCGTGGGGAGCAATCTTTCGAAAGATCCACGTCACTCATAGCTGGCCATTTTTTCTGAGGACACCATTCAACTTCCTCACCCTTCCCTCAGCTCCAGTACGAAAATGGCACGCACACATACTTCCTGCAGTTAGCCCAGTACTGGGTGTTGAACCATGGCAACACAATCTGGCCTACGTGCCATTCTTCCCAAGAAGGAGCAGCAGCAGCACTCCGCTCCTGGTCCTCCAGCGGAGCATTTATCTAGCTTCTTTCAGGGCATAGCAGTATGTTGCCAACCTCACTGTGTCTAACTGAAGCAGAAGCAACTGAACGGTGGCTGCCCACTAACATCTTGTCCAGTCTCTCCCCACTGCCTCTTGGTGACTGAACGAAGTGGTTACAATTTGGCTGTGTCCACTATGTCTTCCACAGGAACAACAATATCCTACATACAGTGGCAAGGTAAAAGAATACCCAACCAGTCATTGCATCTGCTTTACCTATGCTTAGTTTCATTGCTTACAAAGTGCTTTTAGTTTCTTCTAGATCCACAGAGACATGTTGCCTCCGAGGAGGCAGCCCATGCACATTTCCTCTGCTGGAACATTGCTCCGTTATTTGTAATGAATATTTGAAATTTCATTCATGCTCGAAATAAATGCCTGACTAAGCCAACTAAACTTAGTACAGAGAGACAAAAATCACCCCACCATTCATCATGCCCAGTAAATCTAACTCTTGGTGATTAGTCAGTGCAAATATCTTTACTAAAGTCATGCCTCACTTGCTTAAAAGAGTGAAATAATTCTTCTTCTGTGAGATGTCAATAGAGAAGCACTTACACTGACACAGTGGAAAATCTAAATATAAGAATGTGTGTGGATTTTCTTTAATTACATAAGTTTTTTCTGTACCAACAAAACACTATATAGTGTGGCAAACGGCTGGCTTCGCCCTAGCGGATCTTACACATTTGCCTCTTAGTGAGCCAGGGCGTCACCAGTTACCCCGTCTTCCTAGGGTGGGGGGTAGGGACCCGGGCCCGCCCGCTCCTCCGGGTCCCAGCCCAGGGGTCCTCTGAGTAGCAGCTATGTGCTGCTGGCATCTTACTTGCAGCTGCAGGCTTTTCCCCTGGGCTACTTCCCCTCCCCCCCCGTCTTTCTGCCTTCTTGAGCCCAGTACCTTCCTCAGGACACCACCTCTCTCCCATACACCGCTGTACTCCGTACTGTTCTTCTCCACGACTCCACACATCACTGTACTCCGTTCTGTTCTTCTTCACACTTCTCTGCTCACCATACACCTACTCCAACTCCCACCCTGCCTCTCAGGAGTAGAGGGTTTTTATCAGGCACCTGGGTGGGGCCTTAATTGGTGTCATCTGACCCTAATTACCCTTTGGCTAGTCTACAGGGAATAAAGCCTGGAGCATTCTAGCACCTACACAGCGCCCTTCTAGAACTTTCCTAGTGCCCTCTGCCCTTGTTATACCACAATAGTCACAGACAACACTTCTTAAATGTTTTTTTAAAAAAAGAGAGCCACATAATTTTCAACACTTACTCAGAAATACTCCTAGGTATGGCTGCCAGTAATGTGGATAAACATATATGATTAAAAATAATTTTAAAAAGTCAGATAATTTGAATTTAAATTAAGTCTAGGTTTACTTTTAAAAATATTAAGCCTATTTAAAATTACATTTGAAATTGACAACCCATGTTAATGGCTTAATTTATTATAAACGATTAAAATCATTTAAATTATTTTAAAATAATAATAAGCAGTATGTGTTTGCTGCCAAGTTAAAAAAAAAAAAAAAAGCACTTAACTGGTAGAAATCACTGGCTAAGCACCTGGAACCAGGCTTTGTCACAATGCTAAAGGAGCTTTTGACAGTAATAGTGTTGCCTGATTTGGGTATTTAGTAATTTGAATGGGGTTATAGGCTCACCAGTTGATCTGATGAGAAGACAATGAGGTTCTAGTCCTGGAATCAGGCTACAAAGAGTTTTACAAGGACCCCTGGGGTGCACCACAGGAATGCTCACACTGGTAACAGAATATGTACAGTTCTCACAATCACACTCACACACACAGAGCTTTGGATTAATATACTCACATCCTTCCCTGATGACCTGATTTAGAGGCATGTCCAGTTCCTCAACTTTTGGGTGGAGAGGTAGGCAGTGCTAGAGAGCGAAGAGCTATAAGACTAAAGCTAAGACTACGAATAGTATTAAATATAGACTAAGAACAAAAGATCCTAACAAACACCAACCAAAAGAAGCCCAAAAGTAGTAGTAGCTGGTGATCACACCCAACTAACATGGTTCACCCTTTTTATACCCTGAACAATATGGGTCCTTCTTTGTCCAAACTTGGCTTCTTCACCCTCAGATTATTAGTGTATACTCATTCTATAGGCTGCCAGGTTCGTGCATATTAATGACATATCCATATCCTTTCCAGACAGTTCCAGATGGTTTGCTTATCTCAGCTTTGTTATTTCTGGCCCTTTCTGTGGGTTTTGTGGTGTATCTGTGAAGTTTACTTGAGCATAAACTGAGACAGCCCCTATGTCTTGATGTCTCCTGACTTATCTAGGGTAAAGTTATAACCATATATGCGTCTTATCGTTACTTATCTGGGCCAAAGATCCTGAACATATGTATACTAACGGCCTTAGCTTTTCATTCAGGATGTGGCCTGTAGGTTTCTTCCATTACCACTATAATACCTTGACAGGAATCTATGACTATTATAATAAAGCAAATACTTAAATATCTAAATTTATAAGGAAAAGTAGGTATGGCAAGCAAGCAAGCAAGCTAGTCCTATATACTACAACAGCCTCTTCTTCAGGTGCAGAGAGAATTTTTGTTAATTTAATTTTATTCAACTAGTTAATTCAAAGCTAAGAAACCAACAGAGTTGAAAAACCAGGAAAGCTTATTTTCCTCTACCACTTTATGGAAAAAAAAAAAAAAAAAAAGGTGTGAGGAGGAAATCTACAGGTTCAAGATTTTAGATGGCATGGTAGCTATGAACTTTTCTTTTCAGATGATAAATCTGAGGAACTATTCCAGCTTGAGATGTCATTAGAGGAGGTTTTTGATAAATTGATAAATTAAACAGTAATGAGTCATCAGGACCGAATGGTATCCACCTAAGAGTTCTGAAGGAACTCAAATGTGACATTATAGAACTACTAACTGTGACATGTAACTCTATCATTTGTATCAGATGATTGGAGGATAGCTAATGTGATGTCTTTTTTTTTTTAAAAAAGGCTCCAGAGGCAATCCTCGCAATTACAGGCTGGTAAACCTAACTTCAGTACCAGGCAAACTGGCTGAAACTATAGTAATGAACAGAATTATCAGACAGACACATAGATGAACAAGATTTGTTGGGGGAAGAGTCAACATGCTTTTTGTAAAGTGAAATCATGCATCACCAATCTACTAGAATTCTTTGATGGGGGTTATTAAGCATGTGGACAAGCCTGATCCAATGGATATAGTGCACTTAGATTTTCAGGAAGCCTTTGACAAGGTCCCTCACCAAATGCTCTTAAGCAAAGTAAGTGGTCACAGGATAAGAGGAAAGGTCCTCTCCTGGACCAGTTAACTAGTTAAAAAATAGGAAACAAAAAATAGGACTAAGTTATCAGTTTTCAGAATGAAGAGAGCTAAATAGTGGTGTCCTCCAGGGGTCTGTACTGGGACCAGTACTTTTCAACATATTCAACTTATGATCTGGATAAAGGGGTAAACAGTGAGGTGGCAAAATTTGCAGATGATACAAAACTACTCAATATAGTTAAATCCAAAGCAGACTGTGAAGAGTTACAAAGGGATCTCACAAAACTGGATAACTGGGCAACAAAATGGCAGATGAAATTCAATGTTGATAAATGCAAAGTAATGCACATTGTTAAACATAGTCCCAAATATACATATAAAATGATGGGGTTTAAGTTAGCTGTTACCACTTAAAGATCTTGGAAGTCATTGTGGATCGTTCTCTGAAAACACCCACTCAATGTGCAATGGTAGTCAAAAAAGCTAACAATGTTGTGAATAATTAGGAAAGCAATAGATAAGACAGAAAATATATTGCCTCTTTATAAATCCATGGTATGCCCACATCTTGAATACTGCATGCACATCTGGTCGCTCCACCTCAAAAAGATATATTGGAATTGGAAAAGGTACAAAAAAGGGCAACTAAAATGATAAGGGTCTGGAAAAAGCATAAAAGGAGAGATTAACAAGACTGGGACTTTCCAGCTTGGAAAAGAAATGACTAAGAGGGGACATAATTGAGGTCTATACAATCATGACTGGTGTGGAGAAAATAAAATGGAATGTTATTTACTCCTCATGACACACAAAACTAGGGATCACCAAATGAAATTAATAGGCACCAGGTTTAAAACAAACAAAAGGCGGTATTTCTTCATACAATGCACAGACAACCTGTGGAACTCCTTGCCAGAGGATGTAGTGAAGGCCAACATTATAACGGGGTTCAAAAAAGAACTAGATAAGTTTGTGGAGAATAAATCCATCAATATCTATTAGGCAGGACAGGCATGGATTGCTGTATGCCAGAGGCTGGGAATGGGTGACAGAATGGATCACTTGATGATTTACCTAATCTTTTCATTCCCTCTGAAGCACCTGGCATTGGCTGCTGTCAGAAGACAGGATACTGGGCTAGCTGGACCATTGGTCTGACCCTGTATGGCTGTTCTTATGAACAATCAGTTCAATTCATTAACTACAGATAATACTTTCTTTAATAACTCAGTGAATTTTAAATGCAAAACATTGTTTTATGTATTCAGGACATTTTAAATAGTTTTATTTAACTAATAATAAAAAAAAAATTTTAAATGCTGTTTTTGTGCATTTAATTGAATTTTTGCTTTCTATCCAAATAAAACTTGACACAAATCACAAGTAAACAAATGAATCAAGTAAATAATACATCATTCACCATTTTCTAACACAATAAAAATAAAGGATCTGAATAAATGTGAGTCAAACTACATAATTGCTTAAATAAATGGGTATAGACACCATATCCTTGTTAAAAATAAAAGCCAAATTTAGTATAGTCAATATTTAGTTGCAAATCAACATGTTATAATGGTTACTAACCAATGAAAATAAAGCTTTTCTTTAGAAAAACAACAAAAAATACAAATGCAAAAGATTAAAAATGACAAGTTAATCAAGGGTTCCCTGCTTGTTGATTTAAATCATGATTAAAATCGCTCAGATATAAATCAATCCAGCCTGGTGGCTACCACTGAGTAACAAGAGAAGAACACAGTAGACATTTCTAAAACTACCAGACTGTATGGGGTTCTCTTTAAAATTTCTTTGCTGTTAAAAGTTTCCCATTTCTTTTTAAAGGTTTTGGCATGTCAGTTTCAAGCAAATTTTGTTCAGGTCAGAGATAATCAAAACAAATGAACTGTATTTATTTTGGTTCTTTATCTGATCATCTTTGTTGGCTAAAGAGTTAGCAACTTTATGAAAGGACTCTGACAAAGGACAACAGTCTTTGAAATCCAAATTATGTATGCATCGACACAGTAGAACAAATATGTCC
This sequence comes from Mesoclemmys tuberculata, assembly GCA_007922155.1. NCBI lineage: Eukaryota > Metazoa > Chordata > Testudines > Chelidae > Mesoclemmys > Mesoclemmys tuberculata. The sequence goes on from ML675610.1 coordinate 34,312,942, forward strand.
GTCTATCGGAGGGGTGCGGCATTTGAAAGGAGCACTATCTAAGCATTTAGATCATTCAGTAGTGTTGGGAAAACCCTTATTACTGTCAACAAGGTCATGTCACTTGCAAAATTTTGTTAGGATAACTTTAGATCAGTTCTAGATTCCCACTACAGTTTTATCTTTATGCTTTAATTTAGAAGGCAAATTATGCTGCTCTATGATTACTGTACCTTATTTGTTGTATTTTGGCACTGTCAAATGCAGGGCAGACTTCAATTTTAAAAATTCCACTTATTATGACAGTATTTTCCATATTCAGTGTTGAGGTCTCTTTACACCTTGCTGTTGAAGTTAGAGTTCATCTTCCTGCAGGAGAGGGGAAAAAAAAAAGGTCCTCCTCAGAGGGCCACAGCTATGAGAATAGTGAAGTACAGTGGTAGCTAAAAGTGTGGTCTGTTTTTGGAGTTGTTTTGGAAAGTATCCAGTACCTAGTGAAACCTGTAAAAGTGGCCACATGCTTACTGAGCAACTGCTTAGCTGAAGACAGCACCACATAGTAATCTCAGATATTATAAACTTAACTCTATCTTAAAAGTCCACTGTGAAGCAACCCTGTTTGGTCAGTCTTAGACTTGCCAAATCTATACCCTGATATGGCATAAATCACTAATGTGGCAACAACCAACTCACAGCCTCTGCTTCTCCTTTCTCTCCTCCAATCCCAAGGCCAATCAATAGGCTGCTTGCCCAGACTGTCAGCACTTGCAATAGCCCTTGGTCAGGCCCATACAGCTGCTTTCTTCCAGCTCCTCCTGTACCCTGGGGCTGAGAAGGGGTGAAGATAGGACCCTCTGATAGAAACGAAGAACTCCTACTACCTCCCACCAAGCCTGGAAGGAGATGAATATCCTGCCAATGCTGTTGTTAGAGAATGAAGGGAAAAGTTGCTGGGGTTTTCTGTGTATGCCAATTTGTGTCAATATTCAGGGCTGCCAATATTGTGAGTTTTCAGATCCTTCTACAGGTTTAGAAGGAAAACCCACCAGCCAATCAGAGCCGCTACACATGCTATTGAGGCTTCCCTTCCTTCCTCATCCCATGGAGCAGGCAAAGCTCCTTTTTTTCCCATCCCTCCCCTCCCCCAACACCTCCTTAAAGGAGTGATCCGCCCTGCTCCTCAGCACCTTCCCTTCACCCGTAAGAGGTTCCTGCTGCTCCCCTGGCTTAGGGATGGAAATGAGACTCCCAGCTGCCTCCATCCCAGCTCAGACTCATCCAGCACCGGAAGTGAAGTAAGAGAAAGGAACCATTGGTGATGACGAGATGAGTGCTGGGGGGGGTATTAGTATTATTGCGCAAGGAGGTTGGGGGTTTGTGGGTGGAGGGGCCAATGTTAATTGAAGGAGTATTTGGTGAGTGTTTCCAGCACCTCTCTCCTGGTGTGCGGGTTGCAGGGTGCAGGGAGAACATGGCAGCTCCTCCATCTGAGGGCCCTGCACAATCAGCGACTACCCAAAATCCACACTGAGGCAAAAAGGACTATTCTAAAGTTGAATACAATGTTGGCTGCATAGGTGCAGGAACTAGGCGGGTGTGGGAGGTGCTGCTGTACTCCCTGGCTTGAAGTGTTTTCCATTATATACAGGATTTGCAGTTTGGTTCAATGGCTCCCAGCACCCTCTCTCTGCCCTAAAAATTGTTCCAGGGCTCCCCTAGTTGGGCATGGACAGGAGTGCAGCCCCTCAGAGACTGAGACAAGTATATTCCTTCATCCATTTTTTAAAAAGCACTCATCACAATAGTATTTAAGAGTTCATTACAGAAAAGACCTTATGTATTCTGCAGTTCTCCTGCAACAGACTTTATCCCTTGGTGCAGAATTGTATTCCAGAACTCAAAACACCCCCTTTCCCCCAAACTGTTTCCAGTTCTGGTTGCAGAGGAAAACATGAACTGAACTTAACCTGAAGCAGTGATGCCTGCATCTCTGATAATACCTCTCAGTGGTTGAAACTACTCCTTCAGTTTAGCCAGGGTCCCATGGAATTTATCAGTGTGTATGTGGCATTTTCCAAAGAGGCCACACAGAGTTCAACAGCATTGGTGGGAAGTCTGCCATTTCTCTGCAGGCAGGTGCTCTCTATTTTATATCTCCCTGTCCTGGCAGGAGATGGCTACAGCAACCTCTTGCTCTTCAGTTTTCCTCACAAGGGGAAGTTAATAAGCACTACTCTCCAGGGAGCCAGATCTGGCATCCAGCTTGCAACCAGGGAGGGAAGCGAGAAGCCTGTGAGCTGCTCAGTTCAGCTGCCTGTAGAGCTATGATGCTGCAGAAGCTGGGAGGAAAGGACCTGCTCAAGCTGACTACTACAGTTTCTGTGTTTCTTTGGCCAACTTGAAGGGAAGAGAGAACAAATAAGCTCTGAGGCTGGCCACCTGAGTGAGCACTGTTACAGGAACCAAGGTCCAGTGAGTGGAGGCAGGTCACCTGGAGTATGTAAGAACTCTATCCTTGAATATAATCACAATTGAGCATAACTGCCAAACTTTTACACCAATGCACATTTTCAAGTAGGAGCCCCTCTGGTGTTGGTGTGTGGAGGGAATGTGAATGAAGGCTATTTCACACAAGTGCTATAATACAACAGTGCTGTGGAATTTGGTTCCATTGTACACAAGATGCACATGACTCTGAGCTGAACAGAACTTTGAATTCACAGCACCATTATTTTTAGGGTCACGAAGGGTGGAGGGGAAACCAGGCTGTTTGGAACTGGTTTTCAGAGTAATGATCAATCTGAGCACAGGCAGTTAAAGACCAGTAAATGGCAAACACTTAATTAACACAGATTTAAAACTTGCCCCGTGATACCCTTCCAGAATGTGGAGTTATGAGCTAACCAAACTCAAACTTCTGAAAGCCAGGAACTAGAGAGTGAAGGTAAACACCCACACAACTTTAACCCTACTGGCCTGGAATTGGCAAGAGCCACTGGGAATGATCTGCATGCACTTCAGCTTTATTCACTGTTAGGTGCAGCTGTATTGACAGGTGGTAGGTGGGACAGGTTAGCAGAGGTGTGTTTGAGATATGAGGAGATCTGGGGATTAGTTTGAGCAGCATCACAGAGGTGTGATTAGGATATGAAGAGACCTGGGTCTAAACCCCCACGAGTGTGATATCAAAGGAAAGTAGTGTATGTGTACTTTGAGGTTCCAGTGTGCATTATTTCAGTACAGAATTGGGTAGGTTGTCTCAGTCCCAGGGCACTAGGGTGGTTTTGCCCTGCATATTGTCAGAAGTGAGGGGATATGAGAGCAGTCTGTGGAGTTGATAGGTGGGGGGGAATATAGATTTAGGTGGTATCGTGTGTGTGTGTGTGTGTGGAGGGGGTTGTAAAAGGGGGTGAAGTAGTTGATAAATTTTACAAGGGTGATATTCTGTCATGGGACTAGGCTCAGTGTTCAAGCTTAGGGCATGTGCAGAGAGCAGCTGTCCCCCTTACAGTGAAAAGGCAGAGTGTGAGCTTGTGTTTCAGATGTTGCAAGGCATGTCTCAAAGAGGGCAGAGTTAAAGTTGTGCACCTTAGCACTGTATTTCTTGGTTTTCAAGTGTGAATTTTGCTGAACTCACTGCTTGGGAACGTCAAACTACCCTCAGGTACCCTTAGCTCAAGGTTTTGGCCATTTAATTTCCTAGGTGTTTTTTTTGTTTTTTGCTCGTAGGAAACAGTGGTAATTTTAGGCCATTCTGGTGTTCACTCCTTGCTGTAGCGACCCATCTGTGGATCACAAACCTCCACTTCCATGAGGCATAGCAAATTTCAAGGCAATCTATGTAAGCATGCAGATTTAGATCAGAATCATCCATCAAAGAGAAAGGGCCGCTCAACCTCCTCTATCGCAGAGCTGGCACTCCACTATAATACTGTAGGAAATGAGAGAAAACTGGAAGGAGGGACTCATGACATCACATCCATAGCAGGCTCAAAGAGGGATGATGTGGCCCATTTATCTAAATGAGATGTTTTCAGCTGACACAGAATATCTCATGTGGACTGCTCTGTTCCTGTCAAGAGCATGTTCTCATTTTCTCTCCTCTGTGCTGGAGATGCTGTGATATGCCCATTCTCATCTCCTCACCCCTGTCTCAGCATTGCTCCAAGCATGCCTGTTCTCAGCTCTGTACCCAGAGGGGCAGGGCATCCCTGGACCCTGGTACAATGAGGAGGAGAAGGGCGAGGTGAAGGGCTCAGGTACCCTCACATTCAATGAAGGGGGTAGGGAGAGGGACTCAGACCACACAGAAGGGTAAGTCTCCAGTAACTCAGTTCAACTGAAGGGAATATGGGAGGAGCAGATGCCCCTAACGGGGCTGGAGCCCCACAGCTACTGGCACACACCTAAAAGTCTGTATGTGGGAGGCCAAGCTTCTATCCCTAAGAGAAGCCATCACCCCAGATCCTGACACCTACATTCAAGGGAAAGATAGGACAGACACCGCACCCCAATTCTTCCCCCAGACTCCGTGCCCAATGTACCACCCCTTTCCTCCCACAGATTTTAGAGCACTTAAGACCAGTTTTTTGTTTAAAGCATAACTCAACTATAGCAGAGCTTGCACTCCACTATAATGCAGCCAAACTTCTGTTCTGTTACAGTGAAAATCCACAGTAAAGCAGTTCAGTTATAGACTTTATACAGTGTAATTGAGAGCAGAATTTGGTTCTTCTAATTTTTACCTTATCTTGAGTACACACAAGTCCCTGAAACTTCAGCACCTTAAGAGAGAATTATTCATTGACACTTATACTGCACAGGTACCGATATGCCTTATAGGAAAACATTTTAATGATGTATTTTATTTGTTGCTTTCAGTTTAACTTCAAAAACTGCTCAATGCTAGTTCCTGAGTCTTGCTTACTTTAAGACATCAGCTAGATAAAAGACCATCCTATTTGGAAATTACAAAACCAGCATCAAAGAGCTAGATGGGTGTTGACATGCACTAAACCATAGATGTCAAACTCAGGCCCGCGAGCCAAATCTGGCCCGCAGTGTAATTATATTTGGCCTGTGAGAAAATACCAAATGTCTACTAGAGCTGGCCCGCCGGTAGACAGCGCATGCACCGATTTCACGTGTTTATAGTATTAAGCTTTGCTTGTTCCAGATTCAATGTTTAAGCAAAACTTATGTTTGTTTCCATATGAAAAGGTTCATCGTTATATTTGATGAGAAGGAAAAACTTCAATTGTAGACATTTTTTCAATAAATATCAAGGTTGGCCCGCGACTTTGTCCAAGTTTTTAATTTTGGCCCACTGTGTATTTGAGTTTGACATCCCTGCACTAAACATTTACTACTGCCTCTCTCCCTTGCTACAGTCCAAAGAATTTTTGAGGGTGGATTGCTGATTACACATCCCATCCTTTTTAGCTTTAATAACTAGTAGAGTTAGAGATTTCCCTGCTTTTAGCAAAGTGTGGCAGACCTAGATACACAGAGCTCATCTGCATTTGAAATGACATAGCAGTGCAGCTGCACTGCCGCAGTGCTTCAGTGAAGATGCTACCTATGCTGACAGGAGGGGTTCTGTTGGTGTAGGTCAGGGGTGGGCAAACTTTTTTACTCACGGGGCCACAATGCGCCACAATGTATTCTAAAATTTGACAGAGGGGCCAAGCTAGGATCGGATGAATGGAGCGCCCAGCACCCAACACACTGCACCCCAGCAGCCAACACTTCAGACCACTCTCCGCCGTGAAATTGACTCGTCCGGGTCAATTTCGGCAGCGGAGCTAGAGAGTGGGGGCTCACACTACGGGAAGAATTTTTGATCTGGTCACCTAGTCACTAGGGGACCCGCGTTCAGGAATCGTGCCTTACCACGGCTGAAGAGCCGCATGCGGCTCGGGAGCCGCGGCTTGCCGACCCCTGGTGTAGGTAATCCACCTCCCTGAGAGACAGTAGGTAGGTTGATGGCAGAATTCTTCCATCGACTTAGTGCTGTCTATACTCGAGGTTACATCGGCTTAACTATGTCACTCTGGGCTGTGGATTTTTCACACCCATGAGCAACATACCTTTGTGGATGTATGTCCCCAGTATCGACTAGCCCACCGATATGAAAGGGAAAAAAGCTACTCCATATATAATTTCCAGCTTTAAATGGGGAATTTGAATGATTACCATCAGTAGCTCATTTCAAATGTCCAAACTACTTCAGAATTCAGATTGAGTTCAGGTCTGAAAACCTAAGCCTTCCTCTATCTAAAAATCTAGCAAAATCCCTTTAGGGATTTTGAGGGCCCTCATGATAGTTTGTCAGCTTTTTGAAAACACACAGCTGGGCCCAAGGAGGTCTATGTTTAATCTCCCCAAGTCTTGACGGTGTTCTCCATTCTTTATCAACTCTTAAACCTATCTGACAATGGCCATCAAGCACAGGAAATGCACTTCAAGCATCAAATCCAGGCCAGCAGGTCCAGTAACAACTGTGCTGCACCAGGATGCTCGCACCACAAGAATGCATTTGAACCTGCACTGATCCTCCTTCAGGGTCTAGCAAACCGCAAAGAAAAATAGGAAGTGACCTCAACTGCTCTACTAGTTAGAGCAATGGCAACTCTCTATCCTTCCTGCCATTTAGAAAGTTGATCACGTTCAGAATTAATATATTTATGCTCTTGATTTCAACAAAATTACCAAGTACGAGTTCTGTTCACCTACTAAAACAAAGACCTACTGTTTCCTGTTCCAAAACAATAAGAAGTTCAGGACATCAGACACCAACATCCAATTAATCTTTTTCCTCCCAATTGCTTCTCACCGTGTAATTTAACTTTGTTAGCAAGCTGTTGCATGGACAAAAAATTAAATTCACTGCAAGTAATAGGCACCTCTCCTGAAATGAGCAGGACAAAACTCCACGGATGCAGACTTATGTTCACCATGGTCTAGAAAACGGATTATGTTCAACAAAATTTAGCAAAGAATAACAAAACTAGTTAGATTGTGATTTAGTGCTACTCACCTAACAGTGTGAAATAAAGAAACTTGTTTAAAGTTATTCAGTACTGAGGTTGTGACTTAAGGGCTAGATCATAGTCATTTTGGTGAGATCAGACGTTTTTGGGCATTTTCAAATTTAACCTGTGGGATACTGCTGAAGGGCTTTGAATTAATAGATGGTTGAGGGCTTAGAAAAAGTCAAGATGTCACAGCCTTTCCTGGATGCTTCTGACTTTCCAGTTTTAATGCTGCTAGAAGTAAAGAAATTAACTCTGTAGCAGGTCCCATTTTGAGTTGAGCCTTGGAATTTGACCAGTTCTGCTAATATTTGAGTACAGATGAGAAGATTAAAGACGTAAAGCAAAGTAAACATGGTAAAGATTAGTCGGTCAAAAAGCATCAAGCCCCTCTTTCATAGAGACTATGAAAAATTTAAAGTATAGAGATGAGCCTTTGAGTTTCCATCAATCCCTAATTCAATATAATGGGAAAAAACTAAATGCGGGATTCATAGTGGTGTTATTTATACATTGTTTCCATTAGATATTCATTAAATGCTGACACAAATTCTCTAAAAATGTGTAAATTCACATAGCTGTTGGCCAGTACCAAAATGGCTAGCAGTCTAGTATCATCCTGCCTATTTGAAAGCCGTAGACTTCATTCCCCTCAAAATGATCCTGTGACACTATTTCCAGATCACATCCAAACATTGTTTCTGCAGTGGCTAGGGAGAGGATTTTGTAATTATTTAATGCCAAAAGTGTTGTGCTGATGCTGTAAATTGTTAAACTAGATTTTTAGAACTTCAGGTGTTTATTCCTAAAATATGGAAAACGCTGAACAAGGATTTTGCCTTTAGTTAGACCACAGACTAGAATATCTAGCTGGAAAATTTAGTATTTTTCTGTTGGATGAAGGGAGGGATAAAGCCAGAAGCAGATGTTTTGCCAAGAGTCTTTACTTCAAGATTGAGTTAACGTTTTAGGCACCTGCTCTTCTTGTTCTGCAGTGGCCCCCAGATGGTTTCATTTACACATTTACATTCAGAAAAAGCACACTTTGCCTCTATACATGCTTTTCCTAACATCAAAAACACAAAACTCTTCACCCTCTACAATTGCCCCAAAACAAGATGATCTCCCAGTTTCGTTTCTGCTGTGCCAGTTTAAGCATATCTACCCGATAAAGATGAGCTAACCAAAAAAGCAACGGAGAGCTTTTAGCAGCAAATAGTAAAATGTGTTTTTCTTTTCTGCCTGGCACATTTCTCCTTCCCCAAGCCCCCTAACACAGTTATGTCTTGACATGTTCAGCAAATGTCAACTAAAACTTTCCAATGAAAGGAGAAGCAGCTAGTAACTAGCTCAGATAAAGTTAAAATTACCCATATAATGTCATTGTGCAGGCAAAAAGGTTAACTGGGTGGCCAAAACCAACATGTTTTTGCAGTCTTTAGCAAAGCGTTCTACCCTGCAAGGAAGGAGCTAGTCTACAATGTACAAGCCAAGCATATCAACATCAGGTTTCATCAGATGCTGTTGTTGCCATAAGAGCAAAGTAAGGATCACATTTTCACATCAAAACTAGATTGTAGGTAAAGAACTCAGTGGTAGAAGGAAGAGAAATTAACATGGAATGGTTAATCAAGAGCAGGAATTCTGGCACAACCACAGGACAAAGCATCTTTTGACAGCTTGGTCCTCTCATTGCAGTAGAACTTATGCAAGTAAATGACCAAGTTAGCTAGAATGTGATAATTTTATTAACTTTGCTACAGTAAGAAGCTTTAGCTGTGAGGTAGTTCCCCTGATTAATAGATTCGCTTCCCAATCTAAATAGAACAGTTCACTTTCACTTCATATTCTTTGTGGGGTGCTGGTCCTGTAACACTGTCCTGCAATTCTGTAGCGTCATTCAAATATTTCAGAACATTAGGTCTCCTAGCATCCATATGATGATAATGCTTAGGAAACATCAAGTTTCACAGTCTCTTCAAGGACCAATACATAGCAGGGCCTGTTAGTTGTTTAGATATAAGGATCCTTATAAAGGCAACATTTCAAGAGTTAGCACAAGTTTTATATTATGAATTAATCACAGAAACTCACTGTGTGTGTTGTGCACATGACAGGAACGTGCAAAAAAAATCCCTTAAGGGTTCTTAAGAAAAAATAGAGAGAGGGAGGCCTGGCTGTTCAATTCAAGAGACACTTGGCAGGAGTCTCAGCAGAAAAGTGCATTCATTAATAATATCAGAAGATAGACAAAGGGTTTGGTAGGAGTTACAGAGAACTGCACTCCTTCCCACATAGAAGTCAATAATGGGATGAGCAAATGTTTTAGTCCTTCAATTAAAATAAAGTTTGAAGAGATTATCTGAATTTCCATTTGATAGCTGAAGAATTTCTTTGTTCCTCCATTAATGATGCTCCTCTGAATATTCACACTCTGCAGAGCTTCAGTGGGAAATTCTCTGTGATAAGGTGATCATCGTGCAGGAGGACAACAATGTTAACTTCGAACTCTAGAGAAAGAGAGACCTCTGGTATTAACTCAAATTGAACAATATAAACAATAACTCTGTGGCTCCTGCTCTCAGCTGCTTTCACCTTAGATAAATCTTTTAAGCTGTTTTTAATGTTCTGGAATTGTCTGTTGCTAGGTGATTCAACACTGTAGAAAATAACAGAGCACTGTAAAATGACCAATTTTTCCAGTCTATTTGCCTTGGAGGATCTGTCTGTATATAAGTAGCTCCATAAAAGATTTCTGACAGAGGAGAAAAGGTCACATGTGAATATGTAGAGAACAGAGCTTAAAACATCAGATTAAAATATACATTCATGCTTATATACACACAGTGGGGGAGATTTCAAAAGGCAAAATTGGGCGCCTAATTCTCATTTGTGCCTTTAGAAATCTCTCCCTCATATTATATATGAGAGCTGTCTCCTTCTCTCAAAATATCAGTACCAGACTTCCAAGGCAGGCACTACTCCAGTTGTGACCCACAGATGCCACACTTTTTGGAATGCGGTGGGAAAAGATCTATTTTGAGCAACATAATTTAACCTGGATTCTGAATCACTGCCACAGGAATTCTCTTTTAACTATTTCTCATTTTTGTTAGTTGTGTCCAGAGGACCCAATTATATCAATGCTCCATTGCTGAAGGCACTCTACAATCATAGAAGAGGCGGTCTCTGCCCCAAAAATCTTATCTAAACAGAAACAAGATGCAAACAACTGGTCAAACTAACAAGTGGATGTGTGGGGATGCAAGTAACAGTAATAAGAAAATGCACTTATGAAAAGTAAGTATGAACAATTTTCAGATTAAGTCTTTTCTTAAAAACGTGAAGTATATTAATTGCACTGGTGGTAGCCACCTGTCTAGCCATTATTAGCTAGTAATTTATTGTTGGTATCATAGTAGAAGTAGATCTTGAGGAAGAATTTGAAGGTGTTTAGGATAGTGGTTTTACGGATTTGTTTGGAGGAGGACATTGTACATATAAAGGAGCAAAGTGTTGATGGGAGAAGCACAAAAATGGATGATCAAAGTTGGTGGAGTGGAGGAGATGTAATTGGGGGTGACGCTGAAATACAGAAGTAGATAAGCAGGAAGGAGCTAAGGTATGGAGGGTCCTAAATACAAGCATAAGAAGCTTGAATTTGATGTAGAGAAGAAGTGAGCAAGGGGATAGATTCAAAAGAAGCAAACCTTGTTAGAACTATGGGTCATGAGGATGATTTTAGAAGCAACCTTTTGAATGTCTTTACATGGGATATTTGATGTAGGTGTCAGGGAGGAGGGAGGTGACTAATATTCAGGAGGGGAGATGAGTGTCTAGACAAGAGTTTTTGTGGTGGGCATTGAAGAAGAAGCTGGAACTTGGCAAATTATGGAAGATTTGGATATGGCCTGGCTCTAAGAGTCAGTAGAGTGGAGTCTTAGATAACCCCCAACTTCCAAGCCTGAGTTACTAGGAGAATGGTGGGAGTGTCAGTGATGACAGAAAGGGATAATGGAAGGAAAGCATCATTTTACCCTCACAGTTTCCTGCTACTCTTGAGAGATGTCAATGTTCAGCATATTTAATCCCTACTGGAAACAGATATTTGCCATTAAAACTGCTTTTTCAGTTCCTCCCCCAGATAATTTTTCTGAACACAACTAATTTAGTCCTAGTTAAGACCAATTATGAAACCACTAAAAGTAAGAAGATAGTTTACATTAGGCAGAGAACTTAGTTTGGAATGGAGAAGGTTATAGCTAAAAGGATAGTACAGAGGCTTTTAAAGAGACAAATTGTTTGGTATATTTAGTATTCACTAAAGGTAGTGGACTGACAGATCTGGAGCCTGAGTACTCCATATCCACAACTGGTACCATTCAGAGAGCAGTAGTGCAGACTGCTCTGGTAATATACTTCAACCCTAGTAGGGGACCAACTCTGTTGGTAAGAAGGTCTCCTTGGTCTCTCTTGAAAAGCTGCTCATTAGTGCCATTGGTGGTAGTTTGTATTGTGGCCCTTGGCCCACTAGAAACCGAACTGAATCCGGCAGTCTGTTTCACATGGACTCTAAAGGTCCCAGTATTTCAAAATTAGCTGTGTCCTTACCAACTTTGAAGTTTGTAGTTTCCAGTGTAGGGCAGGTGAACAGCCTGGGGAACACCATGTATATAGGAATAGCCAAGCTTCTGCAGACATCCCCATCAGCAATCTGAATATTCTGAATCTCTGTAGCATCTCTAGCATAACCTTCAGCACAACCTGGAGAAAACAAGTATTACGGTGAAGGGAAAAAAGTGGCACTAATTTTACTAGAAAATTACTAAACAGGCTGAAGACATTAGCCCAAAAGTATAAACACACTATTTTACCCATTAGAGCTTTGACTTTAAGAATGTTGGTAGGGTGTTTATAAATTTTTAAATTGATACTTTTGAGATGCAAAAAGTAACTTCTGCAACTGATTTCTACTACTGCTTTGTACTATGTCCAATTTAGAATAGAAATATTCAGATAACCAGTGGAGTATATTCAGATTTTAGCTTACATAACACAACCTACCACAGGTTTCCACACGTACTAACTGTAGCTCAATGCTTTTGACTGCAGCTTCTGCATTCTCCACCACCAACTCCCCAGTTAGTGGCTGTGTAATGACGCAGTTAGTTGAGTTGAGATGACCTTTGATGAGAAATTTTGGGAGCGAGGCTCTCTAAATGTAGGGTGGAAAAAAAAAGTCACGACTAATCAAAAAAGCTAGGCAAAATGATCTTATGTAAGAGCAGCAGCATAAGAGTTAATGAAGTACATAAAAAGCCTCCATTAAAAGATGATTATTATTAAGGTTGCAAAAGCCAGCCCCTCAAAAGTTAGGAAATGCCAGAATCAAGCTTGCCTGTGCAATCTTAATGGACCACCCTTGAGTGCATGCATTGTGATACAGTCTTTAATTACATGGTAACATTTTTTTTCCACCACTAGGCCCCTGCCTCAGTGGGTGCATAAGATGGACTGTGCTCTGGGGATGAATCAGGATTGTGAGTGAAGGACGCTGTTGACTGTAGGACCTCTGCTTCATTTTTGTGGAAGTTGGGAGGTGTTTGGTGAATGAGGCAGGGGATTGCAGGACGAGAAAGGAAAGTCTCATAGTTAAGGCAGCTGAATGCTTCCCTGGAGAACTGGAGTCTATCCCTGCCTCTGGCACCATGTAGCTATGTGATACTGGGCAAGTCACCTAAGCCAAACTTTTCACAGGTGATTAATTGTGTATTCCTCATTTTTTGGGTGCCCAACTTGGGATCCTGGGGTCTGATTTACAGAAGTGCTGAGCGCTCACATCTTCATCTGAAGTCAATGGGACCTCTTGCTTGCTATATTTCACTGACTTGAAAGAGTGATATTAAAAAACAAAAACAAATAACCAATCACTGAGGAAAACTCTGTTAACAATGCAACATCAACACAAAAGAACGAGTAGCACTGCTATCCATTAAACTGCTGTCTAGAGTGTCAGGAATCAATACTGGCAAAAAGAAGCAGAAGAACTATGACTAGCTATGGAGCACAACCTAATAGTAGCCACCTATCTCACTCCTTGCACCAGTTCACATTAGAGATAAGAGTCATTCACCACCACTTAAAGCATTTTTTAAAAACAAAACATTTACCTCTTTAACATTCTGTAAGGTTTCAGGTGTAATTGTGAAGTCCACTGGGCTTGGCATCAGCTTCCCTTTCTGAGGCTGCAATGTAATGAAAAAGTACTATTGATATTGGACATTCTGTATACACAATTTACATGATAATATACACACACTGAATCATGAAAATAATGCCTTTTCATATGCAATTAATTAGCAAGAAACTGACCTAAACACTTTACAACATCTAACTTTGAAATCTTTAAAGAACTAGGGCCCATTTCACATAAAGTCTATTAGACACTGCAAGAAAACAGAGCATGATTATGATATGGACCAAATACAAGTCACCAAATGTTACAGAATAACCACATTTTGACATTCTAATTCATGGACTCCAGAACTATCCATGTTATTACTGCAATAAACCGTGGCAGGATGTGCATTACTATGCTACTGGTACCTGCCCTGGACATGTTATGTTGAGAGTCACAAGATTAAGCACTCTCACCCACCCAAGAAGTAAACCAATAGCTTAATAATGAACACTGTCGCATGCTTTTAAAGTAGAGCTCTTGATTTTACATTTTAGGGGGAGGGGTTTTGTTTAAGTTTGTGAGGTCTGATGCAATGTGTCTTTCAGTAGTACACAGCTCTCCCAGTAAGCAGATTTGACAGAATAGTAGGGAAAGTTATATATGCATTTCCTCTACTTCCTTGAGCATATTGATGGTTTTTCTTATCCTCTCTATGTGAAGTTCCCTGCACTATTTGAACTCCTTTCCTCTGTTCAGGAAGAGCTCCTTCAGCAGCAGGTTATGGCCTGTAGCTGTTTTCAACTTATGGGCCAGATCCCCAGCTGGTATAATTCAGTGTTGTTCCACTGATTTTGCCAGCTGAGGATCTAGCCCTACATAAGCATTTTTTTAAATTGAAATTTGAAATATTTAAACAATTCTAGTTTAGCTTTTACAGTGGAAAGTAAGTTTAAAGTGACTTAAAAGGTCCTGAACTGCTGCTGAAATGGCAGCCTGGCACTTTGCTGAAGGGACAATTTAACTGTTATTTTAATCATCAGCAACTGCCTCTCTTCACCCTCATCCCAGTGAGGTGCCTTATCTTTGTTGACTTTTCACATTTCAGCAAAGCCTCCTTTTAAAATAACAAGCGTAAGAATTGTGTGTGTGCCAATTAGCGATGAGGTCCCAGCTGTGCACTGTTGGGAGTTGGTGCAGTGCTGTATCATCATCAGAAGGCCCAACCAGAACTCTGGGTTCTACTCCCCATTACTTTGCGTCTATAGTAGTTTCTTGTGTACAACTACCAAACGGGAAACTGCCAGCCACAATTAAATAAATACATAAATATTCTCAGTTATGGGAAAATACAGCTGACAAATACGGGACAAGGAAATAAGGTTAAGGGAAATAATATATTGTGTACTGACAGTAAGAACTGTATTACAGTAGAACCTCATTAACTCACACTGGGAGATCATGAATTACTGAATTCTGTGCACTAGTGAATGCTGTACTCTGAATAAGAAATAAGGCAAGGATACTGCATAATATGTAAATTGTTCAGTATTCTGCAACCATGGTTTATTTATAATACTTCATAATGTACTATTAAATGTATTATAATACATTTTGTAAAAGAAGGAAAATCTTAGGTACTGTACAAGATCTCCACAGTGTCTTGCTATGGGCATTTTTTTGTGCACGTTATTGAAGTTCTACTTATTAATTTTCAACGCTTAAGAGAAGAACAAAACATCTTTAAGTATGTTAATGACTCAGACTCTAAGGTCAATATGATCATCTAATCTGACCTCCTGCACAATGCAGGCCACAGAACCTCCTGTAATAAACCTCTAACCTATGACTGAGTTATTAAAATCCTCAAATCATGAGTTAGACTTTAAGGTGCAGAGAATCCACCAGCAAGTGAACTGTGCCCCTTGCTACAGAGGAAGATGAAAACCCCACAGAGCCTTTGCCAAACTACCCTGGGGGAAAATTCCTTCCCTACCCCATATATGGGTGATCAGGTAAACCCTGAGCATGTGGGCAAGACTCACGAGCCAGACACCCAAGAAAGAATTCTCTGTAATACCTCACAACCTACCCGATCTAACATCCCTTCTCAGGCCATTCGCATATCTACCACTAGTAGCCAAAGATCAGTCAACTGCCAAACTAGCTGTCCCATCATACCATCCCCTCCATACATTTATCAAACTCAGTTTTGAAGGTTTTTTGCCCCCACTGCTCCCCTTGGAAGGCTATTCCAGAACTTCACTCCTCTGATGGTTAGAAACCTGCATCTAATTTCAGGTCTAAACTTCCTGATGGCCAGTTTATATCCATTAGTTCTTGTGTCCACATTGGCGCTGAACTTAAAATCTGTTATCTTCTCAAAAAAGGAGATCAGGTTGGTCTGGCACCATCTACCTTTTGTAAAGTCATGTTGTATTTTATCCCAATTACCATTAACCTCAATGTCCTTAACTACTTTCTCTTTCAAAAATTTTTCTGAGGTCAAGCGAACAGGCCTGTAGTTACCCAGTTCACTTTTCCCCCCTTTTTTAAAAATAGGAACTATGTTAGTAATTCTGAGTCATATGACACAGCCCGAGTTTAAAGATTCATTAAAAATCCTTGCTAATGGGCTTGCAATTTCATGTGCTAGTTACTTTAATAATCTTGGATGGAGATTATCCAGCACCCCTGTTTTAGTCTCATTAAATTGTTTGAGTTTGGCTTCTACTTCAAACATGGTAATTTTTACATCCATATTCTCATTCCCATTAGCCATCCTACCACTATCCCCAACCTCATCATTAGCCTCATTAAAAACAGAGGCAAAGTATTAGTTTAGATATTCGGCCATGCCTAGATTATCCTTAACCTCCACCCCATCTTCAGTGTTTAGCAGTCCCACTTCTTCTTTCTTGGTTTTCTTCTTTGCTCCAAACTTTGCTAAACAGAACAGAACTGCACAGGTGAAAATCTCAGCTAGTTGACAGAGTTAAAATCTCTATATTCGAACTTACTGGTGAGTGGACAATGAATTCACAAGTCTTAGTCAGGTCCTTGGCCAGTAGAGAACGCCTCATGTCACACCGAAGGGTATACTGTGGGAAAGAGTAGGGGATAAGAGTCTTATCAAAGCTTTCTTCCAGCATGAACTTGGAAAGAGAAATTATTCTATAAGCACAGTCTCACTGGCTATTTATATTAAGGTTTCATTTATAAGCAGTTTATAAAAGGTCAGTAGGCAACTTATGTATTCTTTATTAAATTGTTAATCAATGGTAATAGAGTGCTGTAGAGTCCAACAGGTTGCTTATAACTATATATTATCATGTAGTACTCATGTCTAACAACCCAATAAATGATTAATAGATGTTATCAGCACTTTATAAACTGAACCTGAACATAAACTGTAACCATTGAATATCTGGACTGCAGGAATGCTCAGAGACTACACTCAAGATCAGGCCCAATTACTCTAAGTGCTATTCACATAACAGAAAGATTATGTTCCCTACCCAGAACAGCTTACAATCTATTTTGTTTACTTTCCTAGTAAAATACAAATGCATACAGAATAATGGTAGCTACTCCCAGTTGAACAATAGTCTTTACTTATTTGTTTAGCAATCATTATTAGCAGAATTCTTACCAAAATTTGTGTGCTATAATATTGATGAGGAAACTGCCTAAAAGACTGCAGTACTCATTCCATCATCAACAGATGTTATGCCCAGGGTTCTATAGGAACATTACATATTCCAGTTAGCATATATCTACCTAAAGCACAGTTTCTCACATTTTGCAGGTTAGTAACTCATTCAAAACCAAAACTCTTACATTTACTTTAAAAGTAAGAAAAGTACCAATGATAATAATATAAAGTCTACATAATTTGTCTATATTTTGAGAGGCTGACAGAATACTTGACCTTGATGGGTAAAAATGTGCAGGGGACAGATTTTATTTGATTGAGATTGTAATAAATCATAACACTTCACATTTTACAGATGGGGAACTAAGGCACCAAAATTCTAAGTCTGGTCTCTCAAATTCCAGGCTAGTACCCTAACCACTGGAACAACAACAACTCAGGTCATCTGTTGGATTTGTATGAAATTTAAATGGAGCCTTTGATGGAGGTTTCTGCTAATGACATCTTTGATTACTCTAAATAAGAATTTTAAGAGTTATATACTATTCACAATTTATGTTTACTTTGCCTCTCAATTTGGACAATAAAAACATGTCACCCACTTTCACTTTCTGGTTCGTTTATAAAAACTGTTTGCATTTGATTTTTTGTATTTAAAGCACAACTTTTTTTTAAGCAGCTCATAGTAGCTTCTTTTCCAAAACCTAGACGTTAGGCCAAATCTCTTTTGCGCATCCATTTTAACAGGTATTAGTGTGCTATACAAGCTGTTCTTGGAAGCCAGATTTCATTTTATTTCTGGGAAGGCACAGAAGAGCAGGAAGCATTGACTCTTACAGACTGGTGAAAATCCACTGATAGGCCTGACCTGGCCCTTTCTATTAAGGCTTTTTTTGGAGGAGGTGGGAGGGAGTAACTGGGAAGGTGATAGAAGAATGGCCAAACAAGATATCTGGATTCAGGAAGCAACTCAATTTATAGGCTGGCACTGTTTTTGGCACGGCTTTTGCAGGCAACAGGCTTTTACACTGGGAAGAAAGCCAAGGCTAGGACTAGTAAGGGAAACATAATGAAAAGGAAGCCTTTCACTGTAAGGGTTGTCAACAAGATATAAAATTTAGAAATAAACTAGCCATATGCAAAGGCATGTAGTTTAAGTAATATCAATGTCCGCCATTGACTGGCATGCCTAACTATTGCACATGCTTTGTATTTGTGAGGGGTAGAGGGACCTACTGTGAAGAAGCGTAGGGTAAATACAGGGCATCTGGAGGCTGAAGTTCAATGTGCTTTGGGGATGGGTCTTGATTTAATGCAGGTAAAATGAGAGAGCTGATTTAGATAGACAATCTGTAGAAAAAGGAATAGTCTTCCTCTTAAGAAGGAAACTGATAGTTTGGTCATAATGCCAATCAGTAAATACATTAATCGGTTTTTAAAATATCAGGTATTTTCCTTTTGCCTCATCAGTAACAGGACAATTAAATAGTTAAATTTATGAGGCTAAGATCCTCAGTTCTGCAAAACACAGAGAAAATAGGTCTTTACATTGCTGTTTCTGGTTGGGAGAAAGGATAGTCCTTTTATGGATACTTTTTCAATATAAATGAACCTTTGATAAGGTTAGCATTGAAAATGGAGTGATGGCTCTTTAGACAGGGTATTTCATGCCAAAGATGGAAGGCTGATTGCTTCTTGGCTATATTGAAAAGTCTGATGTAAAAGATCACACAAAGTTTGCTCTGCAAAAGGGGAGGGGAATGGAGGGGGAAGGCGGGAAATCCAACGGGTGCATGCGCATGCATAAGCAAGAGAGACTAAAATGAGTTTTATTCTGGCAATATAGTTGCTTATCTTATTTCCATCCAAGGATTTTAACAAATAGGTATTGTTTCCTAACATAAGTCATTTCTCTGGTAAGTAACCCTTGAATTTAAAATGTTTAATGAAAGATTTAGTATCCTACTACCATGCAGTTAGAAGAACAAATTACACAAAAAACAGAATACTATCTCAAAGCAGCTCCTGCAGCTGAATGAGAAGCAATTTGCATGAATCTGCAGCATTCTTAATGAACAGATACAGCAATTATACTTAAAATGGAAGACCCTGATAATATACATGGTCATAACAGTAGAAATAACTGGATGGAAAAGAGAGATACTGTAATGGTCTAAGTCAAATGACCTTTTGACTTTTATCAATCTGTGCATAAAATGAGTAAGAAATAGAACTGGGAAGTTTCCATTTTCAAACACCTGGGAGCAGCAGAATAGTCTGCTGTGAACAATGATGTAAATACCAAAAGCACATTCAGTACTCAATACTCTCTTCTATTCCTCAAAAAAATATAGGCCATGCCTGAAGAAGTTTACAATAGGAGGCCAGATATTGCTCCCACTGTAGTCAATGGACAGAATGGCCATTAATTTAACTGCATCAAGGATTTGAGCCAAAAATTAGAGGGGAAAGAAATGCGGCTTGGTCAGCTAGTACATCCCCCTGCCAAAGGAGGATTGCTCCCTTAGCCATATATTTTATTTTAGCATTTTACCCAGTCTAGTTTTAAGTGATTCAGTAAGTCAGCTTCCACTGCTTCCATTAGAAGATTATTTCATACATTAGCATGCATCACTATTAGGAAATTATTTCCTGATATTAAAAATCTCTTTACTCTTAAATCGTATTCCTTGGATAACTCTTAACAGCGCTTTCCCTTCCTTGATACTTAAATGCTACAAGTAATTACAGGCTTCTGTCTTGCCTTATTTGTAGTTTACCCAATTGCACCCATGGCTGCATGCTGCAGGTTAGTCTGTGGGAGGACACCTATGGATCTTTGAAGCCAATGAAGCTCTGCCCACGTAGATCCAGCTGCAGTACTGACACCTTTAGGTTTCCCCCACCCCTCTTAGAAGTTTACCTCAAAAGCCAGTCCCTTTGTCCCTAGTTTTTGCTACCTCCGAACGACAGTTTGTAAACATCTTTAAATGTACCCAAGCTGCCCAATATGGAATGCAGTTTCTAACAGTTGTCTCGTCAGTACTTTACAGTTGGATTTATCTGGAACATTATATACATGTATGCAGCCCCACTGCAAATATATGTTTGCTCCCACGGTGTATTGTGCACTACTGATTTCTAGGTTTCTCCATCCCATGGAATATTTAGGTTTTAGATTATGCCCCTATGCCCTGAAGACAGATGACCTGTACCTGCAGATGGTGGGGGGAGCGGGAGAAGCAGAGTGAGGGCAATGGCTTCAGCAGATGTTACTGAGCATGCTCAGTCCAGATAAGCATGCTCAGTACAAATTAAGCAGCAAATCTGAGGAGGCACATGACCCCGTGTGCATCTCGCATGCATTGCCTCTGCTTGAAATGTATCAAGTTGCATTCACTGTCCTAGCCAAACCTCATCTCATTTCACGTTCACAGTTCTAATCTCTCCAAGTCCCTTTGTAGTATTTCTCCAAACTTGCTAGTGTCTGCTGTTCCTCCTGGTTGAGTTGCATCTATTTAAAGATACTTTTCTGTCTGAAGAAGACATGTATCCAAACACCCTAAAACAAAACTAGGAACTCCACAGAGGAGCACTTAAATACATGTAATTAATCTAGGCCACTCCTTTAGTCAGCAAAAGATTCCAACAATTAATATTTCCCATCGGTGCTGAGGCAACAAGTGTAATGGAAATCCTACCCAGATGTATCATGGTCAAGAGAGGTAAGTTGCAGTTACAAGTCCAAAATTGAGAAATGTGTTCAGAGCTAAGAGTGGCAAGAGGAAGGAGGACGAGAATTATCGTAAGACTGAGAGCTCAGGTCAAGCTGCAAGTTCCAACCTGCCAAAAGTTTTATTTCCAGTACTAATATGAGAGAAAATCTGTCATGACTGCATTTTCCTGTTTTGATACTGTATGCTTACATAAATAAATAAATAATCAGGTTCCAAATGAATTCTCTTTGGCAACCATTTCTTGGAGACTGTGAATTGTATGCAACAAAGATTTGGATTTTCAATTGGAATCAAAAAAGAAAAGCTCCATTGCCATAATGTAAGTATCTGCTCAGATGTTTGCCAAGGGGGTAAAAATAGATATCTGTCAAAAAGTGCATCAACTCCTGCAAGTTCATGTGTCACTGAAGATTTTAAAGAAAAAGTATGGAGTGATTACAACTTTGCAAGCCAGACAAGAATTGGAACTTACTACAGATATCATCTTCCTCACACAAGTACGCTAACATTTAATTCATTTATGTTTGTAACATGCTTGGAGATCTGGGAATGAATGTTTTGCTGTATAAAACGTTACTGCTGCTACAAAACACTTGATTCATTCTTCCTCTAACACTATATTCAAACACGGACACTGTCAAAAAAAAAAAAAAAAAGTCAAGAACCACAGTGCTACAGCAACCCTATTTTGAAAATCAGTGGCAAAGCACAGCCAATGGCAATATGGTACAGGGTCTGACTATCTGTTGCCGAGGCCTCTTTACGCCCTTGGCATCAACACCCATGGAATACCACTGGCATAAGTGGGTTTCCTGGCCTGTGCATCGTTGCCAGAACTGCTTATACTCCCACTGAGGGCCTTGGAGCGTAAGGCATGCTGTGGTATTTCATGCTGAGAAGGAGTGGGACTGGATCATTGAGCAGTGCTACACCAATTCTTAGCAGGCTCACAGACAGTCAACTATGGAAGCTGTGGGGCTGGGCAGGCCCCCAGATGGCCCAGAAACAAAAAACAAAAAGACAGCTTAAACCCACATTTACACAGAAGTGAAGAATAGTGGCCATGGGGAGAAGCAAGTGTGCCTTCAGCAGTAACATCCGACCAGGTGCTTAGTACATATTAACAGACCAAGCTTTTTTCTTATTTCATACTTCCTGAAACAGCAGCATTTTATAGTTCTACTCTGAATGTTCTTCAAGTTACTCTTGATAGGTTAACAGGCTGATAAAATACACTTTCATCCAAGAGCATTCTGTGCAAATCTCTCAGTTCACCTATAAAAGTAATAGTTTTTATTTGTATCATCTGTACTATATACTTGAAGCAATGGCTGGGGGGGAGGGGTTGAAGATTTCACTGATTCTAGTGATTTTTCACTAATACTCCAGTGCAAAGCATCTCTCTGAAGGTAATTTGTTTTAATGGGTTCCTCTGAGCTTTACCTTGATAAACAAAATTCCCCCCTTGGAGGAGGGGGAGGGGAGTAGGAAGGAGGGAATCTCCCATTAGTACAAAAATATATATGTGTTTAAGACCAGATTTTCAAACATCTTCTTTCATCTTTCATCATATTAGCCAGAGGAAAACTTAATTAAAACTGCTCCAACTAATATTAAAGCAAACATTACGGTAAAACATTTAACACAAATCAGAAAATTCGAGCTCTAATTCCCACAGCAACTACCTACAACACTATACGCACATTTAGGTAGACAATCTGTTGCTACATACAGTAATAGGAAATATGCATGAACAACAGAGATTTCATTTCTAAGGGGCTATAGCTTTCACTTTTGTGCCTTGTTTGTATAAAACTCAGCTGTGATATTGTATGGCCATAGGGTTTTCTTTGGCAGGAAAGGTAGCAGAGGTGCAACCCTTATTAATGAACCAAAGTCATTTAGTTGAATACTTAAGGTACTATAGTTGATCCACTTCTTATAAAGTAAAAGCCATTATAGATTAAATTTAACTGATGGATTTTTAAGTCCTCCTGTATTAGTCTGTATACGTCCTTCTCCTCCTCCCCTTCTTATAAGATTTGCTAAGTAAGATGTAATGTTTGAAATAAAAGGAGAGAGAAGATATTTCTGGGAGTTACTAGGATTCATAAAAGACCTCTTCAAAAAAAAACAATGAGGAAAAACTGTGCCTGACCCTGGGAAACAAAGGAGAGAGACTGCATCACCTTATGTAGCAACCTGCCACCAAATCAGGAATGGATGTTGATGATGTCTGAGCATAGGATATCAGACTCCAAACAGTGTGTAGCCCTGTCCTGGGTGAATTTGTACTTACTTCTAACAGAGATCTGCTAGGTCAATCTGTTTTGTTTTTAAAATACTTTGGCAGCACTTGTGTAGCTTGCCATGTTAAAGTTTCATTGAACTATATTTAACTGTAAGGACACTTTCTCTTGGGGTATAACACTGCACAGGATGCATAAAATGGGAGATGCAAGTTACCACATAATAAACTAAGAGTTAGAAAATATAATGTACACAAAAGAAATGGTCACAGCTGTAACTGCTCCATGGCACTCACTGCTGGCCAAACATGGCATTGCAAGCACTTTCTGCCTCAGTTCACAAGATATGACTGACAGCCAGTCCAGAGCAGTCAGTGCCACAAGTTTGTAGTCAGCCTTTAAACAGTTAAATTCAGAACTTGGCTGTCTCCTCCTTTTAACATATAAATGTAAGAGGCAAGTGCTTGGTCACTTAAGTCAAGGCTCTGATTTGGACCTGGCTTTCTTGGCTAGGACAGAGGAGATGCTCCTCTGTGCGTCCCAACCAACACTTCCCTTGGGAAGAAGTAGGCAAACCTTCTTAACTGACCTGCTGGCTCCCAATTGGTCAGTGTCTCCTCCTGGCCCCGCTAGGCCTCTAAGAACTAATTCTTATTGGTAGCCTGACCTGAGTGAGTTTTCCTTGAGCTGAGGAGTGGGGAAGTATCAGATTGCTGACACCTCCAGCAGGGAGCAGAGAAGGCCTGACAGATCCCATCTCAGAAACTAACAACAGCTCCTACATGAAGTGACAAGACAGAGGTAAGAGTTTTAACTCAGGTGATGTACGTATTTTATGGTTAATAAGATACAACAGGTACAATACAGTATCTGCCCTCCCCCCCAGACCCATGGCTGCCCCCCATCCCCAGGCTCCTGGTTCCCCACTGGGCATATGGCTACCTTCTCTCCCCTCAGCGGCTCCCCACTGGGCACACGGCTGCTGCTCCCCACCCCCAGCTCTTGGCTCCCGGCCAGGCAGCTGCCATGCTTCCCACTGAAATGGAGCCTCAATGCAGCTGGGCTCCCAGCAGGGAACAAGGGGCCAGGAACCCAGGGGGCTGCCTGGCTGGGAGTGGGGAGCCCAGGCAACAGCCTGCCTGGGAGCGAGGCGTTGGGTGGGTACAGCCTGCCTGGGAGCAGGGAGGTCAGCCAGCTCCCATGCTCCCAGCAGGGAATCTCAAGGCAGCACTTGGGCTCCCAGCAGGGAATGGGGAGCTGGGAGCCTTGAGGAAGCCCAGCTGGGTAGGGGAACAGGACCCCCAGAGGTAGCCCAGCTCTGAGTGGGTGCAGCCTGGCTCTGAGCGGGAAGCCTGGGTAGCAGCCAGACAGCAGCTGGAGCCCTCCCCACCTGGCTTTCTTGTCAATGTCACAGCTCTAGCATGGAGCCACAAAACTGACAAGAATGACAGCCAACAGCCAATGTAAGTAAGCCACAAAGCCAGAGTGTCCACATGGACACTGCATAGCCCTAACTATACCAACATAAGCCCTGCACCTCTTCTGGAGGTGAAGTTATGTTGGTGTAATAAGGCACTTCCATAATCAGGTAGATATAGCCTGCCTTGTGTCGACTTAACACTGTGGTGTAGGTTATGCCTTAATTTCATATTTGAAGCTACTGAAAAGTGGTGAAATCCCAATAACATAAAACCTCTTGATTCTAAGTCTATAAAATGGCCCAACATTTAAAAAAAAATCCAAAAATATATGTGAAAAGGTGAAGAACATTACAGATTCCTTCTTCATTTTTAAGACACACTTATTTCAAGCAAAAACCAAAAACTTTCTTTTAAGTTTTTCTTCTCTCTCACATTTCCAGTGTTGTACCTGATATATGCAAGGAACACAGAAACCAGAACTCCTAGTTCAGAAAAACAATCCCAATATTTTGTTATATATCGTGATAATGTTTTGAGATCTTAAAAGAATAGTTATGTCATAGTTAGAAAGAAATCCGAAGTGTCTCTCTTCACATAGGCCTTCCATTGTCTGTGAGGTACCAAATCCTGGAGACTTAGCTAATGGGACAGTTTTTGTCCTGTCTGAACAGCTGTGAACTGAAAGGTATAATGAAACTTTTGACTCCATTTAAGCCATCTAAAGTGAACCCAGATACCACGACTGATATTTGGGAAATTTTTGAATTGATATATAATCTCTTCCTACTAGCTTTTCAGTAAACTTAAAAAAAATCCCCAAGAGCTGGAACATACATTTTAATTTAAAGGACTTTTAGTTTTCTAGTTACTGTACACGAGCATTTCAATTACTACACAATACTCACAAAAGCAAAAAATATTGACAACATACAGTTATGGTGCCACCACATAGTTTCCTCCAATAGTGCAATTAGAGAAGTTTTTTAGAGTATATTTCCTGCAGATAGTGCAAGTTCATCACATTTTCCCTACAGTGAAAACTGTCTCACCTGAATATTGACAAACACGCCATGATATGTCTCATATAGAACTTTGTTGCCCTTCATTTGCAATGGAAATTCAAAAGGAATTTCTGTTTTGCCACTGGGAAGTTTTCCTGGTTTTACCATTTCTATGGTACTGTTGATTACTTGAATAGGCTGTAAAGATAAACATTGAGAAGTTTAAAATAAATCAGTTTGCTTCATAAGATTATTTCAAAAGGACCCAATAACAGCCACATGAAACCCTACCAGCCTTTCCAAATATCTGAAAATGCAAGTGTCTGTGTCCCATACAAACAATTCTCCACAGACTCACATGATAATAAAAAGTAGCCTGTCTTAATGTTTCTTAGCAAGACAGTCTGTAAAGTTTCTTGTAAATGTGTCAGACTAGTGGCCTAGCACATTAAGAAGCTAACAAGTAGAGCCTGGTACACTTTGGAAAGCATAGTCCATTTCTTGTTCCATTATCGATATCATGAACCCCTGACAGCAGCAGCAGGAGTCTGCATATGTACATGCCAGTTAAGCGGTTAGCTCTAGATAGAAGACTCCCAGAGGAAACTACATATTTAGCATCAGAATGTTGCTGGAACAATGGCAAACTTTGGTTTGCCACTTGATGGGGGAAACCTGCAAATTCTCATGAAGTATGCCTTCATCACGTAAAAGATAGAGTAGAAGCAGCAAAATAAAAAATAAAATACATGCATATGCAGAGCAGGGAAATTAGATTACTATTAAATACAGCATTGCTATAAATATCTTATTTTCTCCTATGTGATTTTTCCATTATTCTTTTCAAACAATATTTGTTTTAAATTGCTGCAACACCCAATGCCAATGACAAGATGATGCCCCCGAAATCACTGTTCAAAGGTCATTTGTCTACTCAAGGTATTTACCTTTAAAGTTAAAAAACTTGTAAAGCTGAAAAGAATTTTAATTCCATGTTTTTACTGAAAATGCTTTGTTAGGGAAAATACGGATATCCCTTAAGTCTGAGACTACTCAAACCTGGGATTTTGGGTCACCACTGCTGACACACAAAGGAGACTTTCTTTCTGCTCAGAATAATTATTTCTCCACTCCTCTCAAAAGGGAACTATCAAGCTGCTTAGGGTTCATATTTGGGAGAGAAATTTTATATAACTGAAAATAGGCTTCTCATTGCAGCTTTGCTTGGAGCCTTCACGTTCACTTTATTTATAAGAATTCAGTTCTAGAACAGTTTTACTCTTATCTTCCTCTTGCAAGGGTGTGCTTCTTACACCAGTTACAGCTACATGCAAATGGCACAGCATGTAACAGTGGTAAATATCTTGACATAATTTCTTTAACTCTGTGGTTACTTAGGCTAGGTATGTCTTAAAACATTTTTCTGCCTCTGAAGCTCCCAGTGCAATGCTAGATAATGGTAGCGACTGGGAAAATGCTGAATCACCTCTATACACTGAAGTAATATACAACTATAAAGAAGTAACATTACTAAGGAAAGATTTAGTTTAGAAAGCAGACATAACTTTTTGTACCCAAGAAACCAATCTACATATTTCTTACCTTAACAGAGTTATAGAAAGCTTCAAACACACCAACGCTTTTGGCACTGAGCTGCAGATTAACTGATCCTTCCATCGTTAAGGAGATACCTTGGTGTTGGACTGCATCCTTACTCGTTATGACCACCACTCCAGAAAGAACTTCCTAACAAGAACAAGGTGACAAGCAAACATATTGGCTTTATCACTTTCTTCTCAGTGGCACACAGTATGTTAAGTGATTTCCAAACACAGAGAAAGACAGTTCCTGCCTCAAAAAACATACAGTCTGAAAAGATATATTGATGGAGAGATGAGGAAGGGGGAAGGGATGCAAAATACAAGTTAGTGATCAAAGTGATGGCAGGTAGAAGTCTCTTTACTTACATGTTTGGTTTTCAACTCCACCCCCACACTGTCTCCTTCCAGAATTCAAACTTCTCTTCTTCCCCCTACCCTAACTCACAGATTGCATTCCACCAGCATCCTTATCCCCCTCCCTCCCAGTCTCCAACATCTTTCCACCACATAAATAAGTAATATACTCAGAAATAGATGTGTAAGTAGATGGCTTGGTCAGCTAGCTTTTTGTGGGTGTTGAAGAAGTCGTTCCTTCAGAAGGCTCATAGACTTTAAGGTCAGAAGGGACCAATATGATCATCTAGATTCTAGTCTGACCTGCATAACGCAGGACCCAGAACCCCACCCACCCACTCCTGTAATAAACCCCTAAACTGTGACTGAGTTATTGAAGTCCTTAAATCATGGTTTAAAGACTTCAAGGTACAGAGAAGCCACTAGCAAGTGACCCAAAGGCATTTAAATGAGGACAGGGGATTGCTCTGCAGACCTGCTCAAGAAGGTTGTTAACATATAGTAGTGGGGGGGAAAGTATTGTTGTAAAAAGAAGTGGACAAGCATGGCATCTTAGTTTGTGTTTCAAGTGGAGTGGAGGTGAAGTGAAGAAGGCAGGAGTAGCAACGTGAAAAAAGAGGATGAATAAACTGAAAGAGAAAGTTATGCAGGGTATTGAAGATGATCACAAGAAGTCTGAATTTAATGGAGGGATCAAAAGGACAAGGAGAGGAGAGTGCTGATGTGGTTAGAATGGTGGGTAAGGTCTTAGCAAGTATATTTATGTGGGTGTTGGCAACCGATGAAAAGTAGGTTACAATCTCAGAGTGGAAAATAATGAGGATGTGAGCTTCCACTAGAGTAGATGATGTGTAATGGTCCAATATGACTGTACTTTATACCAGTTAAGAAATATGGTTACATAATGCTCAGCTGGTAGCTGCCAGATACAAGACATCAGAACTTTGCCTTACCAGTGGTAAAGAGTATCAGTATTTAGCAGACGTTGGATCAGGGAGTCTGATTTATAAACTGGTCTATAAAGATCTATAGAAGGGGACTGCAGTAGCCGTTCAGGAATCATAGCAAGAGAAGTTGAAGCACAGTAAGTCAGAAGAGAATTAAGAAATACAGCTATAGTAGGAATTGGCTAGTGAAGAAAAGCTGACAAAGAAGAATAGTTTGACTCATGGGTTACAGCGCCTCACTCAAACAGTTGTGTGGATTGTTTAGTCTGCTGGCCATGCACTCAACCTCTCTTCTGCTAACAGACATCATCATTTCACATCTTACTCTGCAATGACAGGCCAAAGACACCAGCCTGTCCTCATCCAGCAGACTGCTTTAGGCTGAAAAATCCATAGCGTGCCTTTCATCCTCCAGATACATGCCAAAGGTCAGCCTGTACTCTATACACTGAGCCTACACCACCTGCAAATACACTCAGAACACAAGCTTGATAGAACCCTGTACATGCCATGCACTGAAGGACTGTCAAGTTGCATCAAACAAGATCCATCCCATTATAATACACATATACAAAAGAGCAAAGTTGCATTAATTTTGTGTAGTAACAAGCATGGATCTCTTGCTAATAAATGGATGATGGACAGGGATAAGAAGTGGGAAGAGTTAAGGTTTGTCTTGGAACTGAATTGGATTTAAAAAATGAATTAAGATGCTAAGTACCTTTTTTAAATACTGTAGTGGGTTGTGAATTGGCATTAATTACTAAGAGACCCACTACAAATTACTGCTTTTTAAAATTAGAGTAATTGAACAAAATGAAGCAAGGATAATTGAGAACATAATTGCCATATTGGATGAATCAGTGGTCCCTCTAGTCCAGTACCACGTCACCAACACTGACCAAAACCAGACACGACACAAAAATGGTTCACCCAAATAACTCAAGATCCAAAAGGAAAACAAGCAAACAAATAAGAAGGGCGATTCTTCTGCCCTAAAACTAAGCATGAGAAATTTCAGGCTAAAAGGAGTTTTTTTTGAGAAATTAGAAGGTGGTTCAAAACTTTAGAGCAAAATTCTTTAAGCGGTAGCAGTGACACTACCACAAATTCACAATCTGT
This sequence comes from Mesoclemmys tuberculata, assembly GCA_007922155.1. Taxonomy (NCBI): domain Eukaryota; kingdom Metazoa; phylum Chordata; order Testudines; family Chelidae; genus Mesoclemmys; species Mesoclemmys tuberculata. The sequence continues at coordinate 34,342,220 of ML675610.1, forward strand.
CCCTCTAGCTGTTGCTCTTGAATAATAAGCCCTCGAGTTACATTTCAGTTCATCTTAAAAAGAAAAAAAGAAAAAAAAGGAACGTGGTATGTCTTTCCTCTGTAATGGTTAACCACCATTCTGTTCTCCTCCTACATGTAAGATGAGCCCCCTAAGGATACCTAAAGTATTTAGGGAAGCATAAAGCTATTACCACGCTCACACTTACAAAAAAAAAAAAAAAAAAAAGGAGGAAACCACTTACTGATCCAGCAAATGCTGAGCTTCAATACAATGTAGCAGAGATGTTAAAATATTTATTGGCACTCAGTTTTGTGCCCTACATTTACGACCATATTTGTCTTATTTGCCACAAGAGTTAAGAGATGGTCTTTCAGCACTCACTCCTTTCCCCCCCTTGTAAAGAGAGTCTCATTTATCTTTTTAGTAGTTTAAAAATTAAGGGAAATCAATTACCAGGGGAATTCACCACCTACTATGTTAATGTAGCTATTTAAGTAACATCCCCATAAGAGTAGCTACAGCTCATGGCAGGGAAGCATAACTGTATGGTAGAGTACAATTAAGAGGTATCCCATTAATTGGCATTTCATTGCTTTTAAGGGTTTGTACTTAGAAGATATCATCATTAACCATCCTTAATTGCTTTTAAATTCCTTAAGCAAAACTTAATTTAAAACATGGCATATAAACTCTGTTTCCTCAACATAGTGTGACACATTCTCAAAGGGATTTCGATCCAGAAAACTAATGGTATTGAGAAAAGTTTTTAAGAACTAGGGTTTTATTCAGAGTACTATATTTTTTAAAATGTGAAGAATTCTTTAAAATAACCTGTGAAGTATTCAGATTTGAAATGCAGGACTTTTTTAAAGTTATAAATCCCGTATGCCAAGAATACAATACATAAAAACATAAACACTTGAAGTGAGCCTGGCTCTGTGTGTTCTCTCTCTCTCTCTGAATACGTTGGAGCGAATGTCCGTGAAAAACAGGAAGTCTGGATATATTTTAGAATGATTGGTATGAGAAATTTAGCTAACAGCTTAAAAGTGCTTGCTTAATAATATTTGCTTTTAGTGACATGTCTCTAACTCCTGTTTTAGCCCAGTGATTGATTTGTTTGGTCAACTATGTAACATTCATTTGATTGACATGTTTCTAACTTCTGGAATATAAGAGGGAAGTAGCAGGTCTGAGTCAGGAGGATCGCTTTATGGACACGTTAAAAAGAACTCCAAGCACAGATGAAAGGACTGGTCATCCAGAAATCTGTGTCTGAAGCACCCAAAGACTACCTCAGACTTGTGGGTAACTATCAAGTTTTGGGGTACTCTAACCACCTATTGTATTTGTATGTGCTTAAAACTAGTAAGTGGAGATTTCCAGTAAGAGTAATTCCAATGGGAATTCCTGGAAATGAATAAAGTAAAACTTTAAGTTAAGAGCACTTGGTTTTGACTTGCCTGTGCTAGCCATATAGCAGGTGGAGGTAGTGCATTTCCTTTGGCTTATTTCCTGAAACGGACTCACAGAGACTAAGGGTATGTCTACACTGTGGAGTGAAATCACTTTATTTTATATTGACTTTCACTGGCTGAACTTTAGAAGTTGAAGGAGCATGATCACACCACACATTGCGTTGGGGGGTTGCTTCTCCACCAGCTGAGCTTGGGTCAACAATCAAAGCAGTGCACCATTGGTAGCTATCCCATAGTGCAAACAGCCACAGAGGCTTTTGGGAAACTTGTCCTCCCTCAATGCAACGTACTCCCTCCCCTCCTCCTCTCTTTTTATCCCAGTCCATATAAACAATTGCCTTGTCACACCCTTTTTTCAAACTATTCACTGTCTGCTGCATGCATGCCATTGCCTGAAAGGAATGGAGCCCCCTCAGCACTATTATTGTGAGCATCACAAATACCTCACAACTTATTCTGCAGTATTTTCGGGGCAAGACAGGAACCACAGACTGAAAATTGCAACGTTACATAGGTTGCCTTGCTACAAGCCACAGAATGAAACAATTCCTATTTGCTGCAGGCTGTCACACACCAGCTGCAGTCAGTGGAGCACCACTTCTGGTCCCAGGAAACAAGCAGGGGCTCGTGGGCTTGCCTCATTTTCAAGGTGTGGGATGATCAGCAGTGACTGCAAAGCTTTGAATACGAAAGGCTTTCTTTTAACTCTGCAGAGAGCTCTCCCAGCCCCGAAACACCTGAATACTCACTTGAGACTAGTTCTGACAGTAGAGAAGAGAGTGGCTATCGCTCTGTGGAAGCTAGCAACGCTAGACTGCTACCGGTCAGTTGGGAATCAATTCAGAGTCGGTAAATCCATTATGGGAGCAGCTGTGATACAAGTGTGTGGGCCTATTAATACATTTCTGGTAAGAAGGCCAGTGACTTTGGGAAAGGTGGTGGAATGTGCATTGGATGTTTAAAGGTGCGCTGGTGCAGTCTGCTCACTAGGTTAAATCTCAGTGGAAAAAAACATCCCAATAGATATATCTGCCTGTGGTGTGCACCATAATGTCTATGAGACAAAAGGGGGGGGCAGGCGTTCCCATTGGGTTAGTTTGTGGAGGCAGATATCTGCCTGCTCAAAATTTGCAGCTAGCCTGTCATTGCGACACAGAGCCAAATCGTGAAGCACTGTGCCTCACGGAAACATTGAAAAAACACTTTTGCAATGAGACAACAGTAGTGTGCTTTGCCTATCGGTGCTGTGCTTTCACTTCACATCCCCCACCGATCCAGTTTCCTCCCTTCCCCCAACATACCATTCCACCCCCCCAACACCGCCTCCCTTAATTCCCTTCTTATCAAAAACAGTAATGAATTGTGAAGCAGTATGTTCTCCCCCAACCTCCCCCACCGATCCATTTCCCTGCCCCCAAATTCCCCCTCCCTTTACTCCCTTATTATCAATAAACTAACAGTAATGAATTGTAAAGCAGTACTTTTTTTTTTTTTTGGTGATCCTTTGCAAACGGAGGGAAATGGAAGATAATTGAACATTCTGCATGCATTGTGTGGGGCCTGAGAGGGATACAGAGCCCATTTTGGCTGTGCACACAAGAAAATCACTACATATTCCCATTCCTTAAAGGGGCCATTGCCTCTTTCTGCTCTCCTCAGCTGGCGAGGAGTGCAACACGTACTGCACCTTGCTCAACCTCCTCCTAGACCACTTTGGAGTGAGGGCTAGGAAAGAATGCATTAACTCAGAGTTTTGCAAGAGCTGCAGAGGGAGTCTGTCTTGCTGCTGAGCTTCCTGAAGCTCAATCAGACTCCTCAACATGTCTGACTGATCACGCATTATACACAGCATCTCTTCCTGTGTTGAATGCTCACATTCTCGTGCTGCCTTCCTGTTGTCTATGTCCATGTTCAGTTTGTCAGATAATGAAATCTTCCACGCTCTTAGCTCTGTGTCAGCAGCCATGGAGCCGTTCATTATCTCATTGAATGGCAGCCTGCGTCGTTCCCCCCCCCCCCAGCTTATCTGCAACAGGCGCTCTGCAGGAGTATGAGACGGTGGTGTGTTGAAGGCCACACTGTCCGCTGTAAGGGAAGCAAAGTACAAGGTACCCATTGTTAACTCATCCTATGGATGGAAAGCAACGTTACAACGTAAAAATGAGTCCCTTAAAAATTCCCCAAGGGAAGTCTACAACTGCATACCATTATCTGACTATGGCAGGGGTCAGAGTGCCATTCCAGCCATGGTAAGCAAGGGGCGAGTGCATCCATGACAGGGAAATCCCTGGTGCTCATGCTGCACATGTCCATGCTTCTTAGAGCAGCATGGATGTCGGGCTCCCAATTGATCAGGCTTTTAACAGGCGATAGAAAGGGTGAGTGGTGGGTATGGGTTAACTGTCTCTGGAGGAAAAAAATGGGAACCCATAGCAACAACGTCCTGCTTAGGAATGTGTGGTGTTCTGAACCAAGAAATCATCCCTGGCTGTGGAATAACACACACTTTAAAAAACTCTCTCGGGCAGGTTCTGGAAGATGATGCACATTTATCTATGTAACCATGAGTGATATCAGTCTGCTAAGGGTCACATAGGTGGAAAGGGAGGATTTGCTGCAAGCATCTGGCTACAGGTCTGGCCCTTATGTTGCTATGCTGTGTTCCGCGATGATGCCCACACAACTAAGAGTGGCGAGGGAAAGTGTCCTATCACAGTGGAAAAAATAAGGCTGCCCTCCCAAGAAGCCTTCTCCAAAGGATTGCAGAGTACCTACATGAAAGCTTCCAGAAGACATGCATGGAGGATTCTCGGAGTAGCCCTGTGCACATAAATAATCTTTTCCGGGACAAACCCAATGCTTAAGCACGCCAAGTATGAGGAAGCACAGTCCCACTGCCACACACACACACACCACTTTTTTCCCTGATGGTACAAGATTCTGTACTGGGGAGATAACCAAAGACATGTAACTTGTAGTACCTACTCACAAGATGTGCCTTCCCCTGCATCACGGTTTCCTATGTCTGGGTGGGCTGCTCCTGTGCTGCAAACAGATCCTGGTTTTCAGGGAGAAGAGGACTACCTCATTTGCCTGCCCCCTGTTCTCCTCCTCGTCCATAGACGACTCCTCATTCAGCCTGACCTTGGATTCTTCCGAGGTATCAACGCTGCATAGTGGCATAACGGTAGTGTCTCCACCAAGAATCGCATGCAGCTCCTCATAAAAGCAGCACGTTTTGGGTGAGGAACCAGAACAGCTGTTAGCTTCTTCTGGTTTTCTGATAAGCCTGCCTCAGCTCTTTGATCTTAATACGGCACTGCTGCACGTCCGTTGTGCCTCTTTTCCAACATGCCACGAGATATCTTCTCGTAGATATCCACATTTATTTTGTTTGCTCAGAGCTGAGCCAGAACAGACTTCACTGCACAGACCAATGAGATCCAAGACCTCAGTCAACTCCAGGCTGGAGCACATTTGAGGCGTGCAGTCACCATGATCAGTTGTGCTGGCAAGCTCTCTATCCACTGACCAAACAGGAAATGGGAATTCAAAATTTCTTGGGGCTTGTGGGAAGGAGCTATTTCCTGTTTACATGGCCACAGTGCAGCATACTGGGAATGTGCAGAGCAGTCAGAACAGAGCATTATGGGTTACCTCCCGAAGGCCAATGACATCGACTTACATTGTGCTCTGCCTACAATGGCATCACTCAACCCATAGAATTCGACTCCAGTGCTACGCCACGTGCAGAAGTGGGTTTTTTATGTTGAATTTTACCATGATTTAGGTTGGCAGAACTGATACGTCAGTGGAGACGCATACTTTATCTGGTAAGCATAAGCCGCATTATATCGACCTACATTGTCTATGTAGACTAGGCCTACAAGTTACTCGGTTGAGGAACCCTGGGTAACGGATGCACCCTATTATCTAATGATCTTTGCCCATTCCATCGGAGCTCCTCATATGCCATCACAAACTTTCAGGCCTACTTAAATACTCTAAACTAGCCTTCACTTTGCCACACAGATACTAAAAGAAGGAGAGGCGCATCAATTCGAAGTTCAGAGCTACCATGAGAAAAACAGATTGGTGTTGCTAATACATGAGAACGATGAAGCATCCCACAACTTCAAGTCCTAATAGTCAGTGTTAAGCTCAGCTTCTCTTATGACTGGTTTCTCCCATCTGCCTTCTTACATGCACTCTGACTGCTGAGTTAACATTACATTATCATGTGATGACAAGGTATCACAACATAGAACCAGAAATAGCACTACAAAGAGTTATTCTCCATGGTGGTAGAATTTTTATTTTATTTTTTTAAGGAAGTTTCTGCACACGATATAGGGCAAACTGCAGCTAAGTGAGGAACTTATGACAAATGAAGACCATTTGGTAATCACGAATAATATTGTTTTTTGAGAAAGTGAACTCAAACGAGTCGGGCTGGGTGTTCCATTGTCATCCCCTCCCCACATTCAAAATGCTTAAATCACTGGAAAGACAGACATTTTAATCTAGGGGTCTTTTGGACACTTTCCTGGAAGCTCAGCTGGCAATGTTCAGAGCAAGAGTACTTCCATACCTCATTCATCCACGACTGCTCAAGAGACCATCACTTTTCTCTAAGAAGCCGGCCTCATCAGTAAACCATGAATTAGTGCCCTGTACCAGATGTGATAGTGATATGCTTCTAGCCATGCACCTATCACTAATCATTTTGACACACAAAATCCTATGCTCACTATAATGCAACATTTTGCTTCAAAACTGCAAACCAGAGTCTTAATTTATAAAACTATTTAGGTCCTGGCTACCTTAAGGACCCTTATTTCCCCATATGATCATTCCCAACAATTGAGATCAGGTCAAAAATCAAGACTGCTAGTTCCTGTTAGCAATCTCAAAGACCAATTCAGATATTTTTCAAGCCAGGAGGGATAATTGTGATTATCTAGCTTGACTTCCTGCATCACCCAGGTGATTAAATTTTACCCTGAAACTCCCGCATCAAGCCCCTAACATTTGATTGAGCTAAGCATGTACTCTAGAAAGACACCCAGTCTAAAATCAGCGACTTCAAGTGACAAAGAATCCATCACATCCCTCAGTAAGAATCAATGGCTAATCAACCTCTGGAAATAAGGCACACATTTAACAATCTAAATGTATCTAACTTCAGCTTTCAGCCATTAGATCTCGTTATGCCTCTGTTCAGTAGATTATCAAGAGCTCCACTATCAAATCCTCTTATGTAGGTACTTCTAACTAATCAGGTCACCTTTTAACCTTTCTTAGGGGGAAAAACAGCTTTTAAATTGAACTTTTTAAGTCTTTTACTGGAAGGCAGGTTTTCCAGCCCTCAGATCATTCTTGGGCCTCTTTTCTAAATCCTTTCAAATTTGTCAATGTTCTTTTTCAAGTGCTGACACCAGAATGGGATACAGTATTCCTTCCATTAACAGGATCACTAATTCTGTATACAATGGTAATACCACCTCCCCACATCTTCTCAATATTCCCCTACTTCTGTATCCAAGCACTAACTGGGAGTTCATGTTCAACTGGTTATCCAATATGACCTTTAATTTGCTTTCAGATTCTCTGCTTTCCACAATATTTATAGACCTTTGTTCCTATATGTATGACCTTGCATTTGGCAGTTTTAAATGCATGTTCAGCTAAGCCCATTTATCATCAAGTGATCCAGATTGTTCTCTAGACTGAACTGATGATTTTTATTACGACACCAGTTTGTGTCATCTGCAAACTTTACCAGCCATGGTTTTACATTTTCTTCCAGAATGATAGATACTGAATTAACTGGGCTAGGAAGAGATCCCTGTGGAACCCCAGAAGAAACACTCCCATTGGATGATGATGATTCCCCCTTTACAATTACATTTTGAGATCTATCAGTTAACCACTTTAATCTACTTAGTATACACCACACTGATTTTGCAGAGTGTTTTTTCTGCTTCAAGTCAGAACTAAGTCTGGTGCCTTACAGAAGTCGAAATATGTCAGTTACCATTGTCATGCTGACTGGATTGAGGAGGGCCCTTGAGGTGTGTTCACAAGCTCCGATTACTCCCTTTTACACCAGTCTTGCGTTGGGGGTGTCATGCTGACTGGATGGGGGGGGCGGATTTGTGTTATTTGACATCAGTATGTCAAAATCATTGTAATCTATGTGAGATATGCCATGTCAGGTACTGTTAGAAAGGCTATAATGTGTTGAGTAAGAAGATAATCTTTGTGTTCATGTGTGTGAGGAAAGTTATGGAGATCTTTGATATCCTTGTATTTCAAACTACGCTGTATAAGAAACACCCCAGACAAAGAGGTGGCAGGACAATAGCCCGCTTAATGGCCCATCAAGACCTTTACAGAAGCAAAAGGCTCAGGAAGGAACTAAAGGCATGCCTGAAGAGTTACCAGGATTAGCCCATGTGACTCTGGACTCCATTTTAGTTCTTGTAAGGGCCTACAGGCCATGTGACCAGAGACAGAGGGTATATAAGATCAAGCCAAAGAAACCATTTTGTCTTTCTTCCTGTCCAGCTGCAGACAAACACCACCCACCTCTGGATTAATTCACTTTGCAACTCAACTGAAGGACTTAGACCCATCCAGGTACTGGATGTATACCAGAGGGACTATACAAGCCTGCAAACCCACATTTATTCTAGAAACCTGATGTATATGGACTTTCAATTCATTTGTATGTATCTGATTGCTTTAAGCCTTTAACATTTCTCTTATTGTTTGTTTTTCTTTTTGTAATAAACCTTTAGTTTTAGTTACTAAAGGATTGGCTGGCGGCGGGGTATTTTAGGTAAGATCCAAACTTATAGTGAACCGGTACTGTGGCTGGTCCTTTGGGATCAGAGGGAATCTTTTGAGTAAAGAACAGAGATTAAATAACTGTTCTCTTTACTGGACCTAGTGGCAGTTTGGGAGCCAGAGACTGAACTGCAGTAAAGGGGGCTGTGTGTATTTGTATAGTGGTTTCTTGATAACCAGTGTGGGGGAATCAGAAGCACTGTTTGGGGCTGGTTGGGAAGTCTGACTTCAGTGTCACCCACCAGTGCTGGGAGAATCTGCCCTCCTTTTACAGCCTGCCCTGATCTTGGCATCATCAGTGGGCTACCTTGGGCATGGACAGGTTACAATCATCATCAACCAAACTTGTAATTTAATTAAAAAACCAGAAAGATTTGAGCTGAAAGTTCCAAGTAACAAAAATACTTGATTCAAGTTGGAGTCAAAGTAACTGTGTAATTGAAAGCAACTGCTCTTGCAGAATTGACAGCAATCAGTCTGTAAACTCTTCCCCTCAACCCCAAAGGCACTAATAAGGTACACTCACTCTTTTCTGTGCTCTTGTGGAGAAACCCACTTCATCACTACATTATGTATCTACCTCCACAACTACTTGTTTTCTTAATTTATCTTTTCTTTCTGTAACTGCTTTTCACTAAAGTCACCCAGCCAGAAAATGTATCATGGTGGCATCCTTGTAAGAATTTGCATGTAATGTTGTGTGCATCCAAGTATTTGTCCTTTTTTGAAAGCTACTCTTATGAGTGATTTAAGTGCTGTATGGTGATTGAAATAAGCCTGACAGACTGTTTATTGCACCAAATGCTTCTCAAAGAGTGCCAGTCACTTTGACTTGTACTCTACACCACCACTTTTTGAGACAGGCCAGTGGATCATTCTGTAGTTAAAGAAAACTCACACTCGGAGCTAAAAGGGACTCTGGCTTCCTAGATAAGAAGTATTACTGAGGTAACCTTGTTGGTTATCAGAATGTTGATTACTAAAACATCACTCCTACAAGCACCTGTTACTGGCAGTTAACTCAAATACTCTTGGTTACCTTAGAAGGTGACAAATAAATTTGCTCTAATGATGGAAGTTCCTCACTGTTACTTTAATAACAAACGGACACCATCTAATTAAATTAAGAATCTTAAATATTTATTTCACAAAGAGAAACAAGTCATTTGTTACTGAGTGAGATCAAAATCTCCTTCACAGAAATAACTTAACTCTAGGATAACCTCAATTTAATTGTTATCAAAATGTTTCAATCACAAGTCTGTTCCCATTAATTTCTTACTAGGTGGAAGCCATCTAAAGAAACTGGAACACTGATGCCCTATTCATGCAAGTGGCAAACTGAGATTTCTTCTTAACTGTATCTTATTTTTAATCTCAAACTGCCAAACCACCCCATCCCATTTGTGTTACAGCCACTGAGTTGAACCAAACTAGAACCAGACAATCAGTTCAGGGAAGTGGGGGTGTGTTTTTGGTTTTTTTTTTTTGAGTGAACTAGAACTGAACCCAAACTGAAAACTTCTCCATTGCCTTGAAACCAAACTGCAACCAAACCCCAAAAAACAGTAACCAGTCCAAAATAATATGTTCAGTCATCAGGTGCTGAGGGAGGGTCTTTTGGGGATGTTGAGGACTGGTCTCTCTCTCTGCTTCAAACCCAGAAAGTGAGGGGCAGAGACTACACTTCACAAGAAGGCATTGGAGGAGATGAGAAGAAAAGAAGGTGGGAGAGAGAGGTTCTGGAATTAGTCATTATCCTGTTTGTTATGCCCAGGTAGAGGACTGCCCATGGAAGGGATCTCCCTCCCCTCGATGTCTCCTTCTGCTTAGTGCTTGTTCCTGCTACACAAGTCAGTTTAGAAATGGCATTTTCTGGGTTGAATTTCATTTCGTCATCTCGGTGGTAAAATATGACAGAGTTCTGAAGGATGTTGTACTACTGTGAAATAACTGGTTTAAAAATAATTTTTCTCCACTGAAAAATATTTCACTGTATTGTTTGCTAGGAGTTACAAGGCAAGCTTGAGAGCGTGTGACATTAATCTGCAGGAAAGGCATCTGAACAGGTTTAAAGCGGTCAAGCTTGTTACCGAACCATCATTCTAAGTTAGTGTCTGAACCAGAACTGAACTGGAGACTTAGGAAATACTAATGAACCCTGTCATGCTGACCCAATTGGGGGGAGCCCTTGAGGTGTATTCAGGAGCTCCGATTACTCCCTTCTACACCAGTCTCGCGTTGGGGGTGTCATGCGGACTGCATTAGGAAGGGGGGCATTTGTGTTATTTGACATAAGCATGTCAACATCATAGTAATTCGTGTGAGATATACCATGTCAAGTGCTGTTAGAAAGGTTATAATGTGCTGAGCAAGAAGATATTTGTGTTCATGTGTGATATATGTGAAAAAAGTTATGGAGATTTTTGATATCCCTGTATTTCAAACTGTGCTGTAGAAGACACACCCCAGACAAAGAGGTGGCAGGACAATAGCCCGCTTAATGGCCCATCAAGACCTTTACAGAAGCCAAAGACCTAGGAAGAAACTAAAGGCATACCTGAAGAGTTACCAGGATTGGCCCATGTGACTATGGACTCCATTTTGGTTCCTGTAAAGTTCCACAAGCCACATGGCCAGTAACAGAGGGTATATAAAATCAAACCACAGAAACCATTTTGTCTTTGTTCGGTTCTTTGCTCCTGTCCAGTTGCAGACACACCTCTGGATCAACACACTTTGCAACTGAACTGAAGGACTTAGACCCATCCAGGTACTGGATGTATACCAGAGGGACTATACAACTCCACAATTGTTCTAGAAACCTGATGTATATGGACTTTTAAATCATTTATATATATCTGATTGCTTTAAGCCTTTAACACTTCTCTTATTGTTTGTTTTTCTTTTATTAATAAACCTTTAGTTTTAGTTACTAAAGGATTGGCTGGCAGCATGGTATTTTGGGTAAGATCCAAACTCATAGTGAACTGGTACTGTGGCTGGTCCTTTGGGATCAGAGGGAATCTTTTAGTAAAGAGCATAGAGTTTAAATAACTGGTCTCTTTACTGGACCTAGTGTCAGTTTGGGGAGCCAGAGACTGAAATGCAGTAAAGGGGGCTGTGTGTATTTGCACAGTGGCTTCTTGATAACCAGTGTGGGGGAATCAGAAGCACTGTTTGTGGCTGGTTGGGAAGTCTGACTGCAGTGTCACCCACCAGTGCTGGGAGAATTTGCTCTCCTTTTGCAGCCTGCCCTGACCCTGGCATTATCAGTGGGCTACCCTGGGCACGGACGGGTTACAAACCCAAATCAGAACTGAACCAAAATGTTTAATGATTCAACTCCCTGGTTTCATCTGCCTGTCTGATATCTACACTGTAAGCTTTCTGGGGCAGAGGACTGTCTTTTTAGTACTTGTCTAGCACGATGATCCTCAATAGGAGCTCCTAGGTGTTAGAGTAATATAAGTAATGTAGCTATGACCTCCTTTTGCACTACATGGTAGCTGCTAATGAAAAAGGACTACATCCTGAGAGTAGGAATTGTTGCAATTATTTGATGAGTTCACTTTGTTTGGAATAAATGTTGGGGTATATCAGAGATCAGAAACTGAATGTCACAATAATGGACCAAAGCCAGAGCAGAGCTAAGTACCTGCAACTGCCTTTGAAGTCAACATGAAAGGTCTCTTTTACGGTTGTGGCGCCAGTGTTGCCAAAAAGACAATGAAAAGATTCCAGAAAAATGAGAAATATACAAGAAAAGAACACTTAAGTAACGAACTTTAAGTCTTCCCAAATGGAAGTGGGATGTCAAGCAACACTGGTAAAGGGGAGGATGGAACCAACCTCAGAATGAAGAGCCCACACTAGCAAAATAAAACAGCAAATCACAACTCAGTAAGGTGTTATTTCTGAACAGCCTGTAGAGAAAAAGTTATATATAGTACACAGTGTAAGAAACCCGAAAGTTTTCAGTTAGCTGCTAGAATGCCTGGTGCCTTAGTAGAATATGGATAGAGTTTACAATTAATATTACCTGAAAATTTCACCTATAATCCGCTATTTTCAGTTGCTTAAACTTTAACCATTTAGGCTGAGATTCTCCGTGCCAGTTCTGTGCTTCAGGTGGACACTTTTCAGCAAAAGCACTTCGACCTTTCTGATAATGAGGTTAGGGAAAAAAGTAGTTTTGCCAATGTTAAAAAAATGTTTTCTAACCGTTTCTTTTAGGAGCTCTAGGGTTTTCAGAGTTTTGCACAGGGTCTTGATACTTACCAGTGTCGTGCTGATGGTGGAACTTCCTTTTTGCTATCACCATGGAAAACCAACCCAGATTTGGCAAAATTAAAATACTTTTAAAAACTGAGGGCTTTGGGGTGGGGGGAGGGTGCAAATGTTCAGTGGAATGTGTTGAAGGTTTGCAACAAAAAATTCTCTGAACATTCCATCTGCATTAAGCATGCTCCAACCCCACAGATCTCTGATATGTTGGCAACAGTATGTCCAAAGGCACAGTGCTACAGCTTCAGAAAGAAGAAGTGTTTAGTAACACCTGCTGCACATCTTTTCACCTAGGGGAAGGAAGGGGCTAAAGTAAGTGGGACCAGGGAGCAGCACTCCCTCACAGTTTCCCTCCCCCCTTTACTTAGTTGGTGTAACAAGAGCTGCTCTTCCTGTTTCATTCTGCTTTAGCCATTAGGAAAAGATGTGATCAGAGACAGGAAGGGACCATGAGTCTCAGATCTTCCACTGACTTGTATTAATAATTTAGGCACTTTACACCTTTCACTATTGAGCAAGGCCTCATCCCCCTATGGCAGGGGTCTCAAACTCGCGGCCCGCAGGCCAACTGCGGCCCGCGGGCTTGTGTTATGTGGCCCGCAGTCCGAATCCGGCCGCAGGCTTGTGCTGTCAGTATTTTCTGAGCAGAGCTCAGGCAAGTCGTGGCCGTCTTAAAAAGGAAATGGCCGCCGAATGTGGCCCCACAGGGAGATTTAACAGCGGAGAGTGGAATCTGCAAGTCTCAGACTCAGACTCATAGGTCAGAAGGGACCAATATGATCATCTAGTCTGACCTCCCGCACAAGGCAGGCCACAAAACCCTACCCATACACATTTATAACAACCCCGAACCCATGACTGAGTTATTGAAATCCTCAAAAATGAGATTTGAAGACCTCAAGCTGCAGGGAATCCACCAGCAAGCGACCCATGCCCCATGCTGCAGAGGAAGGCGAAAAACCTCCGTGGCCCCTGCCAATCCGCCCCGGAGGAAAATTCCTTCCCGACCCCAAATATGGCGATCAGCTAAACCCTGAGCATGTGGGCAAGACTCACCAGCCAGCACCCAAAAAAGATTTCTCAGCAGTAACTCAGTTCCCATCCCATCCAGCATTCCCACAGACCATTGAGCAGACTTATCTGCCGATAATCCAAAATCAATTGCTCAAATTAAACTATCCCATCATAACATCCCCTCCATATACTTATCAAGCTTAGTCTTAAAGCCAGATAAGTCATTTGCCCCCACTACTTCCCTCGGAAGGCTATTCCAGAACTTCACTCCCCTAATGGTTAGAAACCTTCGTCTAATTTCTAGTCTAAATTTCCTAATATCCAATTTGTACCCATTCGTCCTCGTGCCTATATTAGTACTAAACTTAAACAATTCCTCTCCCTCCCTAACGTTAATCCCCCTGATATATTTATATAGAGCAAGCATATCCCCCCGGAGCCTTCTTTTGGCCAGGCTAAACAAGCCAAGCTCTTTGAGTCTCCTTTCATAAGGCAGATTTTCCATTCCTCGGATCATCCTAGTAGCCCGTCTCTGAACCTGTTCCAGTTTGAATTCATCCTTCTTAAACATGGGACACCAGAACTGCACACAATATTCCAGGTGGGATCTCACCAGCGCTGTATATAAACGGCACTAACACCTCCTTCTCCTTGCTGGAAATACCTCGCCTGATGCATCCTAAAACCGCATTTGCTTTTTTAACAGCCACATCACATTGGCGGCTCATAGTCATCCTGTTATCAACCAATACCCCAAGGTCCTTCTCCTCCTCCGTCGTTTCCAACTGATGCATCCCCAACGTATATGTAAAATTCTTATTATTAATCCCTAAGTGCATGACCTTGCACTTTTCACTATTATATTTCATCCGATTACTATTGCTCCAGCGTACAAGGTGGTCCAGATCTTCCTGAATAGCATCCCGGTCCTTCTCCGTGTTAGCAATACCCCCCAGCTTTGTGTCATCCGCAAATTTTATTAACACATTCTCGCTCTTTGTGCCAAGATCAGTTATAAAAAGGTTAAATAAGGTCGGTCCAAGAACCGATCCTTGAGGGACTCCGCTAGTAACCTCCTTCCAGCCTGAGAAGCCTCTCTCTGTGAGAGCCTCTCTCTCTTCTACTGTGCCGTCTTAAAAAGGAAATGGCCGCCGAATGTGGCCCCACAGGGAGATTTAACGGCAGAGAGTGGAGTCTGCAAGTCCCCGTGAGAGCCTCTCTCTCTTCTACTGTGCCGCTGAATTTTACCCTGCGGGGAGATTTTTTCGGCGGAGAGTAGAGCATGAAAGGTAGAGCAGAGAAGTGTGTGTTATGCGTGGCCCCCCTGAACTCAACTCAGTGTAAATGTGGCCCGCCATACCAATTGAGTTTGAGATCCCTGCCCTATGGCCTGGTCTACACTGACAGACAAATTCAGCAGCTGTCAAGGGGAGTAGAGTAGCTTACATAACTTATATCAACTTATTAAATTCTCTTCTGCACGCCGTCTCCACTATGTTGTGCCATCGGGAAATGCATACCTGTTGACGCTGCACTACACTTTTTGGGGAGGTGCTTTTATTAAACCGACTTCTGGATTGGCTGAGCAGAAGTGAAGATCTGCTCAATCGACATGCCTGCCTCCTAACAGTGGGTAAGGATCAACCTAGGAACAGGGCATGTCTACACTGAGATAAAAATCCCACAGCATGAAGTCTCATAGCTCAGGTTGGCTGAGGAGGGAGGGTCTCAGAGCCCAGCCTCCTCCTGAGTGTGAATGCCTACACTGCAATTTTATAACCATGCAGTCCAAACCCCATGAGCCCAAGTCAGCTGACCTGGGTCTGCCACAGCCATACCATAGGTCTTTGATTGCAGGGTAGACATATCCTGAGAGGTAGAACAAAGTTGCTTCTGGCAGAGTTGGGAACAGACCCAGAAGTCCAGATTCTGTTCTGTATCTCACGAGGCACAGCCCTGAAGTCACAGCCCAAGGGAAGTGGTGATAGGAGAGGTAGCTGTAAGATATCTTTTTGCTTCCCATAGTCTCGACTGCTCAGAAAGCCAGCATGGCCCCCAGTATAAATTAGAACAGCTTCTGGGGCCGTTCCAACTTAAAGCAGCTTTAGCCAGCTGCCTATGGACTTTTCTACAGCTCAAAACTACCAATGCATTTTGTTCTTTTGCCAACCCCTTCTACTTTCAACATGGCTCTATTCTAATATAAACTTGTAATTAGATCTATTAGATCACTCATTACATCTTTCAATGGACAGGATGGACTGTGATTGAAGCAGAGGGTTGCAAGAAGATAAAAGATGTTCCCTTGCATTTAGAACACTGGAATGTGAGGCAAGAGAGCTGGGTCCTATTGATGGGTCTGTCACAGAATTCCTATGTAATACTGAGCAAGCCTATCATAATAGATATGCCTAAGGGTGGCCAATTCAGCTAACTCAGGGATCCTTCATGCTGTCATTTCCTAACTTTGAAGCACCTAACGTTGCAACCTTGCTATTTTAACATTGATATTATATATAATAAAAAACTGTGAGAAAAGTATGCAGTAAGATGTAGCAAGCTGGTTAATTAAGGTATTAATATATCTTCCCAAAATCCAAATGCAGGTCCAAATAGATTTGGTCATTTGTTTTCACCACCTTAACTATTGTGTAATATTAGCACCTGAAGTTACATAGCTAAAGATGGCCAGTTAGGTGCAATGTGGGCATTGTTAGGTGAAGGGATTCCTCTACAAATACTGTTTCTGAAAGCATGCTTTGGGATTCTTTGGATGAAAGGTGCTATAAATGAAAGATATTTATTAGCACTGTTTGATGTCAGCATAACTGTAGTGGCAAGCAACTTGCTAAAAAAAGAACAGAAAACCTACATAGTGCAAACCCCATGATTAATTAAAACAGATTTATTTTTAGCGTATTGACTATGCCCAGGGATTCCTGCTCAAAGATTCATATAGTATTTTCTAGTACAGTACTCAGTAAAGTGAAAAGCTCTTTCAACATTGCGTTCTCAGATTATTTAGCTCTCTTGTTTCGTCAGTGTACTAAAGGTAACTTTAAAAGGAAATGTATTCGCCAATCTCTTTAAAGTGGCAATATACAAGCAACACAGCCAGACCCTTACTTTAAAAAGAACAAAAACAAAAAAAACCATACTTGATTCCTTCTTTATAACCCAGAGGGAATCTCCCTACTTTGAACAAACAGTTCACTCTGGAATGGAATTTGCTAGCCAAGTAAAGAAGCTGAATAAAGGATACGCACAAGCATTACAACTTTGAATTAGTGAAGTAAACCCATTTAATGAGAGAGAGAAAAGGCATTACTGGAACAATCAGTGGATGAGAGACAGAAAATAACCTTTATTACATTGATGCTGTTTCCACCCTATACTTAAAGGATTGTGTACATTTCCATTATACACCACATTGTTTAGGGATTTATAACTAGCTTTAAGAGCATTCCATGGACTGAAGTCTGACAAAATCATTAGAAAGGCCAAATATGTTGCAACATTTATTTAAAGATACTTGTCAAAGGATTAGACATAGCCAAAGTGAAACATACTTTATATATTGCACTAGCCAAGTTATTAATGTCTAGAAAAAATTATTAATAGGATTATGCAGCTATGTAAATAGCCATAAAGTTGTGCTACAGAATCTAAGCTTCTATCTGAACAGTTATAATTCTAGACCTCATGGTTATGGAAAATAACCTTGAAAACATGAACTGAGTGTAAGTAAGAGTGACTTATTTGTGGGTCTGCAGACAGCCTGCAACAATAGTTCCGAAATGTGAGATCCATCTCTGAAGTTTGGTTATGATTTAAATGTGAGCGCTGAATACTTCAGCTAAAATTCTGAGCAATGAAACATCAAGAAAGTGCGCTTAATTGTTTTACTGTTTTTGTTGAATATTACTAGAGACTTTGGCAAGTGCTGTCAAGGGCTGCTGGACTAACCCCAAATTAGTCAACAGTATCTTTGCACAAAGAAGGACTTACACTACTTCCCAACAACAAAAGCCAAAACCATTTTCTATGCACACTTTCAAGCCCTCCAAAAACGTTACTACTTGTTTTCCAGTTCAAAAGTCTGTGGCATATTGAAAAATGTAAGTTTGGGGACGACATAAAATAAATATGATTAAACATCAAAATAAACAAGGATGGACAGTAGATCAGGGAGTCTGGGAGAGCTTTGGGAGGGGGACTGAGTGTATAAATGTGGGGGCTGAGTGGCTGTGGCGTAATTTTTAGGCATAATGTGCCATGCCTAATACAGAGTTTCCAGATATCCACCTATTAATTTTGCAACAGATACAATCCGCGGTAGGTTAGAAGGGTCTAAATTTGTTGTTTAAAAAGCCACAAAAGAGCAAAACCGTCCAATTTGCCTTGGGGGAAAAAAAACCAGACTGCAGCTGCTCTCACGCTCACTCGCCCGGCGCCGAGAGGCGGTATTACCGGCCACCCTTGCGGTGAGACCTACCCCACCCGACCCGGCCCCTACCCTCCCCGGCGAGGGACGGCGGCGAACACAGCGGGGCAGCGGCGCCGGCCGAGGCATCCCACCCCCGGCGCGGCCGGTCAGGGACAGGAGCGAGGGGCTGCTCAGGCCCAAGCCCAAGGGAGGAAAACCCGGCGGCGGCGGCGCCGCACGAGCGAGGCCGGCCCGGGCCAAGTGAGGGGTCCCGCCCTTCGCCCCGGGGCCGGCTGCCCCCAGAGCCCCACAGCTGCGGCCGCGCCCCCCGAGCCAGTCACCTGCCTCCTCGGCAGCCGGGTCCCGACGCAGCCCGCGGGCCCGCTAGGCTACGGGGACGCCGCGGGGCAGGCGCCGGGAGCCCGGGTCGGGGAGGCTCAGCGGCGCCAGGCGCGGACTGAGGCGGGTCCCGCCGCCCCCCGCAGGAGTCGGCGCCGGCAGCGGCCGCGCGCTCGGACCCGCCCAGACCCGGGCGCCCCTCAGCGCGCGCGCGGCCCAACGGCTTCTGGCGGCGGCGGTGCTGCCCCGGCTCCGTCCGCCCCAGGCGCGCGAGCCCCGCACTCACCCCGCAGCGATAGACCTTGTTGGCCCGTTTGATCTTGATGTCCAGAGCAGTCCCCATCGCGCCGTTGCCCGGCCCCGGCCCCGGCCCCTCCCCCTCAGTCACGTGACGGTCACGGCGGGCGGGGCCACTCCCATCTTGTATCCTCCCCACCCCGATGCACGCCCTTTACATCCGGGTCACCAGCGCGACGTTCTCCGACTCCGCCCCCCGGACGCCATGTATAGAGTTATATAATCACCCCCGTTATTCACCAGCGCTCTGCCCGCTCCTCGGTAACCATAGCAACAGCGCAAGTCGCGGCGGCCGGACCCTCGTCTTCTTTTCCGTACGTCACAGCGGGGGGTGGAGTCGAGCAGGTGTCTGAACAGGCGGCGCACTACGGTTCCCAGCATGCCGCGCGGCCCCAGGGGCGGGAAAACCCCGGCAGGGAGCGTGGGGCGGTCTCCTCGCCTGCGAGCCGTGGGGCTGGTGCGGCTGCGTTGCATGCCGGGAGCTGTAGGGGCTGGGCCGCGCGGGGAGCTCGGGAGCGCGGGCCCGGCCCCGCCGCGTGAGACCCGCTCCCGGCTGCGGCAGAGAAGCCGCGGGGCCGCGCCGGGTCCGGGGGGGACGATCCGGGGGCCGCGGCAGAGGCTCTGCGGGAACCCGCCTCCGGCCGACGCCGCCTGGGCCGAGCCGTGCTCCGCGGAGCTCCCGCGGCGGGCGGGCCGCCCGCGCGGTGCCGGCCCGGGGCAGCGGTAACGGAGGCAGCGCCGCACGCCCAGCCCCCTTCTTTCCACGGCCGTAACCGCCGCTGGCCGCGGAACCGGGCCCTAGCGACAAAGCCCGGGGGGCGCTGCTGCGTAATGCAGGGCGCGGTTTTGCATGGCGCTAGGCTTTCCCGTGCTGGATAGGAAACGCTCCCCTGGACACCGGGGGGAAGAAGACGGGCCTCTTCCATGTCTGTAAACTCTGCTCACATACTTTGATCCCTTTCCCTTACCGCCTCGCTCGACTGTCTCGTCAACCAACTCTGTTCATTCTGTGTCAAGGACTGACTAACCAGCATGCCAAGAAATGTGTGCACGGGATGGACAAGTGGTCTGCTTTCACTTAGATGTGGCCCAGCTGCATTTCCATCCTGACAGGGGGAATGACTGGCCAAATTCCAGCGAGTGGCACTACTACCAGGCACACCAGGCTGCAAAACTACTCAGATTGTGGGCCCTCACGCATGCAGCTCCACGGGCAAACTGCTTTGCTTGCCATCTTGAGCAGGTGGCCCTGCCCCTGGCAGTGGCATGCAGTGTAATGTACATACAGCTGTGTGTGACATAGGATCAAGTATCAACACTGCATTTAAATATAAATCTGGGATCCTGAGTCTAGTGAATATGGGGAATTAGACACAAACCCATAGGTACCTTTTTATGTAGGTTTAATGTTTGTTAATGCTTTATACTTAAAAGTGTAAAATACAATATTGTACATTGCACTTACATTTTGCCTATCTCAGAACTATTTACAACTTTAATGCGTTTAACCTCACAATATTCTGTGAGGTATAGGATGTGTTTTCCCTGTTTCTCTTACAAATAAAGAAACAGGCAAAGGGACTAAATATCTGATCCTGCAAATGTTGAGTGCCATCTATGTGGTGCTGAGAAACCTCAGTCACTTCCCTGGGAGTAGAGGGTAATCACATCAGCATCTTGCAGAATCAGGCCCTAAGTGTAAAATCCTTTTGATTTCAGTGTGACCAGGATGTGTCCTTAAATGACTTACCAGGATCTCGCAGGAAATCTGTACCTGTATTGAAGTAGAACACAGATCTACTGAGTCTCAATTCTATGCCTTAACTGCAATATTATTCTTTGTCCCATGCTAAATGCAAAAAATTTTCATGCAACTATTTAGTTGAATTATTACAAACACAAATCTCATGATTCACAGAACAACTGTAACCTGGTCCTACTGCATTTTAAATGGTGATAGGTTTTCTGCCTTAAAATATGTATGTGTAATGTGTCCAAGTTAGATGTGTTGAAAAAATTAACCTGTAAATTTCCCAATTTATATGTCTGTTGCATCAACATTTTAAATTTAATATATAGAGGAATGTGCACACTGCACTTATTTTTCAATTGTTTCTTTCTAATTTAGAAAAGTAATTACACTTTATTGTGAATTACATACCTGTTGATTTAGAGCATTTATAAAGAATCCATCTTTTGGTTACCCAAATCTATATAAGCATAAGAAACAGTGAAATACTGTTTTTCCTTGCTTTTGTATCAAGTGTCTCCTTGATTGTAATTACTGTGTCATGGTAACTAACGTATTCAATGACAATGTAAACAATGGGGCAGATATTTAAAAATTCATGAGGGGAACAATGAAGCAATACTAACTTGGTGCTTGTTACAGGAAGCCAAGTGCATTATAAGCTGAATACACCTCATGAACTGGTGAAGCAAATGTGTTTTTGGTGACAGTATTGGGACCATAATGTATTTATCACAAAGTGTGCTGATCTTACATTTAAATGTTTTATCTTAAATGCCATAGAAAAAACAGCAAAGTAGAAATATAAACTGATGGCAAATTTTCATGATGGCAACAGTTGAATGGGGTGCTGTGAGGTTCCATACCAGGAACCAGTGTTATTTAATATATTTTTATACATTATGTGGGAAAATGGGATACCCAGTGAAGCAGCAATATTTACAGATTTGCCAGATACAAGGCAACATGATAAAGGTACAAAAAATAAGTATAGAGAAGGTAAATTCATCGTCTATTGTTTCAAACACCAAGGTTCAGTAAGATGATTTCTGTTGGTTTCTTAGCTTAGGTAAGTACCTAGATTGCCAGCTATCTTAAATCTAGGCCCATTTTACAGCTGGGGAACTCAGATGGAGACAGGCTAAGTAACTTTCTAAAAGTCAAAGTCTGTGAGAGAGTAAAGACTTGAACCCAACTCTCTTATGGCTTAAGCCTGTGCACTAACCACTCACTGATCCTTCCTCTCTAGAAGGTAAATTGTGCACTGCTATTTAACCTTTCTTATAAAACAAGTACAAATAAATTGAAACTCCGCACATTTAAAATTGTGTTTTACATAACAACTTATGGAACTCATTGTCAAAATATATAACTGAGGACAAGCACTTACCAGGTTTAAAAACTAATTTGATATTTATATAGTTAATGAGAACGTACATTGTTACATTAACCCTAACAACTCTTTAATGCTACTGGCAAAGTGTTCACCAGCCTGTGTCAATAACTCCTGACAAACTCACTACATGTAGTACTGCTTTGATAGTATTTATCCATAAAGAATGTCATGTGATCTCTTCAATAAAAACAGGGTCCCACTGATTGTTAATGTTATTGTGAAACACGCTATGTAAGAAGGGTGTGTGTATGGATAGATAGAAAATATGTTCACTAAAAGTCTGAATCAAGGCAGATGTGACAAACAGATTGCTGCCAGACAAAGAACGTATATTCACCTGTTTACCTAAGTTCACATGTAAATGAAGCATTGTAAGCCAACACAATAGAAGCACCATTTAGGTACAAAATCAAGAGGAGATGTAAAGTCAACAAGAGACAAAACACCAGAGAACGTATGGGGGGGAAAGGGAGTTATCCTGTCTCTGGGGGAGACCATGAATTTCAGGGGACATAGGTGTCTTTTTGCCTTTCTCTTGAAGAAGTATTGGGGCAGTGCAATGACATTCATGAAAATAGGATACCAACCTGCCGTGGTTGGAAGAACTGTAAAGGACTGAGATAAGATTCCTTTTAGACTAAGTCTGGTAAAGTTGAGTTTAGTCTTTAGAAAGGGTGTATTGATTTTGTTTTCTATGTAATGTTTCTGTTTCCATTATCCTTACTATCTTTTAATCTTTGATAACAAATTTATGTTTGTTTTCACTATAAATATATCTCTAGATGATTGTGTTATATAGGAGTTGATCCTCAGTTGAATCAAACAAGCTGGTGTGTACATTGTTCCCTTTGGGTTAAAGAAAACCTGGTATTTCTATGAGTAGCTAGCGATAAGCTGGAGAATGCTTCAAAGGGGCTCGGGGTTGGGGAGCATCTATAGTTAACCTGAAAGGCAAAGTAAGGGCTGGCATAGCTTTTAGGAGATTGTTTGAGTGGCTAACAGACTGTAGGTGTCAGGATGTTGACACCCAGTTAAGCATCAGCAAGTCTTTCTCTCTCCCTGGAGGCAGAAGGGTAACTGAACACTCTAAGAACTGTCTCAATTACATAGAATAAAAAACATTTTCCTAAATAAAGGATAGAAACCCTCATGTCAGGGCATAACTTAATCATTATCAGATGGCAGATTTAGGAATAAAAATTTCCCTGTTGGCAGGTTATTCCATAACTGTCTACTATAAGGTTTCTTGTACCTTTCCCTGAAGCATTTCATAATGGATGCTCTCAGAGACAACAGAATACTAGACTAGACAGAGTGACAATGGATCTGATTTATAAGTTCCTGTGTTCATAAGCTATATACTTAATAGTTTTTCCCCAGTTGGTAAAACAAATATCAGAAGTTACCAAATTTTCCCAGGAAAGGGGGAAGCACCTGTTCCTTGAGGGTTCAGAATTAATCTAGCATCTTAAATCAGATCTCCCTATAATCAACAGGTTTTTCACAACAAAGTTCCAAATTGGCATCAAAAGAGCCTCAAATGCAACATAAAAATATTAAACATTTTTTTAAAATTACATCCTAGACTGGGGAAAGAAAGAAAAATTCTAGTCATGAAATTGATACATTTTTAATCAGATAAAAATAATTTCTGGGACTCTAAATCTAAAATTAAATTGCATAGATTAGTTTTTATCCACTGTTGTTCCCTTCTGCTAAATGTAGGGAATGTATAAATAGGCATGTAATTTGAGGTATGTGAGGGACTGGATATTTACAACTCTTCTCATCTGATTGGCAGATTATGGAAACAGATGAGATAGTACCCTCATCTTTTTTTTAGCTTTCTTGTTGTTAGACAAAAAGAAAACTAAATAACTTGACCCCAAGATAACTTTTTTCTTTGGCATATTATCCAAATATGGCAGGAGGTGATGAGATATCATAAAATATTGAGTGACTCTACTAGTTTGTAATAACTGAAGCCTCCCTTTAGGTTGGAATGATGGTATTTTAAACATGGGATGAGGGAAGGTATTGAAATCATTGCTGACTTGTGCATGTGTGTGACAAATATGATGTATCTGAGTTGCTGCTTCAATGGCTTTAGGGCTAGATCCTCAGCCACAGTTGAGCAGTGCTTGCCACAGCTGAGGAGGAGTGTAGAGTGAATCCTTTATAGCTGAGTTAGGTAGCTTGGCACTGCCTGATGATGCAAGGCAGCCATAGTACAAGGCAGGATATGGTCTTTAAATGTAGTCTGTAGCAGTGGTTCTCAACCAAGGGTATGCATAGCCCTGAGGGTACACACAGGTTTTCCAGGGGGTACATCAACTCATCTAGTTATTTGCCTAATTCAGTGTTTCTCAACCATCGTGGGACGGTCCACAGGGGTCGCAAGTGCAGGACTGCTATTAGGGGGTGGCAAGCAGGGCAATTGCCCGGGGTCCTGTACCACAGAGGGCGCTATAAAGCTAAGTTACATGCTTCAGCCCCAAGCAGCGGAGCTCGGGCTTTGGCTTCAGCCCTGAGCAGTGGGGCTTGGATACACTGAAATGTGAGTGCAATATTTACATTCCAATTGATAATTTTACAATTATATGATAAAAATGAGACAGTCAGCTATTTTTCAGTAACTGTGCTGTGACACTTTTGAGTCTTTATGTCTGATTTTTTTAAGCAAGTAGTTTTTAAGTGAGGTGAAACTTGGGGGTATGTAAGACAAATCAGACTCCTGAAAGGGGCATAGTCGTCTGGCAAGGTTGAGAACCACTGGGCTAAGGCTTGTGAACAGATGGCACCATGATGCAATCAGAAAGGTAGGCCACTGCTTAAATCAGGTCATTTTTGCTGCCCCTTGGCTGAGCAGTAACTGAAATTTAGGGCTTCGCAGGGTAGTTTCCATTTGGATGACAAATCAGTGGAGTCGGTATTTTCTTACTGTAATTTGTTTATTTACAGAAACCTATACCAGTCTTGTTTCCTTGAATAGTAGCAGGAATAAACTATGCACAGGCAACCCTTTCTTGCAGATATCTCAGATAAGGGATTTTTGTTTTCTTTTTTTTCCATTTTCAGTTGCTTATAACTTTGCCAAACTTTAACTGAAATTTTCTGAGTGTCTGCCTCAGGATGAATTTTTTGGGACAGGGCCAGTATAAACGATTCAGTTGTTCCTCAAAATGAGGTTAGGGAATGCATGTTATTTAAATCTTTTAAAAAAATATTTCCAGCCTTTTAATTGACCACTAATACCCCCATGTTTTGAAGCAGGGACTTGAAATTTGGCATAGGGGACACCCTCATTTCAGAGATGTACCTTCCAGTGTCCCTTTGAAAATCTACCCAAAGCTAACTAAGGTATGAGCCTCTGAAGAAACAGAGTTTGCACATTTTCAGTAGAGACATGTTAAAGTCTGGCAGCTAAATTTTCCAAAGATTCTGTTTGTATCAGGCTTACTCCATCTAGGGCAGGGGTTGGCAACCTTTACTATCAAAAGAGCCATTTGCGGCTCCAGTCTGGAGCCGCAAAACATAGCTTACCGCGGCTGAAGAGCCGCATGCGGCTCCGGAGCTGCAGGTTGCTGACCCCTGATCTAGGGCTATAGCTGCTAGGCAGGAAGACTTCTTCCACAATTGTTTCTTCTGGAAGCTGTGGGCTACTGTGATGCCAGAACTGTGAACAAGGAGACTCTTTCCTGTGCTCCTGCTGAGGAAAACAGGCAAACTAACTGGAATTCAGAAGGATGAAGAGCAGGGAAAGGCAAAGACAAATTGCAAGGGGCAGGAAGGGGGAAATATAATTTTGGGGAAGGAGTGGGGGCAGAGACAGTTTGTGGACAAGGGGGTAGACAAGGAAAGAAAAGTCTGGAAAGAACACATGCCCCTCCAGAACCTGGAATATGATTCCGAACATTCTTCTGCTGTCAGCAAATAGCTCAGAAATGCATTGTCAAAGCGTATGTGTCTCATCCACCTCTACTGGCTGGGTCCACACAGAGGATGATAGCCTGCTACTGCAATCAGTAACTCCATTAACTGATGTGGCAGAGGTCCAGGCTGACTACGTCTCCCAATATGTCAGGGAGGCTCCAGTTTTATACCAAAAACCTCTCAACTCCTGATTTAATAATGTTATCTCCCCCCCTAAAAATACTGAGAAACTTGGTCAATCTGCCTGGTGTGCGGCCACCCCTTAATCATGATGGAGGAGTTGGAGGGCCAAATTTGAGTAATGGTGTTGTGACCTGAAGCATAGGTTGCCGTGCTGCTCAGGTTTGGCTTGGCTGCACTGAGGACCATACCCACATGGTTGTAGCAGGAGGATGGTGGGGAGTGGGGCCCAGGGAGCTGATGCTGTGAGCTGGCTGGTGGCTGGGCTCATCCTTGCAGTGGCTCAGCTCCTCCATGTGGCAGGTAAGCAGCGAGAGGCAAGTGGGATGCGGCATGGTCACTAGATAGAACATGGTGCTGGGATGTGGGACCCCTCCCTACCCAGCATGCAGTCTCCCATGGGTAGGAGTTTGGGGAAGTCTCCTGTTGATTATAAGCTGCTGTGCACCTGGGAGGTAGAAGCCTCTAGGCAAGCAGAAAAAATAAAGTGGTCTAGTCAGCCTCTATTTGGGGACTAGTTTGAGGAGTCTCCACTCCTGAGCCCAAGGGTTTCCCAAGTGTTACAATGAGCCCCCTGCATGCTGTGTCTTTATATGGTCACAGAGCTCTGGAACTAAGCTAGAAATTGCTGTGAATTGTTCCTTCCACACAGCAAGCAGGAGAGGGAGGATAAACTGTGACTATATGAAGCATATTGAATTCAACAGCTTGGTCTCTCCAGAAGCCTTTTCTCACTAAATAATCTGATTGAAAAGTGCATTGTCAATTGTCTTACACCTTGTGCCTATTACAAATGGCCAGCATTCAGTCTTGGGGGTAACTCCACTGAAGTTACCCAGTGGTTCTCAAACCTCTGATTTGTCTTGCATACCCCTAGTTTCACCTCACTTAAAAACTACTTGCTTACACAATCAGACATAACACAAAAGTGTCAATGCACACTATTACTGAAAAATTGCTTACTTTCTCATTTTTACCGTATAATTATAAATTGATTGGAATGTAAATATTGTACTTGCATTTCAGCGTATAGTATATAGGGCAGTATAAAACAAGCTGTCTTATTACAAGCAAATTTTAGTTTGTACCGACTGCTAGTGGTTTTATTGTAGCGTGTTGTAAAACTAGGCAAATATCTAGATTAGTTGATATACCCCTGGAAGACCTGCGTACCCAAGGGTATGTGTACCCCAGGTTGAGAACCACTTGCTTACACCAGACATGAATTTAGCGTCCCCCCTTTTTATTTTTTCCTTTAAAGGCTCTTGCTTTTCTATCCCGAGTACATTTTTATACTAGTCAGTGGACTAAAGTTTGCTGAGTTACTTAATGTGGGATTGTGTATCCCATTGTACCTTCCTCCAAAACAGATGTTTTATTTTGTTTAAGAGGCAGGGCCAAGTGTCTAAAAGGGGCCAGTGTGTTAATGAAAACAACGAAAGTCCTGTAGCACCTTAAAGACTAACAAATTTCCACAGGCATAAGCTTTCGTGGGCTGAAACCCACTTTGTCAGATGCAGCCCACAAAAGCTTATGCCTGCAGAAATTTGTTAGTCTTTAAAGGTGCTACAGGGCTCTCATTGTTTTTGCTGTATACAGACCAGTCCAGCTACCCCTGTGAAGCTTTTCACCGTGTGTTAATGAAATTGCCCATCCTTTTAAAATCTGATGTTTTTCATGCCAACAGAAAAATACACCAATGGCTATTAATTACACACTAATTTTTAAAACAATACATGAAAATAACGTTAAGGGTCTAGTTCCTCAACATGGTCACTCCTGCTTTGCCCTTATCTCATGTGGTTGTGCGGTCATGTGTGTTGTAGGGATCTGAATTAAGCTATTGGCCTTAACTGTTAGTCAAGACACAGTGAAAATAGTAGACACAATGCAGTGAATTAAGAGTAAAATTATAGTTTTAGCTTGGAATACTTTAAAATTATGTTCATAATCAAATAACTACATATCTTAATTGAAACTCATTTCTAAATTGTTACCTCTATAACTAGAGCCCCATAAACTACTTTCATCCCTCTCTTTTAAAGAATTGCAAATACTCTAAATCTCAAGTAACTTCTCCACGTATAACTCAGACCTATTTTTTTTTTTAAAGAAAATGTATTAAAATATGTCCTTCAATAGCATTTACAATTTACAGCTTTAACTCTGCATACATATCCCCCTTCTTATTCTTCTGTGTACTACCCCATGGAGGATATGAGGGGTATATTTCTCCTTGTGTGTAAACCCTATGAGAGTTTGATGGTCATTAGTATTGGCATTCAGGTGCCAGGATCAGGGTGGTTCACTTCTATTTAGAATGACTTCTAGTTTTGAGAAGAACAAGGGCTGTTCTTTAAATTCCTCAAATTCTGTTCTGGCATACTTGGACATCATTTCAACAGTGTTTTGAAAGGAAAATACACTGTCTTTTTTTAATGTTACCTGAAAATCCGTCGTCATCCTCCCTTAATTACAAGAAGTGATCTACTCCTGCAATCCTTACTCACATAAGTAGTCTAACTGGAGTCCTTCCATCTAGACAGAAAGAAAGAAAATAGAATTGCTCCCATGAGTGATGGTTGCATGAGTGTGCCCTAAAGTTGTATTGCACTACTGGGGAGTCTGACGTTTACCAGCACACATTCTTTGTCAGTACAAAGGGAATATATACTGTGTGTCTATTCAGATAGGTTTTATTGGCAAGGTAAGTAGTACCAATAAATCTAATTTGAAAATGTTGGTCAGCATGTAGAGGTCTGTGCTGTGGCTCTAAACGTTCCTGTTCTGTCGATGACCCATGTGGCTTTGGGTTTTTTTTGCTGTTTGGTTTATCTTAAACACTAGCAAACTACATGTGAAAATCTACATTAAAAAAGTGTTAAGCTTGCAAAGTCAAGCACTCAAAAATTAGGAAATGCCAGAATTAAAACTGCCTGTGATGTTGGGCATTCAAAATTAGTGAGACTTGACAAATGTAGCTCAAATCTCAGTGTTTTAGGCCATGTCTACACTACCACTTATGCTGGCAAAACTTCTGTTCCTCAGGGGAGTGAAAAAAACATCCTATGGGCAACATAAATTTCACTGGCATAAGTAGCAGTGTGCACAGTCTCCACCGACATAGCTACCACCACTCGTTGAGGTGGTTTTATTAAGTAGACGGGAGAGCTCTTACAGTGCTCTTACAGCGGTGCAGCTGCATCAGTACAGATGTGCTGCTGTAAACTCACTAGTGTAGAATGGCCTTAACTCCTCACCTTTAAAATGAGGATGATGATAAAATGGGATGATGATGGTGATGGGAGATCCCTCTGTCACAGGGATGTTGTGAAGATATGTTAATTAATGTTTTTGAAGCACTGAAATATTAAAGGAATGGGCATCACAGAAAAGCCCATAAGGAACTCAATAATTATTTCATTACAAAGATTGGCAAAGTGGTAAATAATGAAGAGGACGGTCACTGACAGTGATCAAGATTATTTGGTAAAAGCGTGAAAAACAACAATAGGTATTTAAATGTGACCAAATGTAAAGTCATATATATGGAACAAAGAATGTAGGCTACACTTACAGGATGGGGGACTCTATCCTAGGAATCAGCGACATTGGAAAGAACTTGGGGGTCATGGTGAATAATCAACTGAACATGAGCTCCAAGTGCAATCCTATAGCTCAAAGCTAATGTGATCATTGGATGTATAAACAAGAGGATATTGATTAGGAGTAGGGGAGTTATATTACCTCTGTATTTGGCACTGGTGCAACTCCTAATGGAATATAGTGTTCATTTTTGTAAGAAGGATGTTGAAAAATTGGAGTGGATTTAGAGAAAAGCCAAGAGAATGATTAAAGGATTGGAAACCATGCTTATAGTAATAGACTCAAGGTGCTCGTCTATTTAGCTAAACAAAGAAAAGGCTAAGGGGTGAGTTGATCTATAAATACCTATAAGGTGGACAGAAATTGGATAAAAGAGGGCTGGCTCTTCAATCAAGCAGACAAAGATATAACAAGATCCAAAGGCAAAAAGTTGAAGATAGCTAAATTCAGATTAAAAATAAGGCTTAATTTTTTAACTGAGAGTAGTGAATGTTTTTTTAAAAGATATGGTCTAATTGAAATGGGAATTAATTCAGGAAAGTCGTTTGGCCTGTGATATACAGGAGGCCAAACTAGATGATCACAGTCATCCATTCTGGCTTTGTAATAGATGAATCTATGTATGCAGTGCAAGGTTTGGATGATGTGCAGACATACAGACTAGGGGCACATACTGAATGATGAGTATAAAAAGAAATATTGAATAGCTACCCAGTGTGTACTGTCAATCCTGTGTATTGAATGAGGCAGGAGGGCCATGTGGAAAAAATAGTATGTGATCATGTAATTAAAGTCTGTATCCTCATGCGTAAGTACAAGGGCGTCAAATTTAGGTTGCACAAGAAACCTTAATTCCAGCATTCCCTAAAATTTGAATGTTTGACTTTGCAACTTTAACTTTCTTTTAATGTATTTTATAAATAAAATGTGTTTAATAATTGTCACAGATGCTAAATAAGTACAATTTACAAATTTAAGGGAACAGAACATTTAAGAATCGGGAAGGAAGCATTAATGATCAAGAAATAGTTGACATGAGTAATATAAAGTATCATGCTGTACATTCCACCTGAAGGAAAATTGTACATTTTGTCTGGCAGATGTAAAGTACATGTGTCACCTTGGGTGTGCTTTTATTTTAGTCACCTAGATATAAAGTTAGAAATGGGATAGTCCAAGTTTTGTGGAAAGAGCATAGGTCCAATGTAGTCATTAATGTTAAGGTAACCTAAGGGCATGTCTACACTGCAGAGTGAAGTCGACTTACTTAAAATCGACTTTCACTGGCTGATTTTTAGAAGTTGCTGGAGCACCACGCTCCTTATGCTGGGCTCGTGCATCCACACTCACCACGCTTGTGTCGACATTCAAAGCAGTGCCCTGTGGGTGATTATCCCACAGTGCAACTAGCCGTGGGGGCTGTTGGGATGAGTTTCATCGTCCCATGATGCAACGCTCCTTTCCCTTCTCTTCTTGCCCCAAACAGGAAACCAGTTTTCACGCCATTTGTTTATGCCACAAGCTCGCCATTGCTGCAGAGACATGGAGCCAGCTCAACTCTGCACTATTATTGGGAGCATCACCAATACATACCGGCTTATCCTGGATTATTTTCAGAGGTGAGCGAAAACCTGAAGCACAGACAACAGTGATGCCACCGAGGCTGCTGTGCTATAAGACATCGAGCGGAACAATTCCCGATTGCTGCAGGCTGTAATGCATCATCTGCAGTCTGTTGAGTGCTGGTTCTGGTCCCAGGAAACAAGCACAGACTGGTGGGATCGCATCGTTATGCAGCTGTGGGATGATGACCAGTGGCTGCAGAACTTTCGTATGCGAAAGGCCACTTTCCTTGAACTTTGCTCGGAGCTGGCCCCATCCCTGAAGCGCGTGAGCACTCGCTTGAGACAAGCTCTGATGGTGGAGAAGTGAGTGGCCATTGCTCTGTGGAAGCTGGCAACCCCTGACTGTTATCAGTCAGTTGGGAATCAATTTGGAGTTGGTAAATCAACAGTGGGAGCTGCCGTGATTCAAGTGTGCAGGGCCATCAACAGACTTCTGCTACGAGGGGTAGTGACTTTGGGAAACGTGCAGGACATAGTGGTTGGGTTTGCTGCGATGAGGTTCCCAAACTGCGGGGGGCCATTGATGGGACACACATCCCTATCTTAGCACCTGAACACCTAGCAACCGACTACATAAACCACAAGGGGAACTTTTCCATGGTGTTTCAGGCCCTTGTGAGTCACAGGAATCATTTTACTGATGTCTACATGGGGTGGTCTGGAGAGATGCCTGACGCACATATTTAGGAACTCTGGGCTGTTCTCGAACATGCAGGAGGGCACTTTCTTCCCTGACCAAAAAATTAACATCAGGGATGTGGAAATGTCAATAATGATCCTGGGGGATCCTGCTTAACCCTCACTCCCTTGGCTAATGCCACAGGGCACCTTGACAGCGACAAGGAGCGTTTTAATAACAGGCTAAGCACTTGCAGAATGGTGGTGGAATGTGTGGTTGGGCGTTTAAAGGCCAGATGGAGTTGTTGCCTTACTAGGCTGAACATGAATGAAAAAAGTCATCCCATCAGTTATATCTGCATGCTGTGTTCTTCATAATGCGTGTGAAGCGAAGAGGGAAAGGTTCCCCCCAGGGTTGGGCTGTGAAGGCAGAAAGACTGGCCACCAATTTTGAGCAGCCAGATGGCAGCAATATGCTCAGAGCCAACTGCGGAATGCTTTGCCTTCGGGAAGCATTGAAAACCAGGTTCTGCAATGAGACAAGTAATGTTTTTTGTATGTTTTATGCCTTTGCTTACCATCCCCCCTACCATCGCTATCAGTACCCTCCAAAGCCCTCCCCAAACAAGCTATGAATTAATAAAGAGACGTATTGAAATGATGCAAACTTTTATTTATGAACATTCAAGTTGGTGGGGGCAGGGAGCGAGTGTTCATTCACAGTCTCAAGGGGTAGGATGGTTATTTGCAGGACAGCTGTCAGAGGGGCTGCTGCGGCTTTCTGCTTGCCTCCACTGGGGTGGAGTGCACTACGTACTGCAGCCTGGCCAGTCTCCTCCGAGACTGCTTAGGGGTGGGAGTGCGGAGGGCAGCAAAGCCATAGGTGGAGGAGTGATCTGGAGGGGCTGCAGCGGGACTCTGTCCGGCCACTGCCACTCCTCCTGTAGCGCCACAAGGCACCTGATCACGTCTTCCTGATCACGCATGATTTACAGCATCTCCTGCTGCGTACTGCAATCATGCTCCTGCATTGCTCTTTGATTCTCCATGTCCATGTCATTTCTGGACAAGGACAGCCTCAATGCTTGGAGCTCTGTCTCAGCGGCCACGGCGGCATTCATGAGCTCGCCAAACATGTTGTCCCACGATTCCCCCCCCTTTCTGATCTGTGATAGTCTTTCTGCGGCAGTTCTAAAGAGGGGGCTCAAGGCCGAGGTGTCTACAGAACGAAAAGAAATGCACAAAGTTGCCATCATTTGCAGACCTAGAAAAATAAAGCAACTGCAACAATGTAAAAAATACTCCCCTTAGTGTGCACAAGGCTAAGCCAGACCCACATTCCATCCCGAACATCTCAGAAGGGTCAGCTCACTCTGCCATTACAGAGATGGTAGGCCAGGGGCACTTTGCTATACAAAGGATTAATTATCTCTAAAGAGCTCTTTTCAAACGTCCTGTATGAGAGGGATGACTGGGCGCCACAGTTTAATTAAGATGACCATTTTGGGACGAGGGAGCCACACTGGATCTGAGGACACCGCGGATTAATAGTCTCGTCAGATACCTTTGGAAAATTATTTAACTGACTCAGTAGGACAAGACGGGGGACTAGACAGGTACAGGGTATTGGTTGTATAGCTCTGGAATTTTAAACACACACCATCTTCCCTAGGTGTCTATAAGCGATATCAATCTCCTGAGGGTAATGCAGGAGGAAAGGGAAGATGTGCTGCATGCAGCAGGATACCAGCCTGGCCCTTATGCTGCTATGCTGTGTTCTGCCATGATTCCGGCTCACTTGATTGCAGCGTGGCACAGTAAAGTATCCTACCATGGCAGAAAAAACAAGGCTGCCCTCCCCCGAAATCTCATGCAAAGGGTAACAGGTTATCTACAGGAAAGTTTCCTTGAGATATCAACAGATGATTCTTGGAGCATAGCTGTGCACATAAATAATCTTAACCCTCCAGTAAAGTCTGCTAAGACCTTGAAATCCCATTCCCCCCCCCCATTGAAAAGAAGAAGAAAACTCACCAGATGTGCCTTCCCCGGGATCATTTTTGCTCTCCTGTGTGTTGCTAGACTGCTCTGGGATCAGGAATAGGTCCTGGCTGCCTGGAAGAGCGGACACCCCGCTCTCCTGCATCCTACTCTCCTCGTCCACAAAGTCCTCCTCATTCTCCCTGGACTGGAATGCAGCGGAGGTATCAATGTTGTGTGGCGGTACTGTGGCGAGGTCGCTGCCGAGAACTGCACGCAACTCCTCGTAGAAGCGGCATGTTTTGGGTGAGGAGCCAGAATGGCTGTTAGCTTCTCTAGCTTTTTTATATGCCTGCCATAGCTCCTTCATCTTCTCGTGGCACTGCTGCACATCCCTATTGTGCCCCTTCTCCAACATGCCCTGGGATATTTTCCTGTACATGTCCAAATTTCTTTTGCTGGCTCTGAGCTGAGCCATAACGGACTTCTCGCCCCACAGACCGATGAGATCCAAGACCTGTGGTCGACTCCATGTTGGAGCATGTTTGGGCCATGCAGGTGCCATGATGAGTTCAACTACAAAGCTCTCTCTATGCTGGCTGCACAGGAAATTAATATTCAAATTTTCCTGGGGCATGAGGGGAGGGGCCATTTCTTGTTTGCATGGCCACATAGGAGCAGAGCGTGAATGTCCAGAGCGGTCACAATGGGGTATTATGGGATACCTCCTGGAGGCCATTACCATCAAGTTACGTTACGCTTTGTCTACACTGACGTAAAATCAATCCATGAAATTCAAATTGCGTGCTACGCCACTTGTGGAGGTGGTTTTATTACGTCGATTTTTGTTGTGCTTTAAGTTGACAGAACTACTGCATCAGCGTAGATGCAGGTTTTAGGAGATTGATGTAACTGATGTTACGTTGACCTCTGTCACCAGTGTAGACCAGGCCTAAATAAGTGAACTACTTTATATTTCACAAAGTTTGTGGTGTTATTCTTGTGGATAGTCACAAGCTTAACATAATTAATTAATTTAAGTTTCCAGGTGTCAAACATGAGATTTCTGCATCAGATATCCACAAGTTCAGGATAAGCTGTTTTTTGCTATCTGTGCAAGTATGTTGATACCCAAAAATTCACACCAGTTATAATATTGGAGGCTTCTGGTTGTAGCCCCATAGTTAGGGATGTATTCTAAAAAGGGCTTAAAATAGCACAAGTTCTTTTTTTTCTCTAAAAGTAGATGGACTTTTGCTGCAAAATTTCACATTGCTAATTTTTATATCCTTTGAATTTTCTGTTAACATTTGTTTTTTCTGATAAATTTTTAACTGGAAGTCTTTAAAAGTTGGTTCCGTCTGAAATTTGTCTGTGACAAAACAATCATGCGTTTTTGACTGATATCTTTAAAAACAATCCATCTACACAAATTTTGGTAGAGACTTGTATTCTTAGTAGATCTGTGCAATGTATGTTTTTCGAGGTGAAAAAATTGGATTTCAGGTAACTTTTTAGCTTTTGTTTGTCATAACTAAAATTTTATGTGCCAGTGATTGCTAACAGATAACCTCCATGTTTACTCATAAGCATGATGGTCTGGATATACATCAACTTGATGGGCCTGCACATAAAATGTTAGCTTTTAGGAGATATATTTTATTCCCAGAAGGGAAGAATAGGCACGTAACAGAGAAGGGTTGTGTGCAGCTGCTGATGAATAAATTTCTCCATCAGCAGCTGCAGTTCTACCCCTTAATGGATTGCTCCCCTATTGTCCAACCTGTGCCTTTGTTTAAGCATTGAAGAAGCCTAAGGAAATTAATAGTTATGCAGCAGTTAGAATTGCTACACACAAAACATACCTGACATAAACAAGACAATTAAAAGTTAGGCCATCTAACAGTACATAGTCTCTTTCTCCTCCACTCAGAGGCATATATCTTACCATTACCCACAACCATAAACTACAGAATATGCACAACAGCCTTAACTCTGCTCAATATGTGTGCCAGCCTTCCATCATCCTGTCTGTGAAACTACTCTCTCCCAACACAGCACAAAACTACACCAAACTTCCACAGCCAATACTGTTTTGGTAAAGAGGGTATGTGGAGAAGGGTGAGTTAAGGTTAAGAATGAAGTGTGTGGTCTGTAATGTATGATAGTTGTGGTAACAGATGGCAAAGTTTGTATTTGTGTGAAAGAGACTTTTTTTTTATAATACATATGCTCTATATTGAATTCTGTGGTCAACATTTACTTTGCATGGGCTCCATGTTACTTTATTTTTGTCTTCCTTTCAAAATATATATACTCTTTACAATATATTTATGGGCTTGTACCATACATTCTAATGGTTTTAGGAAAAGCTCATGAAGAATATGGTTCTTTCAAGTTCTAAAATGCATCCTATGGTATTGAATACTTTACTTAAATTTAATCTAGACTTAAGAGGAACATGGTTTATTGTGGGATCTACTTTCAATACCTCTGGACGAGTAATTCTGACCTAAATGACCTGAAGAAACGCGTTCAGACTGAAAAATATCAGTACAACATTTTATTCACAAGGGAATACAAACATTTTCTTAAAATCCAGCTCAACAATCATTCACTGAAAAAAATGTATAAAACGTGGAATTCTTATTGACTTTATTAACCATTGAAAATATTTTGTCAAAATGATTGTTCCTCCAATTTAGGTATTGAAAACCTTTTTTTCTATTGGAAGAACAAAAGTTGTATGAATGAACAAAACCCTGTAATCACATCACACATGGTCACTCTGAGCCATGCCAGATCTGCACCCATTCATTGCCACAGCAGCTGAAAATAATGATGCCAACAATGACAAGAAGGTCTTTGTCATAATCGGATAGTTCTATGAAGATAAAAGGCCTTTGAATTATAATGTTTTTTTCAAAGCCTGTGAGTAACGTTAGAAATGTGGAAAAAACTTCTTGCACCAATTATTTTAGTTTTCATGGATTCCAGCATTCTATAGACAAACACAAATGGATTTTCCTTGGACTCAACAAATGTAGTGATTGGCAAGCAGTCTGTATTAAGGAGTGTCAAAGATATGTCAGCTTCTGTGTACAGCCTTCCATGCATGACACCCTTGTGCCACTTGGTAGCTAAGGCTGCTGTCAAAGCCATTCCCAAACCAGTGGAAGATGTGCTGGTTGCTACAATATACTACTGTACTTCAACGGTGGTGCAAAGTGAGAGGTGGAATATTGCTAGTACCAACTGTGGTGCAAGAAAAATGACTTATCAAACACAGTGAACAAAGTGAAAAAGGCCAAAATTTTCAAACTTAGGTGCCTAAATTTAGATTTATAAAACTATATTTAGGCACCTAAACATAAGTAGCGTGATTTTCACAGGTACTTAACAAACCAAATTCCCACTGAAGTCGACAGCAATTCCGGGTACTCAGTACTCTTGCCGGACTACTTCTTTTTAAGTGCCTAAATAAAGGTTGAGGCACCCAAGTTTGAAAATTTTGGCCTAAGTTTTAATAAAGCTATTGAAAGGAACAATGTTTTACTTAATCTGTAAAGGGAGCTACTTACGGTTTATTTTCGACAGCTGCTCTAAAGTTGCAGTGGAAGACAGAAATCAGTCTGCTGCTTATTAAGAGAGGTGGAAATCCAACTATTTTCTTCTGAGAGACTGCCCTGAATGACCAACAGTGGGCCAAATTTCAAAACTGGCTTCTGGGAGTATGCACATAGTTGGGCATTTGTGCATTGCAAAATATTGAAAGCCATGTTGGCACTGGGAAAATTTGCCAAAAAAATTCCTGTGAGTTTTAACTGAACTGCTCTTAGAAGTAGTCCAGCTGCTATTGTAGAAAAGTCTCCCATGTCTGAAAGCATTTTTAGCAATGTTTTAATGAAACCTCCTAATGATCAAGTCTAATTAGGCCTTTTAGGGAAAGTTAAGAGGGCCGCAGCAGAAGTATTTTCTCCAGCGGGGAAGTGGGGGAGAAGAAAGAAGACTCCAGGAATGAAGCTCCAGGCATTGCTGCTCATCAAAAAAGAAAGGAGTGACCCAAAGGAGCCCAAGAGGGGCTGATGGGGAGAAACTGAAAAGATGCCAGGAAGGGATTAAAGCTAGAGGGCTTTATGAAAAGTATCTGAGCTGAAGACAGACCAGAACCTCATCTTGAGGCTGGGATGTAGATTCTGTGGGTTTTTTGGTATTTGTTTTTTGGACTGGTATACCATGGATATATGGGTGCATGTTCGTTAAATGGCTTAGCAGGAGAGCCAAGGCATTGTAGCAGCCAAACTTCATTGCTTCTCAAAATCCCTCACAGGCTGAAAGGAAATTGAGGCCTGTCTGCTGCGGAGCCATCCCAGGGCACACTGGAGGCAGGGACCTTGATACAGTGTGACTGCACCTTTTTAAACACATGGTTCAGTGAGTCCAGGTTAGTCATGCTTGCTTTGTATTGTGAACTACTGCAGTTGTGCCTTGTGTCCAAATAAGGTTACTCTTTGGGTCTGTATCCCTCAATTACTGACAGAAACTGTGCCTTGTGGGAGGTTTTTTAAAGGCCACTGGTGCACTGTGGGGCATTAATAGGAAGATTATATAACCTGTGTTGGTATTATCCACCCTGGCATACTTGTCAACATCTTGTGACAAAAAGTTAAAGATTTCATTTACATGAAATTACACATTTGCATAAAGTGCTATCTGATGATGACGTAGGCAGTTTCCAGGTCCACACAAAACTAAAAAATGCCAATTAATTAATTCGATATAGCACAGTCCCACACCAGTCCCTTTCTCAGTTTCATCAATCAATTATGCACCTATCACACGTATATCAATTAATGATGTGTGACATCCGCCATGGCCTCACAAGTCTATATTTTCATCCCTAAATCAATTAATATTTTACCCTTACAACCACTCCTAAACCCCTTGACACACATAACACACTAGTTAAGGAGGTTCTTCATCCCCCTCCCAGGCATGCATGAGGAGCTCCAGTGGGGGTTTTCCTTTTTCCGCTTCCCTGGCCTGGTTCTGCAAGGACAGAGAGGAGAAGAGTGGAGTGGAGAGGAACAGACCCATTTTTCCAAGTGGGGAAAAGTGAGCACAGACACCCTGAGCTGCTGGGATCTTTTTGCTTCCTCTTTCCCTCCTGTGAAAATGGTATTGTGTACTCCTCTCCCCTGCTCCTTACTCAAACATTTGTCAGCTCCTGAGGAGACAGGGAGAGCTCGGCCTCTAACTGCCTACTATAGCAGCTCTGATTTGCTGTCCTTCCCCAAGAGACAGGGGAATGGAGAAGAACAACCAGTCCATGAAGCTTGTACTGTAAATGTATGTAGTATGGTACATTTCTTTAGGTGGCAATTTTGAAAATCTGTCCTAGTATCTTTTCTAGCAGAAGATTTGATGATGCTGTAGGTACCAAGAGAAGAACATACTTCTAATAACTTTCCTGAGTAGCTTTGTGAAGTTAGAGATACTGCAAATAGCATCTGTCTGAATTTCAAAGACAATACTCCCCAGAGGAAGGACAAAAAGCTCCCTCTTGACATCAAGAACAAAGTTTTCATTTCAGCCAGTACTGTCATATTCTGCTGCACGACCACAGAATTAGGAAATTGTATTTTGTACCGCTGGATAAATATCAAAAGCAGCTGCCAATGAAAGACCTAATTTTAACAGGATTGAGGATATTTTATTTATTGATTGCACCAGGAATTCCCACAGAAAAGCAAAAGCTTTGCTTTGGATGATATCAGATAAGACTACAAATTACCTGAATTAAAATCAGCAGAAAGCAAACTAAACATTTGGGAAGAGCAAGCATGAAGGATAATACAAGACCCGTTGAGATTCCAGGGTAGAGCTCAGTGACCATGGCATCCTTATGTCTTAGCATCCTTATGAAGAACAGAATCATCTTTCTGAAGATTGGGATGTTAGGAACCAGAGGAGTTCCCGTCATAGCCCATGGGAAGGAGGCAGGACAGCTAGTAATTTTCAAAAGTGCATACACAAAGGGCAGATTTCTAGGAAGGCTCTTGGTAGGAAAAAACTGCTCTCTCTTCCCAAGAGACTGCTACAACCACATGCACTTCCGGTGTGCTTATTTTGCATTTTGAACCTTGTTTGAACCAGCCCATAGAACTAAGGACCTTTGCTGGCTTCTGTGATCCCTGGTTCCTAACACTCCCCATGCATTATATGGGAAGTCTGGATGCCTAACTTGGACTTGTGGATTTCAGTAGGTGATAAAGCACCTAAAAGGTAGGCATTGCAATGTATGCATCTCTCTTGTGAATTTAGCCCTAGCAACTTTGCCCATATGATGATTTAATTTAGAACTGACTGTCTTGAAGCTGCCATGCTGGATTGCCCACTCTTCTCTCCTAAGTGTTAGCAATGTAAATCCCAGACAGCATTTTTATATAGAACATGACCTTTATCCTCACCCAGCACTTGTGAGACTGGGCTATGTGGTAGCTTTGACCCAAAACTCACTCAATTAAGGGCACAAAGGACTCCAGTGAGCATTATTGTTTTGCCAGGGAACTTCCAAACCTGGATTTGCTGGCACAAGACTATGCTCTCTGAGGAAGCACAGAAAACAGGAGATTATTTGTCTGACTGGCACGATGAGTAGAATAGATCAAAAGCTGACACCATTGATGGCAAAAGGAGGTTGGAGTTCAAAGGGAAAAAATACAGACAAGGCTTCTCTGCAGTGGGGTCACTGGATGAGGGGTCTCAGAATATATGTCCTTTCAGAGAGAAGCGGAGCCCTCCCAACCTGCCCAATTTGGTTTAAATGGAAAACTAAGGAATGCGAATCAAAACTGCCTGATAATGATATGTAATTACATGTGGTGCAGTAGCCATGTGAGTATCTGTGGTTTTGAGGCAGTAGAGAATAGGTGGCATCAGGCCTATAGAGCTACACTTTATTTAGCTCTTGAACTATTCATGCCTGGTTTAATAAAGTTGGGCTGAATCCAGAAATGGTGCAGACAGACAACATGATTCACATAAGTTGTGTTTATGGGAGCACAAAGGTGTATACTGCTGCAAATAGACTATCTTAAAGTCTCAGACCAGGTAGGAAAACTCTGGATTAGGGACACTAAAAAGCTGTCCTGGAAGTGTTTGTGGTGGAACTGGAAGTATTTTTCACTTTGCAATTTCACCACCTCAAGCTACACAGAAATGTACTCTAAGTGAACAGAAATTCTCAAATCAGAGATGTATGAGGTAAACTTCTGGTACTCTGATATGCTGGGGCTGATGTGAGAAATGGGGGAGAGAAGCAAGGTCCTGAGACTGGCTTATTGGCTTGTAGCCTCCAGTGTTCTGGGAACCTGAGTGTGATAAACATAGAATCAGGCATAATATACATGCCTGTAGAAAATGCCTACAACTAGAGGAAAACAAATGAGCCAGTGAGTAAAATCAAGTAAATAAAAATTGGCTAATGAGAACATAAGAATTTCCATAGTGAACAGATCAGTGGTCCATGTAGCTCAGAATCCTCTCTCCTACATTGGCTTTACTACCAAATGCTTCAGATGAAGAGTCAAGAGATTCCCCGTCCTTCACGTAGGCAATTATGGAATAATCTGTCCCAAGAGGTTATTTCTTCCTAACACCTATCAGAATAAAGCCATAAAGGATACAATAAATTGATCTAATCTATTCTAACTAATGTAACTTTAAATGTTCTCATAAAGGACTAATCCTTTTTGTGAATCCTACTAAGTTCTTGCCTCAGTGATATCATATAACAATGAGTTCCCTGATTTAATTATGCATCGTTTTAAAAAGGTTTCCCTGTATCGGTTGTAAATAATCAAATGCCCTCTTATTCTTCTGTAAAAACAAGTAAACAGGAATGCCTGGCTTCGGTTTTCTACACCATTCATTGTATAGCTCTATTACGTCTCCTCCTATTATTCTCGCTATATGATGATTCCTCTGTTGATTCAGTTCTTTTGATGATTCAGTCTCTCTTACCATGTAATCATTGACACTAGTCTTTGACTCTCTGTTTCTATTATATTTTCTTTAAGAGATAGGATGGTATCATAGGAAACTTCTGGCTCATCTGAGTCCAATAACAGCCTTCTCCTCCCTGGTCTTCAGTATGCATCCACGTGAGTGGTTCTGCAACTGTGTAGGCAATGAGGTGGCCTGGCATCTAAAAAGTGCTTCAGGAAGCACTGACACTCTGAGCTGGCATCCTCATCATAAGAGGCATTTAGGACAGCAGCTTTGAAGCCAACGTTTCCTGTGCTGGGAATATTGAGTTTCAGGGTGTGAGCATCTGCCTTGGTGTGCAACCCCCCCACTCCTCAAAGACCAAACAAACCCAAAACAATAACAAAAAAAACACTTCAACAGATCCCACCTGACAAAGCAGGGTGAGAAGCATCTGTTACTGTGGGCTTCATGGCAGCCTCATGGAGATCCAGGAGTGACCACCCAGAATCACTGTTCTTGTTTCTGCTTTGAGCACGTGATAGCAGAAAGGAAAAAACACAGATGGCTTGGTTATGGGGCTGGTTGGAGCCAAGGGTGTGACAGGGGAAAGCTGGCCTTCTCTTGGTGCCTCAGCCTCTTGTATAGAGTTTGAGTGTTTGTGTTGACCCTTTCAAGCAGGCAGGCCAACTTCATGCCAAACTTACAGAAGTCTCCCTAGGGTGTCTTGTGGAGAGCTTGCTGGTACTCATTTCTTCATTGAGGGGGGTGGCACCATTGCACATCTCCAAGGCAGATGATGCAATTAACATGGTCACCAGTCTAAAATATTTTTCCACCTCTCTGATGTTTGACACCATTGACCATTC
The DNA here is from genome assembly GCA_007922155.1 of Mesoclemmys tuberculata. Lineage (NCBI taxonomy): Eukaryota > Metazoa > Chordata > Testudines > Chelidae > Mesoclemmys > Mesoclemmys tuberculata. The sequence goes on from ML675610.1 coordinate 34,384,862, forward strand.
TTCCTTCCTCTTGGAATGCCATACTTGAAATAAAAAAGAGAAAAGGAAACTTACCTGTGTTAAAGGAACACCCAGAGAGTGGACCAAATAAGTGCAGAATATTGATAGAGGTGCTGAACCAAGAGCCATCAAATTGCCTAACAGATTTTAGTGCTGGAGTGCTTTGAATCAAGAACAGAGCTGGCTGTGAAACTAATGAAAACACTGCAACAGTGCTGAGGTTGGAGCTGGAGAAAAAGAGCAAACAGGTTGAAACAAGTCAGAGGCAGAAATGGCTAGTGGTGCCAAAGCACCAAGAAAAATGAGCGCCAAAATACCCAGGAAAACAAGCACTGAAACATTGTCAAAAAAAGCAGATACCCAATCTCTACAGAAATGTACTAAAGCATGGTAGGCAAAGGTCTTATATTTAACAACCAGATCAGACCTGACTAGAAGGTCAGAAATAGTAAAGAAAACCCAGAAAGTATTGCTAGATACCTGAGGAGATGAAGACTGAAGAAGTGCAGTTTTCTGTGGGGAGTTCCTTTGTTGAATGAAACCAACTAGAACGTTTAGAGGGTGATATTTATACTAATTGGCACAATGGCTTTATCCTATTCCTGCTGGCCTCAAGGGTCAAATACATTAAGAGAGAGGGCCATTCTGCCAATCTTGTACTGAGAAGCTGGAATCCTGCATGGGCATTTTTTTTAATAGAAAGTAGTTTCATGTATAATAACCCCACCAAGCTTGTATGGATATTCATGTGGATTTCAAATATCAAGTTACAAACATAAAGCCAGTTAAAAGAAAAATGTATTAAAATTCTGATACATTTCACACTTCCAATTTTTCTGAACAGACAACAGCAGCTCTTTGAAATATATTGTTGATGTACATGGAACCACAGAAAATCAGTTGGAGGAAATGAGGAAAGGTAATTTTGTTCAACATAAAGACAAAAATGAGAGGGAGATGGATAACCAGCCAGAGCTGATCATAGACAAATTTTATGTCTCCCAGTACAAGTTATCCCATCCTTTTTAATTAAAAAAATTCTTGCTTATTGCATCATTTTACATCTACTCTTTCTAGTAAGTAAAAACGTTTACAAATTTATTTTACTTTTGTTCTTTTCCCTTGTCCTCAGCTCCATATTTCCTTTTTCTCTGTTGTGTGTCTTACCTTTTCCTATGTCATTTTCAGTTTATTGTCCCAAAATATCATTTCTCTCCAATGTAGAACAATTATTTTTTCCTCTTTCCCCTCCAAGTTTCTTTTCTTGTGTTGTATATTCAGGGTCTTGCAGAGTGTTTCTGTTAGGAGAAATTGATGATGGAATCAGATATTTCCTTGATGCAATCCTGTTCATTTACAAGTCCTGTTTCCCTGAACAAAGGAAGAATTTAACAGGAGGGAGTTTCTTTGCTCAGAGTTCCAAGGCCCTTCCCAAGCAGCACTCTGCTCAAAAGCCCTCAACAGTTTTGTTCTCACAGTCACGCTACAAGTGTTTCTCTGGCTGTCTCTGGTGCTTCATTCTTGGTCTACCTTTGTAACATTTCTCCTACGTGCACATGTGCGTGCGTGCACACACACAGCGCTTTACCAAACAATATCCAGCCCCCTTGTGTTTGTTCTCATTGCACAGCTCCTTCCACGGGTCCTGGTTTCAGAGGTGGCTCATATTATTTCAGCTCTCTTATTCCACAAAGGAACTTAGCTGCTTTTTACATTTATTCTGAGTGATGGACAGCTATTACATCTACCAGCTTCAATGGTTTCACCCAACCCTGGCATAAAAATATCATTCCTTTCCCTTCTTTTTTGTATTCCCCATTCTCAGTACTCTTCACACCTTCATCTTCTCTCTATGCTATTTTACCTCTCCCATCATAAACTGTCATTTTTCTTTCCTCACCCAAATAACACAGTCCTGCTTCATGCCCCCCAAATCTCTCTTTCTCACACAACCACACTCTATTGCCTGCCTTTCAAATTGAACAAATGCCCAAACACATGCAAACTCGCCAAGAATCTTCCTTCCCTTGCACTCACCAAACCTATTGGCACAAACACAGACAGGCTCCCCTCAGTCCCAACCTACATGGCACATTACATAGGCTCACCTCCAGAAGTTTATGCACATCCTTTTTCTCCCACTATAAGCAATCTCTCCCTTTCTCATCAGGTTCTACCTCAATCTCTCTAGCCTATACACATACACACCACCTCTACTCCCTCATGGTTTTCTCCTCCACATTCTATTCCCCACTCCTCCTCTGAACTGATTTAAGTGGTACAATTTTCCTGTGGAGACAAGGCCTAAGTCTGCTAAACATGGTGAAAAATATTAGTGCTACAATTTAAAGAAATACAACGGTTGTATGCTCTTTACTGAGCACTATGTTTAATTATACATACTGCCGTTCCATTTTAGAAAGTAGAAATGTAACTTGTTACATCTTGTCTTTCCTGGCCTCACTTCACTTTTTGTCTTTTCTTCTCTAATGTAGATCATGAGTGGGGGTTGGTGTGCAAAATCACTGGTAAGACTACAGATACCATAATGTCACCCCAGGCTACCCCATCTGAGTTTTCTTTTTGTAAACTGGAGTCTCCTGTACAGCAGCATTGGCTTTTTTTCTTAATTTCTTCCATCAAGTCAGGTGTTACATTGTTCTTTATATATAGGAAGAAAAGTTTTTTGTAAGCATTTTCATCCTTCATCAGGTGACATGTAATCTGCAACTTTTCTCTCCCTCCCGCCAAATTAATTAGATTTTCAAAGTGTAAAACTGGGACACTGGTGAACATGTCCCTGAAAGGCTTTTAGTGGGGGATGAAGGCGATTGGAGGAGAAGTTGGAAGAAAAAGATTCTCACTCTTTTCCTTCCCATCACCCAGCTCCTTTCCTAATGAAAAATTGGGGAATGTTACAATAAAGAGCAGGGTGGAAAAAACTAATGTCTCCTTTTGCGATCTGTTTTCTCCCAGTCACAATCTCCCTAACACCCCCCACTTCAGTCTAGCTCTTACCCCCTTACTGCATGTGTGCGCACACGCTTATTCACCGGTTCAACTCATTTACCCCACTCATAGCCATTTCCCTTTCATTTAAGAACCTCCAAGCTCCCTTAACAACTCCCAGCCTGATCGCCCCCAGGCTAACTCTTCTCCCCCCTGCCTTCCATTCCCTTTCTACCTACACCTCAAAACCCTCCTTCCGCTCTGCTGACAGCCTTCCTTGATCCTGGCTCAAACCTGCTCCTGCTACTCCCCTCACAACTCAATCTCCATCAGATTCTTCCAGCTCAAAAGCCTTCTTCCTCCCATCCTCCCATGGTACCATATCCTTCCTGACTAGTTCCAAATTCAGAATTTTCCCCATCCCATCTTTTTCTCCAAGCTTAGAAATTCACATTCACCCATCCAGTGCCCCCTGCATGTTCAGAAACCCTTCCCTAGCCAACATTTCAGTTTAGAGCTTCCATCCCCTACCCATTGCTAAGCCCAGAGAAACAGAAGTAGAGGCAGCAGGGAAGGAGCATGTTCTTTATATGTGGCTGAAGGCAGCATGTATGAGGCCCCATACCTTGCCTCTGGTCAGCCTTGAAGAAGCCCGTATTCCTGGCATCAGCTCCCTCTACTGCCTGCGTCCCCTGTACTGCAGCAAGAGTCCTCCAGTAGCAGTGATACCCATGCAGTGTAACAGCTACATTGTAGACCTATGCTATGCCTCCCATGCTGAAACAGTGGCATGAGGTTGCTTGATATCTTCATGTGATCCACATGGCATTCATATTCTGCAGAATCTAAACTTTAATAAAAAATGTTTTTAGCTTTCATGGTTGCAAAAATAACCTTTCAAAAGCAAACTGAGTATAAATGCAGTACTGTCTTCCTGAACGTGCGAGCAGCCTGAAAGAATGGCTTAAAGAAGTGTGAAGTTTCAGTCCATGTTAATCTAATGTGTGGAAGCACTCATGTCTAACAAAGACATTTTACGTGTGATCTTTAACTATGTAATCACTGACCTTTTTTCAGATGGGATGGAAAATAGCGTAAGAGTGAAACCATGGGGGAATTGTTGCAGGGCAGAAAATGCAGAAAGAAGACCCAGAGATAGAAAAGGGTGAGAGAAGGCACTAGAATGCAAGGAAGGAAGAGAAACCAAGGGAATAAATAGCAATGGTTGGTCCTAACATGAGAATAATTTCCCATGAGTGATGCTGCATGTGACTTAAATAATTAAAAGTTTAGGTATTAGATAAAGGCCATATTCCACTAGTGATTTTGTGCAAGCTTCCCAGTAACGTAACTAGGAATTCCACATTAGATTCAGAGTACTTTGTAGTCCTAAATTTAGACCCTGAGCCAAAATTAAAAGTGGAATTCAGGCCTCTCTAAAGAATATGTATGACATCCCTGCTATAGACACTAAATATCCTCTGTAGTGTAGCTGCCAAATTGTTGAGGCTTTATCATCCCTAATAACCTGACACTTTGAAGGTGTGGCTTTTTTTGGTCTGTCAGTGCATATTCCCTCTTTTTCTCCTCTCAAAATCCAACTCTTTTATCCATTTTTCTTTGTTCCCTACATTGTGCTGGCTACCTCTAACAGTCTTTTATTTATCTTCCTTCTCCCACCTCCTCCCCACCAATCTTTCTCCCACTCTACCATACTTCTGCTTTCTAATGTATTCCACCCATCCACCCTTACACTCATCCACTCACAACCTGGGACAGAAAATTTTATCAGCGCACTAAACATATCAGCCAAAGTCTGGAACAATAGGTAGGAACCACGTTGTCTAGGAACACGTCTCAGTGAGACACCAACAGTTGCTGGAAAAGAGGAGTCTGGGCCTCTTCTCAGGTGCATTGCTGTCTCCAGAAGGTCCTTATTCCATCCTGTGCTCAGTGACCTCAGCCTTTCACTTCAGCCTCTGGTTAGGAGTCTGAGAACTAGGCTGCATACCCACCTCTCTGGCTGCTGGAATTCTGCGCACCTACCCCACGCTCGCTGGCTACACACACAGGTAGCTGGGCTAGCTCCTCGGCCCTCTCGCCGCCGTGTCTGCCCCCTTCTCCTTCTTGTCTCCGTTTCGGGCCTGCTCCCTAGGGAACAGCTGCAGGGCCGCCTTCTGTTATTGCTCACAGCTTGGACCCCCTGCAGGAGGACCCGATCCTTGTCCGTTTCACGGACACCCACAGGCTTCCTAAGCGCGGCCACTGGCCATGCTTCAGTCGAAGCTTGCAAGTTTGGCGTGGCAGCCGCAGCCCGGGGGCTGCCCGCAGACCCAGGAAGGGCCCCTAACGCGGCCCTTCCACGACACGGGGAAGGGTTTTGAATCCGCAGCGGAGGGCTAGAAACTTCCTTCGCTCCCGCGGGAAGAGCGGGTGAACGCGGCTGCTGGCGCCCATGCGCCGGATCCCGCTGGCTCAGGCCCAGGGGCGGTGGCAGGGGAGCCGTACACACGAGGCACCTCCTCCGCTGCAGCCTCCCCGGCAGGGGCAGCAGCCGGGACACGGACCAGCCTGGGGGCGCGCGCCCCGCCCCGTCCCCCTCAACAGGCGCCGCGAGCCCGGCCCGGAGCCATGGACGACCCCGTTGGCGGCGGCACCTCCGGGCCGATAACGTCACAGACACGCCGTTGCCTGGCAAAACAGGGGCCGGGAAGAGGAGAAGCCCCGTTTACCAAGGCAACCAAGCCCCGCCTTCGCCCATTCCCTCCCCTCCCCCCCCTTCGGCACGTCAGTTCGGTCTCCCGCCCGGCGGGGGCGGGGCGCGGCTCCTCGCGGCGTGATTGACAGTTGCCATAGCGACATGCTTGTCCCGTCGCCATTTTGTCCGTTGGGTTTTTTTTTTTCAAATAATTTCCCTTCCCGCCCGAATTACAATTCCCCCCAGGAAATCGTCCCCGCGGCTGTTGGGGGCTTCGCCCCGCGCGGGGGCAGGGACAGCAGGGAGGGGAGCGAGGCGGGGGCGGGGGCGCGGCCGGGCGCGGCAAGGAGGAGCGGTCCCGAGCACAGCCCTGGAGAAGCCGGCTCGGAAGGGGGGAGGGGGAGGAGCGGGAAGGGAGGGGGGAGCGAGCGAGCGAGCGGGCAAGTGAGCGAGGAGTTCCCATCCCGGGGGCTCGGTTCGGCGCTGCGCTCCCCCCGCCCGTCCGCTCGCTCGCTCGCTCGCTCTCGCGGCTGCCTGCGCTCTGCCTGCCCGGGGCTGAGGCCGCCGCGTCCGGGCCCCGCCGCCGCCGCCGGTCGCTGCGCAGGTTTGGAACGCGCGCCATTTTGTGAGCGATAGAAAATCTGCCCGGCCAGGAAGCGCCGCGGATCCGCCCGCCGGGCCGGGCCGGGCCCCCCCGACTCCCCGCGAGAGGGAGGCGCGCTGCGGGCTCCCCCGCCGGGGCCGGGGCCCCGCACCCCACCGGGGCCCGAGAGCGGCTGGACAGCGGAGCGGAGGCGCTGCGGTGCCGGCGCCCCTGGCCGAGGCGGGGAAGCGCTGTGCCCACCCGCCGGCCGCCGCCTCCCCGCAGCCCGAGAGAGGAGGCCTCTGCCGGGATCGCGTCCCCGGGAGCCCCGCGGCTGCCGCCCAGGAGAGCAGGGGCTGCCGTTCCCCACCCGGTAAGTGCCTCGGCCGGGGCCTCTCGCGCCGGGCCGGCTCATGCCATCCCTCCTCGGCGCGGGGGCGCGGGGCCAGCCCCGCTGCCATCTTAGCGAGAGGGGTCCGGGGACCCCCCCCGCCTGCCTAGCCGGGCCCGCTGCACCCGCGCCGCCCTGGGGAGGCTGGGAGGGCGGCCGCGGCGCCCCTTTCTCCGTGGTGTGAAGGTGGCGGCCTCTGCGGTTCCCATCCCATGGCCACGAGAGGCTGCGCCTGGCGCTGGGGGAGCCGGCGGCGGCTGATCCGGGCTGTGCAGAGGGAAGGGGCGGGCAGGACTCCTTGCTCCGGCTCCGACCCCACGCTAGGTGAGACGAGGTGTCGGGCTCTCCCGCAGCCCCCTGGGCCGGGGGAAGGGATCCCAAGTTGAGCAGAGCAGGCACCTGTTGGGGCTGTGGGTCAGGGGCCCCGTCTGCACTCGGGTAAGTGACTTCCGTGGCAGGTTGGAAGTTGGAGGTGGGGGTGGTGGGAACACCTGTGTCACGGTACTGTCATTCTGGGGCGCCCACGGAGTGCCCATCTTCTAGTTGCTAACCAGCCAGCTGCAGTGTTGTAGGGATTTCCCTCTGTTGGTAAAGAAACTCGAAATACACATCGCCCTCCTGATGCATTGATTTTTTTTTTTGCTGTAAAGCAGCACTTTCTCTAAGAAACGAAGTCCAAAAACTGAACTACGGTACTGTAATTAGACATACCAATATTGATGGTATTTCTGCCTCTTAATCAACTTTGAAGTTTCCAGTTCAGTCTGTTCAAGGACTATGTAAGGATTCTTTGATCACATGTCTTGAATGCTGGTGCTGCTTAGCTTTCCATTATTCCCCAGTCATCAGAAAAAAATCAAACAGATGTCTTATTTTTTTTTAGCTAATAAACACAGATCTGTCTGTGAAAAAACATAACATTTCTCTACAATAGACTTTTTTCATCTTAGTGATAATGTGCCATTAACTTGTGTCTCTAAACACTTGCAAGGATTACAGTCACTTTTTTATGTGGACCATGTTCCAAGGTTCTGTACAAGTAGAAGTTAGCTGTCTTATCATCATATTGGTATCTGTCTAAGAATTGAGAAGGACATCTGCCAGACTAACAAAACTTAATGTTTAATGTAAAAAAGCTAACATTTTGTTTGTGGTAGTATTTAGTAACTTACTTATAAGTGAGAGTGGTTTAACTCATTCCAAATGAAGAAGGTATAGTTCTGAAGTATTTTGAAAAAACTTTGACAATTTTTTTTAATAGCTGAATATTATTGAAATAATTATACCCTTTTGCATTTGAGGTATTACTGCAATGTGATTTCTATTTGAATGTTAGATTTATCTATCTATTGACTACTGTTTTCATATATTTAGTGAACTTTGTAAATGCATAAACTATTCTGTAGATTATCATTGGTGTCATCAGTTCATATGAATGAAGTATCTACAAGCAGGGTGTTTTTTTATTTGAGCTTTAAAGTAATTAGCATATATGGTGCATTAGGTTTATGTTTTCTTTCCATCACATTTTTTGGCATTTATTTAGCAAAAGTGTCTGCAGCTTTACCTTGTTTTGTGCAGGTGTCTTGAAGTTAATGTATAAAGTTAATGCATCTGGTTTAGAAGTTGAATGAGAGAGAGCTAAAAAGGACAGTTTCCTATTTCTAGATATTGCACAAGTGTTTACTGAATGAAAGTGCTTTGATATTGTTTCCAGGCTAACAGAAAGTATGGGAAGCCACAATTTGTTAGGTCAGTAACAGTATTACAGTTACTGAAATAAGATGTGTGTAGGTGTAAAACTTGTCGTCTTGGTTTTGTTAGGGTGGACAACTTGAGGGAAAGGTGAGTGAGCATGGGTTAAGCAAGTTGTAGTGGCAAAGAATTTCTCTGATACTTGTGCTTCAAAAGAAGTCCAGTGACTTGTAGCTAGTTTTCACTCTGTGTGTACAGTGGTGATGACGTAGTCTGTTAAGCATCTATCCATTTTTTTTAGAGCTTTGGGGTCTGTGTAGATGTTAGCACATGTTAGTTAATATATACTAACATTTTAATGAGCTGGACAAAGTACACAAACTTGACCAGTTTAGTACATGTTAAGGCATTGAGAGTTGTCTAGACCAGATTTAAAAAAAATTAGCATGTCTTTTCTAACACATGCTAGTATCTCATCTTTAAATCTTAGTCTAGAAAAGGGCTTAAAAAGAATCTTGTAACTGAATTAAATCCTTTATATGGTAACAGGCAAAAGAGGTGTGAGGTTTCTATCATGTTAACTCAAATGAGTTAGCATAACAAGATTGAAAAGGTCTTCTTATGCCCTTTAAGATGCAGGCTAATACATCTGAAATTGTTAGCTGTCTCTGTTGTAGCATTCAACAAAACAGCGAACATAGCTTCATGTTCAGCATGACTTTTCAATCATGTTCAACTAACTTAACTGGAAAATGTACTTTTTACCTGTCGAGAGAGGGCTTTATAGCTACATTTCTCTTAATCGAAGAACTGGTTAGTAAGCTAAAAAACTTTTAATAGAGAAGCATTTATGCTTCTATAGCTTATTTATAACTCATATTGTCTGTCTTTAGGCTGAAAGTTGGCATATAAGGGCTCAAACTTGAAAGCAACTATTGAAAATTGGATTTAAAAATAATTTAACATATTAGTGCAGTTTCAGTGGCTTTTTGGCCTCTGTATAACTTAAGTGACCAGTTGGAAAGCGGTTTCTCCATAATGAGGCCCTAAATACTGATGGCATCCTTCTGTTTTGTGAGAATGCTGGGAAACTTGTAATACTTCTGAGACACTGAACTTTTACAAATGAATACTTCTGTTGTAGAGTAACTTGTTGTTTTTATAGACTTACCATAATGACTTTTGTCTACACACTTCATTAAAATGGGTTCAGTTTGTAAATCCCCTTAAAAATGAGCAGTATTATACTTGTTTTGCTTCTTGAGTAAGGTGTGTTAGGGCAATCTTAATTTTTGACTGACTTGGGTTTGTGTTATAACTTTGCCTAACTAGACTTTCAAAAAATCAAAAAGGTTGGATATGTATTTATACTGTGGTGTTTTTTGCTACAAGAATGGTTGTTGGTGAGATTTTCCTATTGAAAGCTTTCCAAATTGTGTGGTGTGTAGGTTTTTGTTATTCTTTTAAATCTGTGAGAAAATAAGGAAACAATCCTGATAAAGGACATATATTCTTTTTCATTGGTCATTGGATGGAGAGAGGGATTATATTTAGTATATATTATAGTGTGCTGGTCACGTAAAAAAATTACTTGGAAAAATTTCTGACATGATCTGACCACTCTTCAGAAGCAACTAACTATACCTTTCATTGACAATATAAGTGCAGTATATAAATATGTTTAACACTTTTTCCCAAGGTAGTGGGGGAGACAGGTCATCCTCATGAAAATTCGAGTGGCTTATCAACTGTACAAGCTAGTACCTATATAACCTATTTGGATGATCTTTTCTCTTTATGGTCCTCCATGTCTCCTGAGCACAACTTACAAAATATGCCAATATATAACCTCTTTTCCTGTTACAGGCATATTTCATTACCTTTGGTAAGTTTTCACTGCAGAGTTAACTTACGTTTTAACCAAACCCCTCCTTGTCTCCCTTTCCCCCTATTTACATAACATTGGTTAGAGGTGCTTTAAGCTTGGGCTGGAACCTGTCCAATTTGCAGTGAGGGTGGAAGCAAAATTGCTCAAGTGCTGATAGTCTCACAATTCCCCATGGAGGCCAAACAAGTTGTCCTGCAATTGGCTAGAAAAGAATCATACATCATCTTAGCCCAAAGAGCCATGAACTATGTTCCCCTCCCACTGCCACACACACAGGCGAATGCTGAAATGGGGAAGACATAGTAAAATGGGTATGGCTTTGCAGGGGGATGCTAACTTCTGGACTAGGTTAACCTGGGTTTTGTAAGGGATATGGTCGATTTAAATTTGGCTCTAAATTTAACATTTGCCAAAAGATTTGACCAAAAAAAACAACAATAAAAGTATTACTAGAATTAAAATATCTAAGAAAGAAATTGTTTATAAAGAAATGCTCCTCAGTCCTCTGCAAAGTTTAAAATCCAAATGTTTCAGCACTCAGGTCTTGTCTAAACTAGAAAGGTAAGTCGAACTATATTATGTTGACTTACTGTGCAGTAATTACTGCAGTGATATATGTCCATGCTGTCCTCCTTGGGTCGGTGGTGTAAACCCTCACCAGGAACACTTTCATTGATCTAATGGGGCAGTATGGGGAGCTGAGAGACCTGCCGGGAGCTCAGTTGCCTCGCAGTTTCCGAGGCTTCCAGTGGGTTGCCCCCCCATCTTCATTCCCCAGGAGCCAAGGGACTTCTTGCCCTTGGGGAGTATGATCCAGCTACACTGGCTTCTTGCTGTTTTCCCCCTACTCTCTCCCCCACCCGTTCCCCACTAGGAGCTGGGCAGCCTCATCAATTCTATGGCTGACAAGGCTGCTTTCAGGCTCCCAGTGGGGAGCAGGAAGAGAAGCTGCCAGGGCTGAAAGGTGAGGTCCAGCCATCCTGGGCAGCTCTTCTCCCCACCCCCAGCCGGGGGAAACTGCGTGGGACTTCTTGCCCTGGTCTCAATTTGTAGTGGGGTCCAGCTGCCCTGGGCTTCTTGCCCCCTCCCAGACTGGAGCAGGGTCCAGCTGTCATTCTTGTCAATTTCAGGGCTCTACCAGAGCCAACAGCCAGTGTAAGGAATGCAGTGTCTACAATGGCACTGTGTTGCCCTATCTATGCCGACATAAGCCCTACACCTCTAATTGAGGTGGTTTTATTATGTCAGCATAGCAAGGGAGTTACATCAGTGGGAGGAGCATTTGAACGTGTACACCTCCACTAGACCAGCTCTAAGAACATAAATGTGAAACTGACTAAACAAAAGTGATTTTGATTTAATTAAGTATCGCTATCTCATTTGAGAGAAATCACAGCGTTTATATTATGCAGTGGTTGGAGTTCTGATGTGTTTAAAAACAAACAAAAATGCAGTGTTGACTCAGTTATGGATGGGTTAAAAAGAGTAGGAAGGGTCAATGATTGACTAATTAGTGTACCCTTAAAGTGAAATGTTTCCCCATCCCCAAAGAAAGGGTATTTAATCATCTGATTTGTTGTTACCTAGGGCAACAATTTGAAAAATCTACAAATTGATACATAAGGACGTTACTTTTCTGCAAGTTTTAGTTGAGATGCTGAGAAATAATCTATTTATGGAACTTATTGGATAAATTAAAATAGCAAAACTTACCAGTTTTTCAACATCTTAATTTATACTAATGTTGACAATATTTAAACGAACAGTTAAAAAAATGAATTAATGCATCCCACCCAGGATAAACTTTAAAAATTATATGAAAAAATATTTTTAAGCGTCTAACTTGTCCTTTCCAGGAGTGTGGTTTCCTGGATTCAAATTAAAGTAGTTAAAATTGGTTTTGTTATAGAATATGTTCAGTGTATGTGTACAAATTTCCACTTGTCTTTCTGAGAGCTAAGTAAACTCTGAACAGCCTCTCATTTACTCGGGGAGGAGGGACCGTTGCTACGGAGCCAATCAGAAATGTCCCGGTCACTTCCCCTGTAGAGGAAGCAGATTGGTAGCATCTGAGACCAAGGACCCAGAGAACCACTGTTCAAACTGAAGTAAGGGGTTAAAAGGAGAAGAAAATGTTGTCTGTCTGTTTATCATCATAAATGTCGTCCTAATACCTAAACAAATAGTTATAAGAACATAACATAAAAATGGCCATACTGGATCTAACCAATGGTCCATCTAACCCAGTATCCTGTGTTCTGACAGTGGCCAGTGCCAGATGCTTCAGAGGGAATGAACAGAACAAGGCAATTATAGAGTGATCCATCCCCTGTTGTCCAGTCACAGCTTCTGGCAGTCAGAGGTTTAGGGACACCTACAGCATGGGGTAGCATCCCAGACCATCTTTTCTAATAACCATTGATGGACATATTGTCCATGAACTTATCTAATTCTTTTTTTGATCCCAGTTATACTTTTGTATAACATGTTGAATGTGTGTGATACTCGATTTCTATGTAAATTGTTTTGCAGGGCTGACCTACAAAATACATGCTGGGTATAAATCTGATCATTGTTATCTGACTGTTAAAATGGTTGCATTTACTTTTTTTTAATAATCCAGTGATGGTGGTAGAAATTCATTGGGTGTTTGGATTGCCTCTGATTCTGGTTTGTTTATTATTGGGAATTCTGATTAGCAACTAGCACCACATTTGATGGTATACTGACAAATAGGAAAACTTACTCTGGACATCTGAAATATGCTGATGATTTTGGTAATGTTATGAGGTGATAATCAGGTATAACATTTGAGAATTAAACATGAATAAGTGAATTTTTCACATCATATTTCTGGAACAATACCACCTAATATACAATTTTTTCTAGAATCGCAGATACATAGGTGTAGTATCTTGTACTTTTTTTCTTATGTATACTGATTTCATTCTAATACAGATTCAGTATAACTTTACAAGTTTAAACTTTTTATTTAAACACTCTTTTTATGGCCTGCATTGTAATAAGTTAGGACCTGGTGCTGCATATATTTACACACACATGGAAATGATCACATTTCAATCAGTGGGACTGGTTGCTGCATGTTAGTGTTTGCAATATAGGCCCTTAGCCTGCAGCCTGCTTTACACCTTTTTTTTTTTTTTTAGCTTGTATCACAAACTTTTTCAGATGCAATAGAGCAGGGTGTCAGTTGACTATAAAGTTAATATAATTGTTGAATGGCCTATATATCAGCAGACTTTTCCTGTTACTCTGCTTAACATGCAGTATGTTTTATAAGTTTGGTTTACTGTGTGTGTCCATGAAAGTCATTTATATGACAAACAGTGTCTGGAATATGTTATAAAAGCTACATGTATATACAAGGTTGAAGGGAAAAATATATAATATGGAGAAATAATGACAGTATAAATTAAAACTGTATCATAATGCATACATTGGGGAGTAGTTAATATTGTTTTGTTTTGTATTATTATAGTGCTTAGAAACTTCAGTCAGGATCTGGTACCCATTGTATTTGAGGTGCATAAAACACCACAAAATGCAGTCTCTGTCCCAAAGGTTTTACAGCCAGAATTTCCTGACTTCATTGTTTGTTTATCCAACCTGAACATTCTCCTAATGTAGGGTTTTTTTGGGGGGGGATTAATAAGTGTTTAAAAAAACCCTCAATTTAAACAAAAAAGACTGCAAGCAAGTATACATGAAGGTCTGCTGACTTGCAGAAGTTTGGCAATAGCATGTCTAAATTTCGTTACCTGCAAGTGTGACTAGAAACCATTGATAATGTTTTAGGGGGGGTTCTCTGGAGAGCGCCACTCTCCTGTCCACATAGAATCTATGGAGTGGCATTCCAATCTGTGTGTTTTACACAGTGCACAGTAGTAGCCTTTTGCATCTTTGTGTCCACATGAATCCTCTTTCATTGCCTTTGCCCCTTCACTTAGCCTGCAAACCTTCAACGTTCTATGAAACTAAATAAACCAAACTCTTGTTCATAGCATGACTTCCCTTACACTTTATGAGCTTATGTGAAATGTATTTGCACAGGAAAAAACAGACCATTGGAATAGAAATGCTCAGCCACTTTAACTCTTGTGGTTGGTGCCATTACCATTATAATTTGTATGTGTGTTGGTTTGTTTTTTAAATTGAAATAGTCTTTGCTATGGGGACATAGGGTATTACTATTTCTAGTGCAAGGGGCTACTTTGTATTTAGCAGCGAATAAAAGGAAATATTTATGATTGCAGATTGCTTCACCATAGAAGTCTGAGTATATACACCTTCTAAGATACCATCTAATGTCCTGTCACTTAATTTGCATAGTGCCCAGTTGCTGTCATTACAGTAAGCTAAGCATATTTTTCCTTAAGGGCAAAGGTAAAAGGTTACTAAAACGAGGAAAGCATGTTGCTTGTTTGTATTTCAAGGGGAAATGCTGTATTTAATCATCAGCTCCTTATGGCTTACACCATAACTGTATCTAAAATTCAGTTAGAAGAACAATATCTGTTTCCCAATTCAGATAAATATTAACAGAGTTAAACAGAGCATCTATACATCTAGCAGAAAACCAGAATGTTCCAACACACCATTTATTCCAAAACACGAAGTAACAAGTTTAGTCTTCATGTCACAAGATGCGAGTACTATATTTTGAAATCATTTTCTCTTCTGCATGACTTAGAGATAAATGCTACCTCTAAGTGACTTTATATTTTTAAAACATTTTATTTTGTTATCAGTTTTATTACTGCTAATGTAATGAAAGTAGAAAGTATAAAATGTCATGTTTAGCCAAAGAACCCAGTTTTTCACTGGTGGGGGAGAAAAAGACATATGCATGTAGCAAAATTTTGATTAAAAAAAAAAGCATACGTATGTGGTGCAGCCCTGTCATTGGATTAATATACTCTGTGCACTTAGGAACATAAATTGCCATGCTAGATCAGACCGTTGATCTATCTATCTATCTCAGTATTCTGTATGAGGGGTCAATTCTGGATGTTTCTGGGAAGGTGCAAGAAACCCCATATTGTAATAACCTGTGTATAATAGAAATTTCTTCCTAATTATTGGTTGGATTATATCCTGAAGCATAAGGGTTTGTAATTATATATAGATTTGTCTTGTCTAATGTATCTGATGCTATTTGTTAATTTCTGATCCTTTTTAAAGAATTATAAGTTTTTAAGTTTTTGGCCTCAATAACATCTTGTGATGGAGAGTTCCATAAGCTAATTATGTGTTGTGTAAAAACTGCTTTCTTGTATCAGTTTTACATTTGGTTCTTTTTAGGTTAATTCATCATCTCTTATTCTAGTATTATGAAAGAGGGTGTATGGAAGTTTTTGACTTACCTCCTCTACATCATTCCTTTTATACACCTCTATAATCTCCTCTCATATCTGTTTGATTTCTAAATTATATAGGATAAGGCCAACCTTTTTCAGACCCCCATGCCTAAATTTTAGGCTCCAAAATCAATGGTTAGGCATATAAGTAACACCTGGCTTGATTTTTGTTTTTTTTTCCAGAGATGCTGAGATGTCTAGTTTCTGTTGACTTCTTTTGGCTCTGTGCATTCAGCAACTATAAAAATGAGGCTACTTTATTTTGATGCCTGAGTATAGGACTATGAGCCTAATTTAGAGGCATTCAGATTTTACCAATTTAATCTTTTTAATCGCTCCGTGATGTGGAGTTCTTTTCGTGTATTGTTTTCATTGCCTTTCTCTGGACTGTTATTTCTATTATAGATAATTTAAATTGCACAGATGTTAATGCAATATTAAGGTTGTATAGTTACACCTGGGACCTGTTGCTTAGGGAGCACATGGGGAAGCTCAATTATATGTTGTTGAGGAAGTATATAGTGGGACAGTATAAAATTCTCAATTTACATGCTGGTATTTAATGGTGCTCCTAATGAAAAAAGATGGAAATCAGTGTTGTGACTAGGGGAAAGATGTGATCTGGGATTGGTATGTCTTAAAGACAGCCTTTCCCCTTACATTCTAACCTAAGATGATGATGATGATAAAATTACATGCACAAAACCTATGTTCAGATAATGTTACTAAGTTTGTAAAGTCAAGCACTCAAAAGCTTAGAAATGTCACAATTAAACTTTTCCATGTAACCTTAATTTTACCCCTTTTGTGTATTCATCATGAGATATTCTTTAATTATATGATTACATGCTATTTTCTCCACAGGACGTATGCCTCGTTCAGATAATGTGCTTTGGGAATATGTAGCTTTTCAACATGTATTTTTATTCTTTTCACTGTGTGGCCACACAGGTTACTTTGGATTGGGCTACACACCCTCCAAAACTTGCACTGAGTAGGGAGTTAATAATGGGCTCAACATTGTAGTATCTGAGCCTAACAAACATTAATGAAGTTATTCTCCTAGCACCTGGAGATTTGGGGACTTTTTCACAGATTGGGAAGGGAATTGATGCACTGAAAGATTAAGGACAACATTTGCAAAACTTTCCACTAATCTTGGATGTCTCATTGATTGGGCACACAACTTGAGACACCAAGCCTGATTTTACAGAGTACTTAGCAGTTTTTTATCACACTTCAATGTCTACAAAGTGCTTTGAACATACAGTTAGTTCTTGCAATAGCTGTAGGAGGTAGGGAAATATGTATTGCCTTGCTTTACATATGGGGAAACTGAAATGGAAAGGCAAAGTGACTTGCCCAAAGCTACATGATGAGTCATGGAAGAGTCAGGTTTAGAACTCCAGCCCTTCTGGCTCTCAGCCCTGTGCTTATTTTCTCCAGGCCTTACTGACTGAGGTGTTGAACATTGACAGTTGCTATTGATTTTAGTTGAAATTGTGAAGGTTCAGTATTTCATAAAATCAGACCATGTGTGTTTTAAGTTGGAGACCCAGAAAATGAGAATATAATTAGAGGTCACATCACAAAACTTTGTCTTAAGTGACTTGCTATCTTCACATAAGAAGCTTGTGGTGGTGTCAGGGGTAGAACCCAGTTCTTCTGGGTGGCATTTATTTGCGTTAACCATATTTCCACCCTCCTCTTCCCACAGTCTCCTGCCTTATTGAGTACATATCTTCCAACTTCGCAACAAATGATGCGCAGAGGTTTCCACAGTCAGCCCTGTTCACTACACAGCCCCAATTCAGTGAGACAGGAATAAAATAGTATGTGACCAAGTAATTAAAGGCTGTTGTGATATATGTGCATGGACAACCTTAATTCTGGCATTTCCTAACTTTTGAGTGCTCGAATTTTTATTCTTAGTAACATTCTTTTAAATTTTACTTTTAAAATGTAAGTGTATAGGTGTTTTGCTTTTTTTTAAAGAAAAGCAAAAAATGTATGTGCAGCTGTAATGGCATTCCGTATCATCAGGAAGGTTTGAACCTTATCCTTCAGCACTGCAGCAGATACCTCTACCATTTGGTCTAAAGGATTAGCTATAATAGCTGATAGTAGGAGTATTTTGTTATCTTTTGTGGACCAACACTAAAGGATCCATAGTATGGTGAAACTATGGGTTACATATGCACGAGTTGCCCCATTTTACAAACAGTATTTTTTGTGTGTGTGTATTTAGGTTTGGCAGATTCTTTCTTGGGGACAGTGTTGCTGAGTGGCTTAGATGTCGCTGTGATATTGGAAATTTAGGTTCTGTTCCCAGCTTCTGTTGTAACGTCTCATTGTGGTATGAGACCTTGTTTAATAAATAACAAAGATTTTGAAATGGCACAGAATTACTAACAGTTAGTAGTAAGACTTGAACTCAAGATCTCTTGGGTTACATCTCAGTTAACTGACTTGGGCTTGCTCTGCAGAGCTAAAAATAGCTGTATAAGCATTCAGGTTTGGGGTGGAGCCCAGGCTTTGAGACTCTGCCTCTTGCCAAGTTTCAGAACCCAGAGCTCCAGCATGGGCCTGAGCCACTGCACAGCTATTTTTAGCCCTACAGTGTGAACCCCACAAGCCCAAGTCAGTTGACTAAGGCTTTGAGACACTCTGCCCTCAGTTAGTGGCTATTTTTTGGTTCCCAGTGCCTCTCGTAGGCCACAGGGAGATGGGAGAAGTGCAGGAGGATTCCATTTTGTCCATGCAGTTCTGTGTGGTATGTGCATTGCTTTACAGAATGTTAAGGAGTTTTGGCAACAAACTAAGAATAAGATGTGCAGAGGAAAAGGAAGACAGCAAATGTTGATTTTCATCATTGGTGTCTTGCTCAAATCTGAATGAACACTTGTGGGGCCAGCAAAATAGACAACTTGTCCCCAGAACTATTTCTCTGCCAGACTTTAAGCTTTTAAGACTTCAAACCATGGAGGCGCAATGAAAACCATTGGAAGAATATTTAAAATGGAAAGCATTATTAGACAATCTAAGTTTAGATATTGCTGCCGCTGCCACCGTAACAAACTCTCCACAATGTCAGGAGGAAGTCTAGTCAAGATCACTTGTCCTTATCAGGGACGTCAACTTAAAGTACATTTGAAATTTCTAAACCAAATCTAAAGAAATAAATCCCAAACTGAATATACAATTTCCGGAGCCTTGCATCTTTGAGGCTCATTTGATGTGCTTCTAACATTTCCAGTTAAATTATACCTTGACATAAGATCATGCATGCAAAATCTTATACAGATTGGTTTTTTTGCTGGGAAAAATTGGAGTTTTTATACATGGTTTTCAAAATTGAGTTTATAATGAAAGGCTTTTTTCAGCCTTACATGTCTTGTAGGAGGCCCGCATGTCTCCCTAATTTGCAAAAGTTAAGCTAAAGAATTAAAAATAAATAAATAAAAGGCTTGTGGCTTTTTCTTTATCGTGTAGAACTGTGGTTTTTGACCGCAGACTAAGCCTAATGTGTCCAAATGGGTCTGCACCTCCATTTGAAATTGGTCTGCAAATGAAAAAAGGTTGAAAACCACTGGTGTAGAAATAAGGCCCAGAATGGTATTTTTCCTCCCATGTGCCAGCTTTTAAAAAATTATATAATAATAGAAATTTCAGGCTTGTATGTCATGGAAGACTGTGGAAGGGGAGCAAAACCAGTGGGATTATGATATCAAAGATAAGGAAGCAAAACCTGATAGGAGAAATAATTTTCATTCAGACTATTTTGTTTTTAACATATAACTCTCACTTGAGAGACTAACTTTGTTATTAAGAAGACAAGTATGGTAAATCCTTAATATTTGAGACACATTTGAACTATCCAAGGAGTTCTCTAATAAAAATTAGAAAGACATGACTTAATAGCCTGGAAATTTTAAGTTGAAAAACAAGCAAAATCTTCCTTCTCTCACCCTCCAACCCTTTCTTGTGTGGGGAACAAAACCTTTCAGGCCTACGTTACAAAGAAGCCAAAGAAAGGGGGAACA
Source organism: Mesoclemmys tuberculata (assembly GCA_007922155.1). Classification (NCBI taxonomy): domain Eukaryota; kingdom Metazoa; phylum Chordata; order Testudines; family Chelidae; genus Mesoclemmys; species Mesoclemmys tuberculata. Next base: position 34,404,487 of record ML675610.1, read on the forward strand.
CAATCCATTTTTTTAATTTTGCAAATCACCTTTACAGATCTGGCAGACACATTAACTTGGCTACACTGCACACCCTGCGTATGCATTTGATATATGTTTTATACATAGAAAGAGTAATATATTAAACGTCACATTTAACCAGTAAAATAGGAATGTAAAATACCACTTACAGGCAAATAACAGTTTTATTGTAATCTTGCTGGACTTCCAAAACACTTGTAAAATCAACTTTTCTGACAACAAATTCTGTGAAGATATTATCTGCAGAGGCTCTTTACTCCCTCCTTTGTCATGCTAGGAAGCACAAGGCATGTAACTTTCCAAGCTTTAAGGTTTTTGTTTTTTAAAGGTAGCAGTAGTGTGTTGGGGCATGAATCATGCCCCTGTTAGTGGGTATGTGCTACAATATATTCTAATTAGTGGCCTTGGAATCTTCTAATCAATAAAAGAATTCCTTGTAGATGCTGCATCTTTTCAGCTGCTGCTCTGGTTCTTTATGCCATCCAACTTCTACTCTGCTTTCGGTATCCTGTTTGTATCCGTCCTAACTTTCAGTGAGGTCCATTCATTATATTTGCTTTTTTAATTGTAGCTTTCAGGGTTCAGTAACCTTTTGATTCCTGCTAACCAGGAAGCCCTGCTCAGTTTCTGGAAGCACTGAAGGATGCTTGGTCAAGTCAAGATTTAGGTGCTTTGATGTTTTGCTTTGATGTCTATGTTTCAGCACTACATTTTTTTCACAAAGCCTTGGTGGTTGTTTTTCCCCTGCAGATTCCAAGTTCTGAGTTTCAGAGCTTCCTGCTTTGTGTGTCTTTATTTTGCCTTTCAGGATATCATCCATTTCCTCGAGCCTTTGGGAGGAAGGAAAACCGTTCAGTGGCTTCAAGCAATGCCTGTGTGGCAAAAAAATCTTTTACAGATTAGAATGTTCATCAGCCTTCTCCTGAGTGCACAATGTCATGGGTAAAGCTTCCAAGCCTTGCTCAAGAAACTCCCTAGCAATTTCTGTAAGTCCAGCATGAAGCCAGCCTGGAGTGCTCCAAATGAAAATCTCTCTAAGCAAAAACATAAGTGGGCCTTCACTGCTTAATCCTGAGCCTGCAGTGGCACAGACCCAGCTTCCTCTCCAGGTTGGCCCAATGGGGTGTCTTTAAACTCTCCACCATAGTGTCTTTCAGCATCCCTTCTGCGGCTGGGGCCTTTGCCGTGTGTTGAGACCTAGCCATTAACTTATCTTTCAGATCAGTGGTTCTGAGCTCTTGCTTATTGGATGAGGTATCAGTTCCTCATAGGAAGTGCTGGGAGGAGGAGCTGAAAGAGCCAGCAGTCTCCAGCTCTGAAGCCCCCAGCTACATGCAGTTTCTTGTTAAGGCACCTGGCATCCCCCTTCTATTAGGTTCAGGATAAAGAGATGAATCAGAAATCCTGAGTACTTCTGTGTATTTGGGAACCTGGACAAATCACTTATTTCTTTGATTGCTTTGAAGGTTGCTATATCATTTTCAGTATTTCCTTCTTGCCCTGTGTTGGGAGTTGTCTCATTGGGAGTGATTTTTGTACAGAGATCAGTCCTCTACACTGTGAATTGGTCCATTTACTGGGCAGAGTATTGGCACTGACTTCTCCTGAGACATTGTTCATGCTCCATTCCCCTCAGTTGCATCTGCTTGTGCGAGGGAAGAGTCATGATGCTATTGAGATTCAGAAATTGGACTCTTCTAATGCCAAGTACTATAACTTAGAAGCTGGGGCAGTCTTCAGTGACAAATACATCTCCATGGTAGGATATAGTGATTCTGCATGTGACGATCCAGCTTCCCATGAATGTCTTAAAAACTTGCTATGTCAACTGGCCTTGAGTTGGGCTGATACAGGAATCTGTCAAGGCCTCAGTTGAGAGGTACCTGAGCCAATAACTCCTGTCCAACAGCTCTGCACCTGCTCCCTGTTTTAGAGTAGCTAATGTTGTGGCAGCTACCTCACACTGATTCTGCTGCCTCACAGGTGGTTGGAGGGGGAAAAAATCCTCCCTGAGGACACATCTGGCCACATCTGCCATTCAGCACATTGAAGGATCACCTTATATTCTCTTATGGCCATATCCTTTCTCTTGGGCCCTTTTGTGAAATAGAGGGGGGAAAAAAAAGAGGACCCTATTTCATAGACTCATAGGTCAGAAGGGACCAATATGATCATCTAGTCTGACCTCCTGCACAAGGCAGGCCACAAAACCCTACCCATACACATTTATAACAACCCCAAACCCATGACTGAGTTATTGAAATCCTCAAAAGTGAGATTTGAAGACCTCAAGCTGCAGGGAATCCACCAGCAAGCGACCCATGCCCCACGCTGCAGAGGAAGGCGAAAAACCTCCGGGGCCTCTGCCAATCCGCCCCGGAGGAAAATTCCTTCCCGACCCCAAATATGGCGATCAGCTAAACCCCGAGCATGTGGGCAAGACTCACCAGTCAGCACCCAAAAAGGAATTCTCTGCAGTAACTCAGTTCCCATCCCATCCTATCTTTTCCAATCACAATATTTTTTAAGGAAGGTCTTATGTTTACATAAGATGTTTTGCTTCAATAGCATTGGCACTCACCAGAGAATACTAAGCCCCCTTTCAAATAGTACAAATAAGTTGAGGGGCTCTAGAGCGCTTAGTAGGTCAACTATGTTGAGTATCTGCTGGCACTTCAAGGGACACAAGGTGTGTTCTAACCCATATGGCACTGGTTATCTCAGACACCTAGTCTTGAGCACTGTTTTGGTAGAGCTATAAATCAGGTTTTTACAAAGCCCTTCAGATTTCTGTCCTCTTTGTGCTATCTCCTGCTCCCAGTAACATCCTGTTAAAATGCTTGAGAGTTTTATTGGGAAGAGATGCTTTCAAGAAATCCAGTCCCTCCTGGTAGAGACTCATCAACTTTTAGTATTATTCTAGGTACTCTGTGATGATCAAAAAGACGACAGGAGGGCTCCCACTTATTCTGTATTTCAGGGTCCTAATTCAGTGTTTTGTCAGAAAGGTTCAACTTGGTCATACTGAAAGAAATCATGCCTGTTGTGGAGGAAAATGATGGGGTATGCGTTCTAGACTTCGGACACGTATATGCACTTGGGAAGTATCTTACATTTACAATATGGCAATTGTGCTGTCAATTTTTTATCTTGCCTTTTGGTTTGGCGTTAGCACTGTGTGTTCTCATGAAGTGTTTGGTGGTAGTTGTCCTCCTTATGCAGACTAACAACGTTAATCCCCCTACATGAACAATTGGGTAATCAAAGACTCTATGTTACGGTTAGGGCATTGGAGGTGCTAGGGTTCAAGTGCAACTATCCAAAGTTTCAGTTAGTCTCCAGCTGGCAATTGGATTTCATAAAACACAACCCATCATGTCAGAGAACTTCCATGGACCCTGAGATCCTACAGGAAACAGCTATCACATCTGGGCAACAGGTGTCTTCTGGACTTCTTTGTTCTAATAGCAGTCTGAGGACAATATTAATTTAGGATTTGAGTTCCAAACACCTCTCATCCAAATTGTAGTGATGATGGCTGTATTTAGCTGTTCATTATTGTTATGGAAAGGAGCATAGTCCCAAATTCATGAAGGATGTTCAGTGAGCTGGTATACCAAAGATTCTGATTCAAATGTACTGTCTGGCCATCATATTATACATAAACAAGTTTGGAGGAACCAGTTGTGTCTCCAGTGCCAGGAAGCCCTGCAGAGGGCGGAATGGTTTCTGTCCTCAAGAATATTTCTGGTTGCCTTATATCTAGCATATGTAGACAGATGGAGTCAATCCATGACAGATCCTCAGGAGTGGTCTCAGGATTCAAAAGTGATAGTAAATAGTTATCCACTGATGGGGGATACAAGAGGTGGTGCTTTTTGCCACCTGTTTGAACAAGTTACTTGTTTTCTGCTCATGGCACCAAGAAGAGACTTCGCTGCCAAGAAACATTTTATCCATCTATTGGGGTAGACGGCTTCTGTATGACTTCCTCATCAATACTTCTTGTAATGAGGGTTTTGGCAAAGCCCAGAAGAAACCAAATGCTCAGTGATCTTCTTAAGACAAGTTTGGTTCTCCACTCCTTTGCATCAGAGGCCACGTTGCTTCATCCAGTCCAGGAGCCTTTTTTCTGTCAGTTTGGCTTATGATATGGTACAACTCCATAGCTGATCGGAGCAGGTGACTAGTCTCAGCTATCTACCAGAAGGACTTAAAATGTTAAGTGGAATAGGTTTGAAGAGTGGTGCAAACAGCCCTAGCTTTGTCTCCTTGACTAACACTGCTCAAACACCTTGACAGCTGTACCTCTCAGTCCTATTTAGCTGCCAAATAAACCGAGATTGAACTAGTCTAATTCAATTCATGAATTAGTCCAAGGTAGACCCTCTGTGCAGCCTTTGTTAGGTTCATGTAGGGCTTTACACTATTAACATCTCTTAACAAAATGCTATGATTAGTATAGCTGACTTTTGTTGACAAAACTCTCTAGTGTAGATCAGGCCTGAATTTCCTGGGGTATGTCTACCCTTTCAGGCTCTGGCGATTGATGCAGTGGGATCAATTGAGTGGGTCATGTAGACCTGCTTAATCAATCCCAGATGGTCTCTCTGCTTGACGCTGGTCATCCACCTCCCAGAAAGGTGTAAGGCTGCATCAACAGGAGGGTGTCTTCTGTCAGTGCAGCTCTATGAAGATGCCACTGTATGTCAGTGTAAGTACGTCAATGGGAGATATGCAAGCTATATCATGTAGCTTGCGTATCTCGTCAACTGCTGGTGGCAGTGTAAGACCAGGCCCCAGTCTTTTGATGAAGTTGCCTTGCGTAGTTCTCCAGTTTGAGCTCTTTTTATGGGAGACAAGGGAGGTGGAATAGAAAGCCCTTTCAGACTTCCTTCTTTGTTTCTTCTTCAGGCTATACATCTTCAAGAAGTTTAAAAAAAAAGAAAAAAAAACATACGTCAACATTTTTCCTTTTTCTTCCATCTATCCTGGATTTTTATATTGTATCCATTACCATAGTATCTGAGTACCTCCACAGTTTTTAATATGTATCTCCTTAGAACACACCTGTGAAATGATAGTACTTCCCTATTTTACAGATGGGTGACTGAGACAAAGAAAAAACGAGGGGATGTCTACATTACAAGTGCTACATCAGCACAGCTGCAGCTACGTTGTAGTGTAGACACTACAGTGACAGAAAGGGTTTTTCCGTATCTATAGTAAATCCATCCACTCGAGAGGCGGTAGCTAAATCAATGGAAGATTTATCTACAGTGGAAGTAAGGTTGACCTAACTATGTTGCACAGAGCATGACATTTTTCACACCTAGAGCAATGTAGCTAGGTCAACTTAAATTTTAGGTGTAGATCAGGTCTGAGTGACTTGTCCAAGGTCACACAGGAAATACGTGGCAGTGGAGGGATTTGAATATGGGTCTCCTAAGTTTCAGGGTAGTACCTTAATTGCCAGATCATCCTTCTTCCTCTTTTGGAACTCACTTAGATGGTTGTGTTCATTCTTAATTTTCACATTTCCTGACCCTGGAACATTAAATTATGAATCTGACTGTTTGGTTATCATAGGTGTTTTTACATTTAATTTCCTAGCGTTTAGAATGACCAAAAACAACTTCTGCAGCTCATCTTCAGCAGCGTGTTAGTGCTCTGCTTTATTAGAGTGCCTGTCCTGGAAAGATTATGAGATCTGTAGGCTTTGTTGAATTCTCAAAGCATCTCTACAGCATATGGATTTGGAGCAACTTATTTTAAAGTGCTTTAAGATTACTTGATCTACCTACAAACAAGGAAAGCATCAACTTTTAAAAATTCTCTCTCAAAAAGTTGTTTGGGAAAACAGAGCTATGAAAACAGTTAAATTTGAGAAAACTGAGGCCATCTTAAGTATTTTCCATCTTAATTGTAGTATGTGATGTTGGTACTTTTTCTATAATAAATGCATCAAGAATTGTGATGACTTAAAGCAAAGCCAAAACTTTTTATATGAAAAACTATACATTTAGTTTACAAAATAGAGATTATATATTTCATCTAGCAATAATATGAAATAAACACAATAATTTTAGTCAGTGGACTAAGAAAGAAAAATGTAAAGTATTAATTCTCTGAGAATCTTGACCTACCTACCCCATCAGCTTTTCACAAATACACAGTTACTTGTTAACACAAATGGCCTATGTGAAAACATTACTATTTTGGAGTAACATTTAGTTGCATGTGTGGTTTAAAAAAAACACCCTTTTTTTGGTTACTTGATTTTTAACATCAAGTCTGTGGAAAAAAAAATTTTTGTACTTGATTTAAGTAAACTAATCATAATTGTATAACTTTCACCATGAAAATAAAAATTTACATGATTGCAAGGAGCTGAGGGTGATAGTCAAGTTAAGCACATTAAGCTGTATACATACTAACTTCATGTAAAAGATGTGGCTTCAAGATGATGGGCATGTTTCCAGGTGTTCTAGTCCATACCACTTACACTTTGTGTTCACCCATCCATAAAGATGTTTTAAAACTAATTTATATGGCAATATTAAGAATACTTTTGGTTGCCTTAATTTGACAAGTTGCAGGTCTTTGTGCTTATTAATTCTTATAATTTTAAAATACCTGATGTTTGTGTGAGTACAAGTGCACACATACAACTAAAGGGAAATAGTATTCTGCTTGCAATGCATGCATGCTTTGGGTTTGATGTGTCTTAAAGACTGTATTTTACTTTAAGCTCCCAGGTGAGATCCATTAGGATGCTTTAGTTGATGCTCCCTACATCGTATATTTACGAATGCTGTAGTGTGTTCACAGTAATGGACCTTCTACTCTGAAGTTCAGTCTGTCTCTCCCCTCCCCTTTTCCTCCTCCTCCTCTTCCTTCTTTTTTTCTTCCCTCCCCCCCAGCTCAGATTGAGCCTGAGTTTGACTTTCAGGGCATGTATTAAGACCTGTCTCAAGCTTCTCCTTAGGGAATGAGTTGAATAATAAAGATTTCAGACTTTACTGTGGTGGTTGGTCTCTTTTGGTTGTAGTACTGCTATATGTAAAATTTAGAATTGTTTTCAGTTTTATGTATATAAAGCTATTATACTAGCAATAGATACTTTATATAGTTTGTGTATTTTTGAAATACAATTAGGAATAGTTCACGATTGCTATCTAGAATGGGGTTAAACTGGTTTGTGAAGCACTTGGTGTTGGCCTAATGATAAATTGTAAAGTCACATGGTGCTGGCTTCTCTTTACTTCTGTCTCCTTATACAGGCATCCCCAGCTTTCACAGTAGGCCTTTTTCCGAAAAGGACAAAACACCTTATTAAAGACAGCTTAAAAATTGATGGATACTTTTCTAATATTATTTATCCACAAATATTTGCTCTAATTGCATAGGGGTGTTGCATGTTCATAAATTGGAAGGGAGGTAATCCACATTATGAAATGTTTGAGACTCCTTGACCTAGACTCTGCCAGCTGTGAAGTTCCAGAATACCATGTTTACGTGGTGAAGAAAATGCATTTGGAGCCTTTAGTGATCAGACTATTCTTAAAATGTAAATATATTGTTAACAATTTATTAGCACAATAGAGTGCAAATATCCTTTTAATCCCTGTGTTAAACTTTTTTTAAGTTGAACATTTTAAATCTTATATATTCCATATCCAAACTAGGAAAATCATGTTAAAAATGCTGGCTAATGATTTAGCTGGATCTGGTGGCGCCTAGAGTTTCCAGTTAACACGTTTTTAAAGGTATTAAACTGTCTACACTAGTGTTTTGAAAATATGCTAGCTAGCTCACATTTTTTTTTAACATGACGTATTTCTCTAGAGTAGACATGGCCATAGAGGACCTACTAGAAGGCCCAGGATTAGTTTCTCGTCTTCATCTCCCCAGGTTGATAGGAACTGTAAGTGCTGTAGTGATAATATGTGTAGTCTCTGAAGGAAGAAGTTCTTCCTCCTTGATTTTAAATAGTGATCACTTCTCCCCCTCATGCAGATTAAGACCCCATCTACATTATAAGTACATCTTGTTGTAAGTCGATTGTGGCACTTACCTGATATAGTTAAAATGCTCAGTTGACTTGTATTCATTCATAACTTTTTTATTAGCATGCCATGTGACAATTATATTTGTGTCCCCATGTCTACCATGCTTCATTATGGTATCTATATGAGATAATTTTGGATAAATCAGGGTAACTATCCCATACTGCATCAGGAGTATTCTGAAGATATACAAATAGAGTGATAGCACTCTGGGATGTTATACCATACAAAGTGCTGGGAAGGAGACGCATTTACCCAGAAAAGTAAGTGTTATGACTTGGTGACAGAGAACTGTTTTCACTATGAAGCTGCTGTTAAGGATGACACACAGCTGCCACCGTTACTAAGTATTAGAGAGACTCATCAACTTAATAAATTGTTTGAAAATTTTGTACTTTCTGTAATTGCAGATAACATTAAAGATCACTTTAAGTGAAAAAAATTTAGTTTTTTGTGAACTTTCAGGTTTTTTTACTTTGTGCATTTGACTCTTTGTATGGTCAGTTTCTCTTTCTGTTATATAGACACTTGTTTCTTCCATGCTGAAAAGACCTCCTTATAAGCAAAAGGAGCTGAAAACACATAAATCAAAGCAAAAAAGGAATTACAAAGGACAATTTCAAGATATACTGTTTAAAGTGTTTTCTCAGAAACAGGCTTTCATAAAAATTTGCTAGCTTGATTTTAACCATGTTTAAAATATGTTGTGTGTGGACACACACTGTGTTACTAAGGCCCTCATTCATGCAGGTAATGTATTACCAGGCCTTTAACTGGTTAGAGTTTATGGTTGGCTAAAAACACAGTTTGTGACACATAGTTAATTGGTTAACTGGTGAATTTCAATAGTTTGCTGGCTGCCCAGTATGGCATGTTTGGTTCCTGTTATTGGTTATGCAAACAGTTATTTTGCTGTGTGCACAGACATCCCTGAACATGTTACTGGAATTAGTTAAGCTAGTGGCTTACCGAGGTGGGAGAGGGCCAGGCTTACCGGCTTGCAGGAGTGTGCCGGGCCAGCCCTTCATGATGTGCAGAGGATGGGGGGCAGCTGCTCTTGTGCCTTCCTTCCCCTCCCCCCCTGCATGTCGTGAAGGGTCAGCCCCCTCCCCCCTAGTCCATGAGGTGAGGTTACCTCCGTCTGAACCTGCACTGGGCTGTGGGGCTGGAGCGGGAGAGCTGGGCACTGCGGGGCTAGTAAGTGTGTGTGGGGGTGGTGGTGGAGCCGAGCCTGCATTTGCACCCCTCCCCAGGCCTTATGCCTCCTCTACCTGGGGCACTTGGGGGGGGCGGTGCCGGGACTCCTCCTGTCCTGCACTGGGGTGGGGGAAGAGAGGGAAGGAGGCACGTGAGGTGTGTGTGTGGGGGTGCAAATACAGGTGTGGCCCAGGAGCGCCAGAGACCCATGGTACACCACTGGGTTAACCTAGTCCTTTCTCTCATGCCTCTGTGCCATTAAACATCCACAATGAATTTGCTCATCTGACAAGTGCCACTGTGTGTGCTTGAGCTTTTAGGGACTCTGTTTTCTGTGTATAAGCTGCCTTGGAGGGCTTTCTTGGCTGGATCTTCTGGAAGATGAGGAACATCTGTGGATCTGTCTTGTGATAGGGGCTTTCTGTCCAGACTACTTCTTGAAACCATAACCATCTCTCAAAAGGGAAAGAAGATCCCAGAAGATGTAGCTGTCTCATTGGGCACATAAGAGAGAAGTAGCCCTTCTAGCCTGGGAGGTGCTGAGTCTGTTTAAAAGCCCTGAGAAGCATGTAGTCAGGTGCAAAAGCAGAGTGCATCCAGCAGCACCCTGCACTCATTTCCTCTCTCAACTGGAGTGCAAGTAGACATAGAGTTTTGAGACTGGGCAGTGTAGAGTTGAGTCCTCCTCCCTCTGCAATTTCCTTTTGGCAAATTAAACTCCCACCCTTCTCATCTGAGCACTGTATTGGAATTCCCTACATGGTGCACAGTTGTGACTGGGTCTCCATCCCCCAACTCCTTCTGTTTCCACTCCAAGTCCACCAGGGACAATCCATCATCTAGTCCCACAATTCTTAGCAGCTCTAAAAAAACTGGGGGAATATTACTTTTGTGAGGGAATCCAGTCCCTTAATCCATGAGCCCCAGGAAGTTTGTGATGACTATAGACAGTATGTTCTCTCGAGGAAGTCAGTCCTGGCTTTTTCCCAAGACAGCTACCTTTATCAGAAGGCCTCTAAGAAGGGACTCTTTAAGTATTGGGGGGAAAAAACCCTTTGTTCTTTCCCATTCCATAAAGATATCATGGAGATCCACAGGAAGAAAGCCAGTTTCTCCCCTGCCATTTCCAAGGTAATGTACTGATTTTGACTCCCCAAGAGGTGCCATAAGACCTGGGAATTCCCTCTCATCAATAGATTCCGTCTCTTCAGTTGATGCAGCTTGTTGCTCAATCATCTTGTCCAATAGAGGGTTGGTTGGTTTCTCTCTTGGTTCAATCAAACAAATGAAGAAAACCAGGACCAAATTTCACTTCATAGTATATTTTTTTGGGATGCCTCCCTAAATGCAATCACTCTGGTGGTCTTCCTACTCATCACAGGCTTCATTGACCAAAGAACTTAATGGTTCTAACCATGGTTGGAGGAATTCGTATGAAATTTGCTTATTACTCCATTTAAGGGCAAGAAGTTCTTTTAGAAAAGCTGCAGATTGACACCTGCATGATTTGCGGGATGAGAAAACCGCACAATTAGAACTGAAGAAATCCACCTCTTTCTCCTAATGGAACATTTTATAAGGGCATATGTACACTTACAGCACTGGTGAAGACTCTCTATACCGAGTAATAAAATGATCTCCGCAAGCTGCAGAAACTCTCCTGCCAACATAGCACTGTCCACACTGGCATTTATGTTGGTGTAACTTATGTCACTCAGGAGAGTGGTTTATTCACATTCTGGAGCAGCATAAGTTCTGCTGACATAAACTGTAGTGTAGACATAGTCTTAGTCTTGATTCAGAAACTCCTCTGAGTAGGTGTCCTCAGAACCACAGTTAAGCTGGTTAAGGCGTCCATACTGGTTGGGGATGAGAGTTTGATGCTGGGGAACTAAGCCAGGTAACTTTCTTTCCCCCTTCTAGGGATGGGGTGGAGAAGGGGACAGGTTTTAATTCTTCCAGCCACAAGAATGCTAGAGCTGCACAGTTTCAGGTGATAGAGGAGTAAATACACCAGTGGTGTCCTGTCCATGCTAGCACTACTACTTTCCATACCAGAAGGGTTACTACACTGGTGGAAAATTGGGTGGATGTTTTTTATGGCAAAAACGATAATGTGGATTACAACTGTATAGGTGCTTTTATGCTTTCTGGCTGCTGCCATGTACTCATATGCATGCACACAATGTGAATGTCCTAGATTACAAAGGTTAAAGGAAAATTCAGCTCATTGTATACTTTTAAATTTGGCTTGGTCTGCCCTTGAAACTTAGGCCGACATAGCTAAGGTGCTCAAGCATGAAAAATCCATGCCCCTGAGTGCTGTATCTATGTCAAATCCCAGTGTAGACGCAGCTAGATTGATGGAAGAATGCTTCTGTTGACCTAGGTACTGTCACTTGGTTTTTCTACAGCAGGAAAAACTGCTTCCCTTACTGTAGGCTGTCTACGTGATGGAGTTTGTCAACATAGCCAGTGCACCGTAGCTGTGTCACTTTAGTCCCCTGGTAAGTAGACACAGCCTTAGTCTTTGTGCCTTTTTTAGGTTCCTTGCTAATCATGCCAGCCAGCTCCATTTCATTGCCCAAGAATACCACAGAATGGGGTATTGCAGCTATTAATGGAATGACATTGGCGTGTGAAGCTGTCTTACAGAAGATCTACTAAGTTTTTTATTCCATGGCATGGTTAAGGAAGTTTAAAAATGTCTTTCTTATTTTAAAAATCCTGTTGTATATAGTCCAAACAATTCACTTGTCTGATGCCATGTAACAGTGGTTTTCAACCTTTTTTCATTTCTGGAGCCCTAAAAAATTTCAAATAGAGGTGCAGGCCCCTTTGGAAATCTTAAACATAGTCTGTGGATCCCCAGAGGTCTGTGGACCACAGGTTGAAAACCACTGCTATATAAGAAAGTTCTGTAGGTTTAGTGTCACTGTGCAGTTAGCTCAATTTAGTACACTTGGGTTATTAGCCTAGCTCAAGTGAGAGCAAAACAACAGTCAAGATACACAGAGTTAATTAGCAGAACAGAGTGATTGAGTTAGGAGGTCATGAGTGATTGTAAATTAAGTGGCTGCATCCCCACAGCATTACTAGCTCTAGCAGAAGCACTTGATCTTCAGCCCGTCCTGATAGGCCAGCTAGCTTGAGTTGATCCAGTGATACTCAGTCCTCAGTGGTTATTTTATCAACTGCAGTTGGTTAATAACATAGCAAAAGCATCCTGTTTGGTTAATAACTTAGATTGGTTAATAATTAAATCACAGTGTTTTACTACTATGTGCTGCAGGAGATACATTAAAGAGCCACTTGCAGCTTGCGAGCCACAGTCTAAGTATCACTGAGCTAGACTCAAACTAGAGATTTTTTGTGTGTGGACAGGAGTTAGGTAAGGGTTATACCATGAGCTAACTATGAAGTGAAAACAAGCTGTGTTCTGTCCAATTAAAAGGTATTTTTCCCTTATAGATCTAAACTTCTTTTTTTGTGCAGAGTACTCCAGCAGTGATTTCAGTGGAGTAAAGGCATTTTGCCATCTTTCAAGATGAAAGGTGCTATATAAATGCCAATAATAATAATATCTTGCTCTTCTATAGTGCTTTTCATCTGTAGATTTCAAAACACTTTACAAAATAGGTAAATATAATTATCCCCATTATACAGATGGGTAGACTGAGGCACTGGCAGGTGAAATGAATTGCCCAATGTCACCCAGCAAGACTGTGGCACAGCTGGAAATAAAATAGTCTCCTGGGTCTCAGTCCAGTGTTCTCTCCACTAAGTCAAACTGCCTCCCCATGGTATTTGAGATTTTCCAACACATACATTTACTTAATTTTTTTAATTAGCACGTCAGCTTTAAAACAAAACTCAGGGAAGAACCTCTGGGTCAGTGATGGAACGGGGAAAAAGTCCTATTGTTTTTTTAGACAGATGATGTGATGACAGTTGTGCATCTTATTACTTAGGGATTTTTATATGATTTTAAATCATTTTTCATTTCTTAGTTTATAATGGTCTATTTCAGCAGGATTTTACATTACTCAAATCAGTTATTCAGGAAGGGTTACTGTGTCTGTCTTCACCTCTTGACCCATCTTGTTACAATAATTTTTATCCTTTAAAACATTTGATAATGACTTGTAATCATCATACAAATCAGGGTATGAAAATTATATTACATTATTGTCTGAGATTTGTTGTATTCTGTATCAGAGCAGTATTGCAGAAGTGCACTTAGAGCAACAAACTAGGAATTATTTAAGGTCCAATAGCTCATCTTTCATGTTGATTAGGAACACACCTATGGACCATTGGAAAGCTGTAGTTCACATGGGTTTATGGCACTGTTTTTAACAGTGGCCGGTCACAAGATGTCAACCCTTAAAATTACGCTATTCTGATTACCATTTTATTTTATTACAGTTGATGGAATTTCAACTGGTTTTTAGCAGCTGCCCTTGAGAATCATTGAGAATCAACTTGGAAGTTAGAAAACAATACCTTCTGAAATCTTGTAATTACTATTGAAGTATGTTCTGTGGAGAAAGCAAGATGATAACCTGATTAATAGGTCTGACATTTTGCAGCCTGTTTTGAGTAAGAAGCACTTCTTTAGACCATACTGATAGTGTGAACTCTTGTGATACTTTTACGAGTCTTGATCCTGGACAAATGTGTGAAATAACTTTACATCCCCCATAACCAAGCCCCTTAAAATTTCACAGCTGTGTTTCTTGAAAGGAACAATGGAAACAAAATTATTACACTATAACTGAAGTACGAGTCAACAACCACCCAATAATGACATGGTAAGCATATAGATACACTAGCATGTAGTAAAGATCTGTGAGTTGTCAGTGAGAGATTTCCTGTCTTTGAACAGGTAAATTCTAAATTTCTAAATTCTAAATGTCTAAATTAATGCAGCACTTCTGAAATTAAAATTAAAAGGACGCTTCTTTAAATCATATTTTTTCTTAATTTTTTTGCCTGCTGTTACTCAAAATAATTATAATTAGAAAAAATGGGGAAGATCACATCTTTTAGAACCATTTCTGACTGACTACAGTTAAAGAATTTAGCTGTACTTTAGTTTACATTTGGTTTGCATTTTGAAGGGTCTCTTCCCAACTACAAGTACTAGAAACAATTTTTCTACATGAAATCTTCAATTCTGGAAATTCAATCTACAGTAAGAGACGAATTCTTCAGCAAATTTCACAGCTGTAAAATTACACAATATGTGGAGCCCTACCTAGAATGGGATGAACTGATTTATAGTATTCTCTTAAATGTTCTCTATGGAAACATAAGGTTTCTTGAGTGCTATCAAACTCTACATTTTTAATACATATATCATAGAAATGAAATATACTCTGTTAGTACATTTACACATAAACTTGTCAAATGCCATCGTCTAAAGAAATCATGTAGGAAGTACACTTTAAGAAGAAAAAGATGAGTCCAGAATTGTTCTTCAATTTGTGAAGTAGTTTGAGCAACTTCCACCACTTAAATAGCTTAAAATATATTAATTTATTGACACACAAATAAATTGTATAGCAAAATACCCAGATTTCATAAATATATTTCCTCTTTTGTGGAATTATATTGAATTTAATAATAACTTGTTTCCAGTGTGAATTTGAGATGGAATTAGTTCTAATGATCACATAAACGTAACTCTTTAATAGTCATTGTTGTATTCAGTAAGTTCATTAAATATTGCTAAGACAAGCATGTTGGTTTAAGATTTCAATAGCCCTCGAACAGTAGTTTTGAATATTTCAGCTGATATATAACTGGGAGATGGTCGGCTACTGCTGAAGCATCTCTTTGCTGGGGGATGGGAGTGTAAATAGAGCAGCATGACTTCACTGTTGTAACCAGAATCTTAACTGCATGCTTATAAACCTGACTATATTGCTTTCGTTAAATAATATAAAATAATAATAATAAAAAAAATCTCCACTGTCCCCAGTTTCATTGTGCTTTATCTAGTCAACTAGTTTCTAAAGCTAATTTACATTTTTGTGTGTTGTCAGTATAGGAGCATAAAAAAATTCTGCTGAAATTCCATATACCTAGAATCATTAGATTAGCAGTAAAGATTTCATTTTTTATTGAGAAAATTATTAATAATTTTGAAATATAGGCCTAGTTTGAAATTTATTCCATCTTTTGATTAGCTATCAAAAACAGCACTCACTAATCCTTACAAGATTTTTGTATTGTTTCCTTTATTGGAGCCGAAAATAACAAAGGACTAAATAGTGAAAGCTAATTCTAGTTAAATGGACGATGTAGGATTTTAAAAATATTTACTACTTTTTTGTGTAAAATGAGAAATAATATATGGCTACAGATCAGACTTTTAAAAAACATTCAGAACAGCATCACTTGAATTAATAAACAGGCCTGGTATCTTTCTAGCTTCTTCTATGGTAGCTACACATCATATTAGTCCTCACTTTGCCTGGATTGAACTCAGATAAGAAAGATATGTTTGTGTTGCATATTTGAAGTTTGCTACACATACTGTCATTATCAGAACTGCAGCACAAATTGAAGGCTAATTTAAAAAACAAAACTAATATACTATGTAAAACTAATCATACAGAATTAATTCATTTAGGGAAAGAAATCTCTTTTTGGAACAGTATGTTAAAATATCATTTAGTTTTCTCACCATGAGAATGGTGGTATTGATGGAGTAGATTTTGTGTTAGACCTGGTACATTTTTGTAACAATTTTGCAAGTTTGATCTATTGATGCTCATTCATAAATTTACAAAATCTTTCACATTCAGAAATGTAAATTTAAAAAACCCAAGATTTGCTTTGCATATACAAAATAGAAATTAAATTGAAAGCCCATGTTATAGGTGACCCGAGTCAGTCAAGTTTAAGATAACTATACCAATTTTGAACTGGTTAGCACTCTCAGCATGTAGAAAAGGGATGCAACCAACTTGAAACCTAATCATAGTGACCTGTTTTAATATTCCCTCTGTTGCTGTGCAAAAGACTACACTAAAATGACCCACACAGTTCTATTAAATGCACAACGTAATCTAAAAAGAGAATATTATTATTTCAGCTGCATGGATTGTTAACTTAGAAACATAGAGATGACTGTTCTCCATGTCAGGTATTCCACTGCTGATCATTTTAATAGAAACATCCAGCTAATATGCTTATTCCACCATTCCAAACCACCTATCCTTCAAAAACAAATGCCTATGAGTTGTTGAAGATGTTTGGATTAGAAGTAATCTCTTTGAAAAGGCAAATAACGTGAGCAGTTTTCTACTAAATGTTCAATGTACTGTGCGCCAGGTATACGAGTAAGCAGGCTGTGTAAAACTGGGGTTATACTTACCAATAAATATACACATTGATACAATATGTATGTAGTGTTTTTATTTGAATGTTTGATTCTGTGCATACCTTAGACTGCGTACTCTTTATTTGGATACATTTTTGCTTTGTACATTAGATAAAACATGTTGCACTGTTTTTGTGTGATCAGTCTGTGCTTTCACTTTTAAAAAAGATATCTGTTGAGTATCCCTTTTTTTGGATCTTTAAGGCCTGTACAGGATGAAAACAAGAAATTCTTTTAAAATATGTTATAAACAAAATATACAAACAAAGATTTTAAATTGAAAAATCTGCTAATGCATCCTTATAGTTGAAGTTTTATTGTATCTTTTAGATCAATTTATACATAAAAATATGAGCACCTATATCATTGTCCCAGACATCCTGGAAAGCAGGAAAATATACAAATGTACTTTTTAAAAACACGAGAATAAAATTCATTCACTGTATGGCTCCAACAGCAATGATAACTTGGCCGCTTCTCACATGTTTATCTTATATTGCTGTGTATTAACTTGTGTATGTATTGAACAATAAAAGTTAAGATTTTACACTATAATACCAAAAGTGTATGTACAGGATGGTTACAGTTGCTTGTCAGAACCATAACTTGATTTTGCTGCTGTTTAGTCTTGAATGATTCTACTCTAAGAAAATAAGAGTGGTCATACTGGCTCAGACCAATGGTCCATCTAGCCCGGTATTCTGTCTTCCAACAGTGGCCAATGTTATGTGTTTCAGAGCAGATGATTATCAAGTGATCTGTCTCCTGTGGTCCATGCCCAGCTTCTGGCAGTCAGAGGATAGGGACATCCAGGGCATGTGCTTTTAAGAACTTAAGCTTCTGAAGTTCAAGTTTACATGTTAAAGGTAGGCCTTTTGGTATCCGTGTATCAAGGAGTATTGATCTAAATCTTGCACATATCTGACTCCTATGCACTATATCTGTAAGGAGTATAGGGATTTCTTACATTTTTCAAGAGAATTGCTGTTAGAAGTTACAAAATAGCCTTTCTGTTGAGAATAGAGATCCTTCAGGAAGCTGCTGTTAAGCTAGACAATCTTTCAATCATTTATGAAAGCTTCCATTCAGTTTTGTGCAACAATATTGAGCAAAGAAATTAATCTGTAGTAAGTAAAAAATTTTAAAAAAATCCATGTAGCCCTTTTTGGATCATGCAAAGTCTTGTGTATGACAATAATAATTGATCCTTTTAAAACTTTTATTTAAATTTGTTCTCAGATGAATGTTTTGATTATAGAACAACAGTGAAGTTGTGGTGACAGTGTTTTATATGGTGCTAATTATAGTTCATGAACTCTGTTGTTTGTTTCCAGTCTTTTGTCCTTTCTGGTAATAAAATATAGTACTTTAAATGTTAGATGCTCTCAATTTATTTTTTAAACAATTTTAAAGTAAAAATTAAGCTTGTTTTTTAAAGTATCAAGTTATAGTTATCCCACACACATACAGATTTAAAAATACAAAATGTGGACTTTTAAAATTATTATTCTGTTAGTGCTTATAGGCCTCGGTCAGGATCGATATTATCCCACTGTGCTCACATGTAGTAAGAGATGGTCCCTATCCCAAAGGCTTACAGTTTAATTTGAGACCCAATGCAATACATGAGTTTGATATACAAAAAAGGAAGAGTGAGCAGGGATGAAGACCCTGGGTAATGAAAATGAAATACAGCATTGCACGATTTAATGGTTCCAGATCATTTTATTTTAAAAAGATTAAAATTGTTCATCCCTGACTCATGCACAAAATCCACCTGTTGATGGTTAGCTGAATTTTTTTAGAGGTTAGAGCAGAAATATATTCTGAGGAGAGTTTCAAAGGAGGAGAGATTGCTCCTCAACAATATTAATAAAAAACAATGTGGAAGAAAGCATTGTGAGAGATGCTGATAAATAGGCAAATGGAGGCTGGTGTTAGTGGGGGTCGGGAAGGTACAGTAAAGGTGGGTCTACATTATAGAATGTTACAGTTTTTTGCATGTGCTTGTGAATAATAGTTAGCTAACATGATGAAGACCACAATCTTATTATTGTATATCCTAGGCTGAATTGTATTAATCAACATGTAAATACATTATGATTAAATATTTTGTTGAAAAATGAGCCCAAACTTGAATTTACTGTGGTGGGGAGGGGAATAGTGGTGGTGGGGATTTAGAGTAGGGAATGATGCAATCAGAGTGACTGGTAAGGAAGGTGATCCTGTCAGCTATATTTTGAATGGATAATAGAAAAGCAATGTGTGTGTTGGGGAAATCAGAATAGAAGTGTGTGACATTTTTAGGTGAATTTTAAATTTGCTGAAAAAAGCCTTGCTAAATTAAGGTTGAATTTGGCGAATGGTCGATGTGAGTGTCTTCTACCCCCCCCCCCCAACAATCAAAAAACAACAAAAACCCAAAACAAAAACAAAAACCAAAAAAACCTCATAAAACTTGGTGTATTTGTTTTGGGGAATTGTTGAAGTAAAAAGTTCCAACATTTTGTGAATTGGATTGTTTCGGTTTTTTGTGTTTGAATTGGCTTTGTTTCAGCTCAGCACTTTCTAAACAATTTCTTTTTCAACTTGTGAGAAAAATTTTAGAAAATCAGTGTTGGTTCAAAACAAACTGATTCCCTCCCCCCATCCCCCAGATTTGGTCACCCAAACAAAAATAAATTATTCACTGAGTTGTATAGAGGAAGCAGCTACTGTAATTAAGTTGGAAGATAAGAGCCTGAACTAAAGTTTTAACTGTTATTTTTAGAGGGTTAATGAAGATTTACATTTGATATATGGTGACCACTCTAGTCTCTTGGTTTCAAATCAAATGAAGCCTCTAAAATTTACCCTTTTTGCTTGTAGTATCATGCTCAATCCTTTGTTCTTCTTCCCCCCGCACCCCTGAGTTCTTTCCTAACTATCCCTTATTTCTTTCTATTCCACAATAGTTCCATTCCTTGTTTCCAATTCCTCTCCCTTCTAATTCAGTAAAGTAAGGTCATGCTGGATCAGACACTAGTCCATGAAATCTGAGAGTATACTTCTCTTGAGGAGGAAGTTCCTTTACTCTCTTAATGACATAACAAACTGTGTGATGAGGGAGATTCCATCTTGAGTTCTGTGGTGATCAGTGTATGCCCTGAATCATGAGACCATGATTGTTTCAGATTATGGAAAAACGTATTTATTGTTGGTCATAAAACTATCTGATCCCTCTTTAAAACTAGCACTTTTTTATTTTTTTTTTATTTTGATTTTCTGTGGCACTGAATTTCAGAGGTTAAATATGTGTTGTTGGAAATTATGGTCACCACTTTTTTGATACTCCTAATCCTAATCCCATTCCTTTTTGATGGTAATTAGTGTTTGGTAACTTGAAAAAGTTTCTAACAGTGTTTAAGGAGACAATATTAAAACAAATACGCTGGACTGCAATTGTTGTGGCTACTTGGTTACATCCACCCACATTATAAGTGTTGATTTCCTTTTCCTAGGACTTTACATTTATTATTAGTGAATCTTGCTTTATTGCCTACAGCTCTAGTCTCCTCTAATCTCTCTGGATTGTTTTTGAATTTTCATGTGTGTGAGATACTCTTCCAGTCTGGTATCTTCTGCATATTTGATCATGACTGAATTTTGCCAGACCCCTCACAAAGAGACATGCAACCATCCAAAATGCAGAGAGGAATGTACTTTTTTTTTAAAATAGTGTAGAATGTCAACAAAGACTTGAAAAGGTGCTAGAGTAGTCTACAACTAATGGAAAGCATAACTATTTGTATATGAACAGTCTGTTTGCCATTGTGACAGAGCCAGCTATGTATAACTTGGACCAGTTCCGTGAGCTGCAGTTTGAGAACTCCTCAATTTACTGAACATTGTACTTTTATCAGTTTTTTCTTGTATTATGGGACAGACTAAAGAGGAGAGATTTATCAGTATAACCTAAAACTTTTTTGATTCCCGGTCCTATTACCCATGAGACTATGCTCTCTTGTTTTGGTGTAGCAGTCAGAGTTGGACATAGCAGTTCAGATCATGGAGTGCCGTTACTCAGTATATCCTATTTTCTCTTTCTTTAATTCATCCAAGTGCCCAGTTAGCTTAATGTAATCGTTACTTTGTATAGGGCAAGCATCTTCACTTATCTATCAATGAGGACCCAAAAGTCCTCTTTATTTAGTGAATGGCACTAGTTTAGGCCTGTTGGTATATTTTCATTTTTATGTGCCGTGGTGGTGAACAGTGCATACAAGTCTATTTGGGTATCTCATCCTTTCTAGTCTTTATGAAATGAATCAACTGAATTTCAGACTTTCACCAATTTGTCATCCAGCTCTATCCTTCAGCATGTCACAAGTTTCTTTTTTGTCATCACCTTTCTCATTCAGCTCTCACACAGCCACTACACTTTTCAGTACCTCTCACTGACCCACTCTCATCTGCTTTAACAACCAGGGTGCAACCGTGAGCTGTATTCACCATTTTGTTTAATTCCTCTGAATGATTTCAAGTTTCAGAAAACCTTTCCTGTAAGAAGTGCTGAAAAGTGGACTTTATATGTAGGAAATGCATGAGCATATTTCTACTTGTAGACCAAGAGAGTTTATAAAGAGATTAAAAACTTGATTTCATGCTCGAAAACTGAGCAGGGGGTAGTGGCATAAATTATGATGAGACAAAGTTCAATAGGCTTAGTTTTTTTAATAAGAAAAAGATTAGTTATTAATTTTCAAAATTTGTATCTCAAGAAGGGCTTGAATACTGACTTGGTGTTCTCAGAAGAAGCAATGTAGAAGAGAGGTAAACTTGCTTGACCTAAATGGGAATAATGCAGACTTGGCATATCAAAACAATTAACTAGTTTAGTAATTCAAAAGAATGTAATCTAAAATACGGAGTTATTAATACATATTTTGATATGTTTTCATAGGTTGTGTAGTATGTAAAGGCACTGATATTGGAGCATATTTTGAAAATGGGCCATTCTTACAAAAAATTGTCAGGTACTTTTGTAGAGTCTTTCTGCTCTTTATTTTTGTTGGAGTAAGAGCTTTCTTCCAAACAGCTCAGCTTTTCTTTCTGCTTAATCTTCTTGTAAAATCATAATTCTTTGGTTCTGATGATATATGAATATTTAGAAATTATGCTGAACTAGATAATTTATCATACAAGATCAAGTGGAAAAGATGGACTACATGAGAGAGATCCATCCTTATGCCAGGTGTGTCTGTGAGCTTTCTTTAGTGGTGATTCAGTAAAATCATACAGAATTTCAACATAACTTAGACATTTTACAATATTATTGTAGGCTTATGCAATTCTTAACATCCAAAGATGTCTGAGAGTATTACAAAGGTCGGTAAGTATCCCCATTTTGAGGAACTGAGGCATAGATTAGCTAAGGGTCTGATTATTCAAAGGTGCTGAATAAGAGGTGGGAAATGGAGGGTGGTGATTTAGCTGAGGATAGTCCTGCTTTGAGAAGGGGGTTGGGCTAGATGACCTCCTGAGGTCCCTTCCAACTCTAATATTCTGTGATTCTATCTCTGAAAGTTGGGCACTGTCTGATTTGCCCAAGATCAGACAACTGGTCATTGACAGCTGGAAGTAGAACCCAGGTCTCCTGACTTAGTCTTTCGACAGTAACAGCTAGACACTTCTGCCTCTCATGTAAAGATACTTTTTCTTTGTGGTTTACTGCACCTAGAGGCCATGACCAGTGACTGGGGCCTTGTTGTAGTAGGCACTATACACTTGCATAACAAAAAGACTGTTCCTTCCCCGATTATTTTATCATCTTACATTATCTGTATTAGAAATGGATTAGCTGGGTAATTGCAGCTTGTGTTTTTTGCCTCTCATTTTAATCTTTTTTCCCCCTGTATTTTACAGTGTTGTTTTGCTGCTGGACTCTCCCCTGCCACCCACCCCAACAGGATGATATGAGACTTGAAAGAAGACGATGCATACAGGTGATCCTAGTTTTGAAATGCCTGTAGAAATGAAGATCTGTATGATTATTTTAATAGCGTTCTTTTCTTTATTTGCAATTTTTCTCTCTCCCCCCCCCCCCCCCAAAAAAAAACCCCCAACGAACGAACAAACCACAAAAAAACCAAACCTGCATCATTACAACCTTCATAAAACATATTTAGAAAAGCAGTAGAAACCATTGAAACACCTTTGATCTTCTGGAAATGACTGCCTGGAAATTATGGTTTGAAATGTTCAATAGGAAAACAGTTTTCCTGAATGTAAATAGATTATCTTTTCCAGTTTTCTCTCCAAATCAAAGTGCTGGGAAATCATACTGCTTTAAGTCCTCGTTTCTTTGTTAATCTCCTTTTATCCCTTTCTCAGTTACATATTTCTAGGTGTTTTGTATAATTACTTGTATATACATTTAAATGTTAAAATAGTGTGGTGTTTTTTATCACTTCCTAAAAAAGCAAAAAGTCTATGTCTGGTTGAAACTCTTTTAAGCAAGGCAATAGTTAACATTGCTTCAACTTTAACTCTCACCATTGGAACTAGGTTTTGTAAGAGTTTCATAAGAGTTGATGATGTAGCCCTTAACCGTTTGCAATATACAATCATTTTTCAAGTTGATGCTTTGTTTTTCTTTTTTTTAAACCAGAAGTACCAAAATCAGTGTGATTTTTAAAAAAAATAGATATTTTTTTCAAAACCTTTTCATACTTCATACACTTTTTTTTGCATCTGGATCTCTCAATACTTGTATATTTTGTTTAATCCAGAAGGGCATTACTATGGCCAAGGCTCATATCCCATAAAATGGGTATGCATAATGAAAATAACAAATGAAGCAAAGTAGATTCCTTGGGCCTCATCATCAAATTGAAGCAGGAGTGTAACTGCTTGGTTGCAGTTAATTTTACCAAAAGTTTTGGTAGATGTGAAATCTATAAATTAAAAAAGCTTATTTCTGGTGGTATACATAAATTCTTTTGTGTTGAGAGAATTGCTAATGAGATGACCTGAATAGAGTTTATATTCAACAGCTCTTGAATAGACATGCACTTATATAAAGTATAGTAACAGTAGCCAACCAAGGCTATAACTATCAGTTGCTCAGATTCCAAGGTCGCTAGCGGTGAAAAAATACAGAACAAGGCTAGTCTTTGTCATTTGTTTCACTTTAAAACTCATGCATACTTCTTTAAGAGAGAAAAAGGATAGATGACTATATGCATGCATGCAGATGATCTTTTGAGTGACAATCTTTAGTTGCATCAATCCTTCATGCATGAACTGCTTCACAGGCTGTATTTACATGGAGTAAGATGGATTAAGTCCAAGATGCTGTAGTTGGATATCTTTCTTTCAAAATTAAGTATTTTGTCCTTTTGTTTTAATATCTGAAAAGTCTTATGATGATAGATAATATAAAACCTGATCTAAATTGTCCTAATATATATAATATAAATAAAAATTAAGGCTGTAATCCTGTAGTTCATTCTGCCTTTGCCTTTTAAAATCAGTGGAGCTCTGTGATGCTGGTAGCCTTATCAGCTGATCTGATTGCAGGTTAGGATTGTTTAGTGTTGATCTCTTAATTGTGTAGTTAAAATTCAGCATATTAAATGGAGTTAAATAATGAAAGAAAGTGGTTGAAGGTTTAAAAGCACTCACCCAATAGCTATGGTGTTAACTAAGATAGCAAATAGTACCTTTATAATTATAATGTGATACACTATTGATGGACAGAATATATTCCGTGGGTTTGGTTTTAATGTGATTTGAAGCCAGTTTATCCTACCCAAAATTGAAAGATGTTTAGGGTGTTTCATGAGCTTCAGTTGATGCAACTAAAAAATTTACACACAATTTTGGAACTCAAAAATTACTCATTTAAAGCCTCTATGTATCAAAGCTAAACTGTTGGACTGGGAGAAACTCTATCATAAATGTGGATTGAAATATAATGCTATCTTGTTGGAGAATTTAGAGACTTGGATGTGTCATTTGAATAAGAAAGCAGATAATTACTTTTTTAGTTTTATGTTTATTAGGAAAGCCAATATTTGTATTCTGAAATTATGAGACTGAAACAGAATGTGAATACGTATAAACTGAGAACTTTAATTTGTTATAAACCTACTATGCTGTAATGAATCTGCAGAGCAGTAATTGGTCAACAGAGAGGGCAGTGTGATTAATCTGCTGATGGTAAATCTGTTGATGTGCATCTCATGGTGAAGATGAAATGCCTTATCTTAGCCAGGAGAGGGAAAGTTTTGTGTCAGTTGAGGATAGTTGTAGATCTGAAGGGACAGCAACAAAGGTAACTGTTCCTCATGGCTTCTCAGGATGACTGAGCTTGGATTTCTAGAGGGTTCCTGTGTGTGATTGAGTCTAAATGGGACTGATATAAATAGCATAAAGAAACAATGTCCACTGTACTGGACTCCATGGCATCAGTTTCTTTCCAACAATGGAAACTGACCTCAAAATTGACCGCTTCATAGTTTAGGGCAGCAACACTTTTTGAAAACTGCAACCAAGGAATTCTGATGAGTCCCCCTTTTCAATTTAAAACAAACAAACAAACAAAAAAAAGCCAGGTTACTGAACAGAGTTCAAAATACAGAACAATATTAAAGTATTTCAGAGGAGTCAAAATATGCTAGCTGGATAATAGTCCAAATGGTCATGTTTAAATTTAATTGTATTTTCTGATTTTGCTGAATAGGAAATATATTTGGTTCAAGTCTGATTCTTTTCCTGATTATAGACTTCAAGTTATAACTCCCATGGTCAAAATTTTTATATACATATATAGACTTGGCAGAATTCAATTTTTATTTTTTATAATTTTGATGGATAATATTGAAGTTTATTTTTAAGCATTTTATTAATTTAAATTTTTGCAGTTATGGGAGGCTGACAATGGAGGGATCAAACAATAATTACTTAATTACAGTAGATGTTGAGATTTAAAAAATTCAAGTATTCTAACTGTTAAAATACAAATGATCAATATCACATGTCAAAATATATGAAGTAAATATCTTTAAATCAAACTGAGTTCTCAAGCAACATCTTTCTTTCTTTGCCTATCTGTAAATTTTTATTGTTATTGATGGAAATATTTCTCATTGGTTTGTGTATGGTGCAGTCGATGTTTTCTAATATTTACTGACAAACATCTAATCCTTCAAAACTGTTCCTTCGCCCCCCTGGTGCATGTTGTGTAATCATAGATTTGTATTTCTCAGGCATCGTGTAACTTGTTTCTATTTGTACAGTAGCAATAAAATACTCAGTGCTGTACAAGAGACAGCTGAAGACAGTCCTCTGCCCCAAGAATTTACAATTGTCTGGATTGTAAAACATTCATAGAGAGACATGACATTATTGCCATCTCTAGATTTCTCAATTATCTAAGGTTTTGTTTTGTGTTATTCTTGCTGTGATTACATAGGTTGTGGGTTTTCTGGAAGAAGTGTGGTTTACATTTGAGTATTTTTACAAAACTAGATCGGGAGGTCTCTTAATTCATTCTGTGAATGGTCTGATACATGATTCCAACTCCTCCTAGAGTTATACATTTGTTTGTCAATTAATATGGCCTTATTTAACCAATAGAAAATTAATCTTGTAAATTAATATGGGAGATGATTTTTTTTGTTTCTGGAATGGGCAGTTTTATGATTTGAGCATCCTTTAGTTTAGAAAGAAATTCTCCCCAGCTGCTTTTTGGAGAGGCTATCTTTAGTACTACTATTTATTTGTGGCAGCACCAAGATCATGGCCTCATGCAATGCACTATATAAACACATACTGAGTGACTTAGACCCTAGTCCAGAGAGTTGATAGTGTAAACATCTGGTCCTGCTTCTAATTCAACAGAACAGAGGGGAAATGCTGATTATTTTTTTTTAAATGGGTTTTCTCATTTTTATAGTGGGCCAATGTTTTAGAGGAGAGTTTGCTTTCCTTTCTTGGTTTCGTTCTTACTAGTTACCAGAGATCTTGGTGATATTAAGGATAATGAATTATCTGAATTTTGAGCGTTGAAAAGGTCTCGAAGATAAGTGGAAGTGCTTTTTTTCCTTTTTTGGCCCTCGCTGAAGGGAGGAGTGCAATTTTCTTTTTAGACTGCTCATGAGAGGACCAGTGTGGATTTTGTAATCCAGCAGTGAAAGTTCCATAGGGAAGTGGTCAGAATCTATTGATGCCTGCCTTTCCTTCCTTCCCCCGTCTCCAAACTGGTTGATCCTCCTCAGAGATAATGGGTAGGAAATGTAATCTAAAAAGATATTATAGGTGAAGTAGTGCACTGACAAGATGAAGAAAAAAGGAGTGTCACCTTTTGGATACTTTTGGATGACTAGGGCTAGTTTGCACTAGCTATCTATATATGCAAAACCATGTTTGTAGTGGATATACTCAGCATATACCAGCAAAAGGAGTTATTTTGTGGGTGTAGTTAAAACATCTCTCTGAGCATCATAAAGTATACCGACAAAAGGTCTCCCTTTCTGATATAAACTGTATCTATACGGGAGGATTTTACAGACAGTTATATCAGCTAGCGCTCTGACTTTTTTCCCCCCTTACATTCCCAAGAGACATAACTATGCCAGTAAAATTTTGTGGTATACCCTTGGCCAAAGTGCTCTTGTAAGGATATCCAAAAATAGTATTAAGAATCCCCTTCTGTTTTAAGGCTACCACAAGCTCTTTGGTGAATAACTATGTTTGGTAGGTCATACTAAGCTAAGGTGGCAGCACGGAGATGGGATAGTTATAATGTTTGGTCAAATTCACATATTTGTGTGTTGATCCAAAGCTTTGGCAATGTTAAATAAGGAAATTTGTGTTGTCTTTTTTTTTTTCTCTTTTTACTGTGCAACAGAATGTATCAAAGAGCCACCTATATAGTGAGCGCATAGATAAAAGTAGATAAATTATATATTTTTATGTATATTGATCGTCCTATTTTCAGCATGAAGTTACTTTGAGTGCATCATATGGAATGAAAGATGTTTGAAATGTTGAAGACTGGAAAATTCCGAGCACTTGTATATTACATTTTAAAACTTCAATTCTGAAGTTGATTTAAAGTGTAGTAGTACTATGGGTATGTACACACTGATGGCTGCAAATTTGCTGCTGTCAGATCAATCTATCCAGATCGATTGAGCGGCAGCGAAGACCCGCTGAACTGATCTGGAAGTCGATTCAATTAAACCACCTCTTCAAAAGGTGTGATGCTGCATCAACAGGAACACATTTCCCGTCGGTGCAGCACAGTGGAGACGGCATACTAAAGGGAAGTTAGGAAGTTGATAGGAGTTACGCAAGCTACTGGTAAATGTGTACTAAGCCTGTATTTTACTTCACTCTGCAGTTGTAAAATATTGCACACTGGCAAAGGAACAAAGCCAAAGTAGTGCTGCTTCTGACATTGTATTACAACTTTGATGTTCTACAATTCTTCTACCAAGTTTTGGGTATTTTGTCCATTAGGATGCTTATTAAAATTATTTGGTAAAAATTTGAACAAAGACACTCTTGGAAATAAAGAGCACAAAGCAGGAATTACAGATTTGTAAAGCATTTGGGTATTGACTTTATGTAATAGTAAAAAGAAAATGATAGTATGTAGGGTTGGACTGTGCCTCATAGAGGTTATTGTTTCAGACAATATTTGAACTGTTATTAAAATGAAGTATAATATGGACCTGTTTTAAAAGAATAATGTGCTAGATTATCAACAGCAATATCTAATATTGCTGCTTCACTTTTTGTAAATCATCTGGTTCTTCTTTGAATGATTGTCCACAGATATTTCTCTTCTTGTACACATGTGCATGAGATCAGATCTTTTGAGTAACAGTTTCTTTTGGGGCATTGTGTGCTTTCTGGCATCCTGAAGCCGAGGGTACAAAGAGGAGGGTGACCCCAACCACTCTCTAGGACCAAGATTTCCCTGTACATGGTGGAGGTAAATCCCCTGGTTTCAAGACCTTCCTGTCTTGCAGTGGAGTTATCTCTAGCAATAATGCATGCTGTAAGTGCTTCTTCTGTCTGAGGCAAGTGCATATGTCATGAAAGTGCTCTATATGCTGCTGCTTTTCAGAAAAATCCAGAAGCCCTGGGTGTCTTGACTCAAGCTCTTCCTCTTCAAGAGCTCCATGAGGGCTTCCTTGGCACTGGAAGACGAAGAAGACTGTTCTTTACCAGACCACCTCTCTTTGCTCCTCAGTAAGCTACTGGTCCACTGTGGTTTCAAGAGCCCATTTGGGGTTGAAGAAGTTCCATTCCTGTGCCTTCAGACAGTTAGAGCAAGGTCACCCTCCCCTTGTAGATCTCAATAGGGTCACCACACAAAGCTGGCATCTCATGTACCTGATGCAGAGAGCGAGTAGGAGAACTTTCAGGAGACTGAAGCCCAATCTGTCCTAACAGTGAACTTATCCTCTTCACCTGATGAGGCAGTCAGAGTGGTTATTCTAATACAGCCTGATGATTACTTGATTTTTGAGGAACTTCTCTGAGGGATGGCAGACACTCAGGAACTCAGTCGAGATTGCGCAACTTCTCATAAACAAAATCCAGAAAAGATCGTCATGATAATCCAGTCTGACCCTCCTGCACATTGGAGGCTACAAAACCTCACCTACCCACTCCTGTAATAGACCCCTAACCATTTGCTGAGTTACTGAAGTCTCCAAATCATGATTTAAAGACTTCAAGTTACAGAGAATTCACCATTTACACTAGTTTAAACCTGCAAGTGGCCCGTTCCCAATGCTGCAGAGGAAGGCAAAAAACCACCAGGGTCTCTTGCACTAGCTTTTTGACATCTTGCACTTGTCGGTCCCCAGTAGATTGACAATATGAACAAAGGATGGTTTATTGGAACTTCTTAGAGGCTTTTGGCAGACTTGTGTTTCTCAGGCACCTACATTTAAGAAATCAGAGTGGCACTATCCAAGTCACCTCCAAAGGTTTTGAATGTTTCTTTAACCACCTCACACCATGCTCATTCGCTGTAGCTGGCATCCACGAGAGGCACAAGCACCACGGTCCACCTAAAGTAACTCTTCCCCCAGGGACAAGGACTTAAAATGTTAGACTTCTTCAGCTGAAAGTCGTATTTTTTCACCCAGTCAACATTGCAAACTATTAAATGCTTCTGGCCATATATGACTTTTTGAGCTGGGAGCATGTATTCCAGTTGTCTGACATGTTTGTTGGGAGCACAGAGAAGAATTGAAATCCTTGGTGCAAGAGTTCCATGGTTGTGTGGACTTCGTTACAGGCCCTCAGTGCTTCAAATGTGGTGTCCCATGGAATGGCTACCAAGATAGTGTTACATAGTGCCTCCTGGTTTCTGCGAATGCCAGAGGAGTTTCAAACAACCATTGAAGACCTCCCATGTAAAGGTTGCAATCTTTTTAATCAGGATACTGATGCAGCTTTTCACATGTTGTAGGACTTGGGCAGCATTGTGCTCCATGGGTCTATGTACTGTGACAGGGTCAGGCCAGATGGCTACGTAAGGGTGCTGGAAAGCAGGTATATTAGCCCCAGGCTCAGCAAAGCCTTATTCCCTGGGTGATTCAGCTGGGGCTGCTTAACTAATTAGGCCACCTGGGGCCAATCAAGGAGCCCCGCCCCAAACACTTAAAAGCCTCCAGTGCAAGCAGGCAGTGTGGGTTGTGGAGTGAGGAGGAGTGGAGGACGGAGGGTGGAGTTTACAGTTACAGTTCATAGTTACGGTTGGAGGTTTGCAGTTCCAAAGCCTGCAGTTTGGAGTTGGCAGCTTGGAGCTGGCAGGCTGCGGCCTGCAGCCAGCGGCCTGCAATCTACAGAAGCTGAGAGTGGACCACAGACTACTCCCAGGGAAGGTGGTGATAGCCAGGGACAGAGCGGGCCCCGTCCCCTCCCTAGGCCTTTCCCCAGCTGCCTGCCGGCCAAGCCGGAAGAGCGCAGGGCCCACGAGGGCGGAGAACTTCTCCCTCCCCCGCCCCCCACCTTGCCACAGCACCTAAGCTCTCAGGGCACAGTCAGAATCTGAGTCTTATTAGAGGCAGAAGCAACTATCCTATTCCTACGATTAGCACTGAGCCTCCAAGGAAGAGGAAGAATTCCCAGAGGAGGGCACCCTTTGCCCCTTCCTCTACCACCACACATCCTCCATCCATGTGCATCGTGACAGCAGGTTTTATAGTGCAGTCGAGAGCATTGCAGAGAGCCGGCAGATCGAATTCTTCCCTTCTCTTTGGGAATCTTTTAAGTTTATTTTGGGAAGCCTGGAACAAGATAATCTCAGATCATTGGGTCCTGAAAGTTGTGGACAAATGATACTCTATCCATTTCCAATCCATCCCTACCCCTCTCTGCCTTTGGGGAACCCTCTCATGAGATATTTCTCAGGAAGGAAATGTATTCCCTCCGTCAACTCAGAGCAGCGGCAATTGCCCATGGAATTCCAGGGAAGGGTTTTTCTCCTTTCCTGGTCCCAATGAATAAAGGGGGTTGGCACCTCATCCTTTGAATCAACAAATTCATTCATCGATTCAGGATGGTGAGTCGAGCATCTATAGTTGTACTCTAGATCCTCAAGACTGGTTCCTGGCTCTCAGTTTACAAGATGCATACTTTGTTATTGCTATTCACCCAGCTCACAGGAAATATCTCATGTTTTTTTGTGGAAAAGTCTTATTACAAGTACAACTATCTCCCTTTTGGTCTCTGAATGACCCTTGAAGTCTTCGCCAAGTACCATCTGGTGGTGGCCACATTCCTGAGGATCCAGGTCTGTCTGTATCTCAACAATTGTATGATCTGAGGAAAGTTGCCTCAATAGGTTAGCGACTCAGTCCAAGTAACCCTGGGCCTTTCTGCTAAATGAAGCTTCAGCGTCAACAGGGCAAAGCTCATCTCTCCCCTACCCAGAGCATGGAGTTCATAAGATCAGTGGCAAAAGCCTGTCTGCCACAAGACAGATTTCTCACCATTCTAAATCTCATTGACAGACTTCAGTCTCGCTTGAGAATGTTTGATCAGAACTTTCCTGGAACTCATGGGTAACAGGGTCTCCTGCATTTACATGACACAATTTAAAAAATAAGGGCTAAATATAAATGTCTTTATCTAGGAACTAAGAATGTATAGGATGAGAGACTCTATCCTGGGGAGCAGACTCTGAAAAAAGGTTGGGGCTCATGGTGGATAATCATCTGAACATGAGCTCCAAGTCTGACAGCGTGGCCAAAAGAAAGCTAATTCAATCCTGAGATGCATAAATAGGGAATCTTGAGTTAGGAGTAGAAAGGTTATTTTATCTCTATTTTGCGCCGGTGTGATAGGTGCAGGAATAACGTGTCCAGTTCCTGTATTATAAGGAAGATGTTGATAAAGTGGAGACAGTTCAGAGAAGAGCAACTAGCATGATTAAAAAGGGTTAGAACATATGATTTATGATGATGGACTCAAAGAGCTCAGACTCTTGAACTTAACAAAGATGGTTAAGGGGTGACTTGATTACAGTCTATAAGTATCTGAATGGGGAACAAATATTTAATAATGTGCTCTTCAATCTAGTAGAGAAAGCTATAACATGTTCCAGTTGCTGGAAGCTGACTCTAGACCAGGGATCTCAAACTCAATTGCTGTGGCGGGCCGCATTTACATTGAGTGGAGTTCAGGGGGGCCGCACATGACACACACTACTCTACTGTACCTTTCATGCTCTACTCTCCGCCAAAAAAATCTCCACGCAGGGTAAAATTCGGCGGCACAGTGGGAGAGAGAGGCTCTCACAGGGACTTGCAGGCTCCACTGTCCGCCGTCAAATCTCTCTGTGGGGCCCACATTCGGCGGCCATTTCCTTTTTAAAGCAGCACAGTAGAGCAGAGAGAGAGGCTCACACAGGGACTTGCAGACTCCACTGTCCGCCGTCAAATCTCCCTGTGGGGCCCACATTCGGCGGCCATTTCCTTTTTAAGACGGCCACAGCTTCCCGGAGCTCCGCTCAAAAAAAAATGCCAGCACAAGCCTGCAGCCGGATTCGGACTGCGGGCCGCATGACACAAGCCCGCGGGCCGCAGTTGGCCCGCGGGCCGCGAGTTTGAGACCCCTGCTCTAGACAAATTCAGATTGGAAATAAGGCATACATGTTTAACAGTGAGAGTAATTAGCCATTGGAACAGTTTACCAAGTGTCAATCAGTGACCATTTTAAAATCAAAATTTAATATTTTTTAAAAAGTTATACCCTAGGAATTTATTTTAGGAAATTTCTGTGGCTTGAGTTATCCATGAGATCAGACTAGATCACGGTGGACCTTTCTGACTTTGGAATCTATGAATTTGCCTGATTTCAGCTGTGCTATTTCCAGGTGTTGTTGAGATAGATGTTTCTACCCAGCCAGTGTCACATAGTCATAGAATCATAGAAGATTAGGGTTGGAAGAGACTTCAGGAGGTCATCTAATCCAACTCCCTGCTCAAAGCAGGACCAACCCCAACTAAATCATCCCAGCCATGGCTTTGTCATGTTGATCACGATTCTCCAGAAATTCTTCTCCTCATTAGGTTAGTGGAATGAGCTTCCAAGTGTCTAGCAGACTGTCCTTTCACAAGGCAACCGTCACCTAAATGTCCTGGCGTTCATGGCCTTTCAGTTGCCATGCACGCTTTCCTTCTTGCACTTTCAAGTGCAACGTGCTTATAGACAACACCATGGCAAGGTACTATATTAATAAATAGGGGAGGGCTTGCTTGTTGTTGCTGTGTCAGGGAGCATATGGTGCATTAGTCATGACATCACACCTACAGTGCAGCAGCTTCCTTGCTTAAAAACGCTCTAGTTGATCATCTCATTAGTCAGTGCTCAGACAATTCTGTATGGTCACAAATGGATTCCATTCTGCAAGACCTCTCGCAGATGGGGTGTCTGAGTTTAGACCTGTTTGCATATGGCGAGAATGTCAAATGCTGCAGATTCTGCTCCAGAGTGGGGATCCAATCCCTGCGCTCTGCCTTTTTGATTCCAAGGGCACTGGGGCTCATGTATGCCTACCCTCCAATTTCCCTGAAACCAAGAGTCCTCAGGAAGATCAAATAGGACACAGTCCAAATGATGATGCTAGCCTTGGAGTGTCCCAGATTGTTTTGATTCTCAGACTTCATGAACCTGTTAGCTTTGCCCCAATCATGCATGCTAACATCTGGAAGTGTGGGGGCAAGTGCAGAGACAAGTCCTGCACCTGGAGCTACCATTCCTCCATCTGCCTTGGATGCTGGCTAGATGGTATCCACTGACAGATTTGCTCTTTAGCAGTTCAAAATATCCTGGTTTTCAGCAGAAAGGACTCCACCAGATTGAACTATACTGCTAAATGGAAGAGATTCTCTACCTGGACCTTGGAGAATTGTGTCTCTCCCTGGGAAGCACTTCTGGCTGCTTCCTGGACTACCTCCTTGCCTTAAATATTTGGACTTTTATCAAGCTTTAAAAAAAAAAAAAAAAAAAAAGTGCTCCTCTTGACGGTCTTTATTCACCATTCCCCAGTGGAAAGTTGCACTGTTTCCCAGTACTAGTTTTCTCAAGGTCTCGTTAATGTCTGTCTCCTGCTCAGAAATCCTCTACCCTCCTGGGTCATCACCATTATTCTAAGAGGTGTAATAGGACCCCCTTTTGATCCTTTGCTAACCTGCTGTTTGTACCAACTCTTTATGAAGACTGTGTTCCTAGTTGCCATAACCTCAGCCAGAAGGATAGGAGAGATTCAAGACCTTATTATGGTAAAGCCACTTTATACAGTTTTCCATAATTGCAAAATAACTTTAAGTCCTCATCCGAGCTTTTTACCTAAAGTTGCGGGCTTCTGACTTCCAGCTTAATCAGTTAATCCACCTACCAATCTCTTTTAGCCTTATTCCATTTGGGGACAAGCAATAATTCAGTTTGGATATTGTCAGTGTTCTTTTCTATTATCTAGAAAAAAGGCCTTCAGAAATTCTCCTAGATTGTTCCTAGTGTTTGCTGACAGGATGAAAGATAAGCTAGTCTCCACTCAGTCCATCAGAATAAGTCTTGGATTATTTGAAATATGTTGTGTGATAGGACATTTATACTGTTAGTTAGAACCAGTTGCACTAGAGCTCAGGAGACCTACATTAACTCTGTGTATGTCCCTATCTCATAGGCTTGTAAGACAGCTATCTGGAATTCAGTCTATACCTTTTTCTCAGCACTACCTTTTAGCAGAGGGCTCTAGATCAGACACCTATTTGGCAGAATGGTTCTGTAGTTATATCAATAGACTCCAAGTATCCACCTCTAGTATATGAATTACTGCTGCTTTTAAGTCACTAGAAGTGGAATTTATGTAGACTGTCACTTAAAGAACCAGTCACTGTAAAGTAACCATTCTTCCAGACTTGTCATCCACATGCGTTCTATGACTTATCTTCCTTCCCTGTATTATGGAGACTGCAGCAACTTGGATTCTGTCCTTGTAAAGGAACTGGAAAATGGTTGCAGCAACCCCACCCTTTGTGCCCTTCTCTGTGGGGTGACAAAGGCCATGTAGGGGACAGACGTGACCTCAACAGACATAGCTATTCAAAATATTCCAGTCTTGTCTGCATGGGACACATGCACACTGAAAACGGAATACATGTTGACAACACATCTCGAAGAACTACAGTTGCTGTAGAGAAGTGATTGCCAAACTTTCTGGGTCCATGCTCTCCCCCTCCTCCCCCCCCAGGGGCAGAGAGCCCTACCACGTGCCCCCCAAATGTTCTTCTGTGCTCTCCTAGAGCGGCATGCCACACTGTTTGGAGATCACTGCTGTAGAGTCAGTAACCATTTTTTCTACCTAACTAGACTAGAGCTGC
Source organism: Mesoclemmys tuberculata (assembly GCA_007922155.1). Lineage (NCBI taxonomy): Eukaryota > Metazoa > Chordata > Testudines > Chelidae > Mesoclemmys > Mesoclemmys tuberculata. Next base: position 34,440,066 of record ML675610.1, read on the forward strand.
TTTCTGTTGTCATGAGTCATTTAAAAGCTGTTTTAACATTTATCAGGAATTTCCAATATGTAATGAATGTCACCTGATTCTTTTTACCAACTTAAGTAACTTACTATTGTTAAAATAATAAAAAGCACAACACATTATGATGATCACGTCACTACATAGAACAGTTGTTTTGCTTCAGGAATTACCTCTGTAGATTTCCAATTGTTTGCTGCATATTTACCTTTGGCATTTGAATCCAAACCCTCTATGAAGCATTAAACATTGGTCTACGTGCAAATGCCATATTGGCATGTGGTACTACATAATTCTGTTTTGTCTTGATTTTGGTTGGTGGCTTATGTGTGCTCCACTCTAAATGTGTTGGAGCAGACTTTTTGTAATTTTTCTACATATTTTGTACTGATACTGCTTGCAATATTTGCTGCACAGACATGTCTAGACATGGCAGAGGTTCCATTTCATCCCCCCCAAGGAAGATTCCAAGAAGATAGTCCACACTGGCTAAAATGTTTGCCTATTGACAATTTTAGTTATATGTAGTTAATGAACAGGCATTGTATCAGGACCCTGGCTATGGAGATTGCCGGTTGAGGCTGGGGCCTGGGTTGGAGGGGATTTAAGAATATGGTCCAAGTTCAGTCTATAGGGTCAAGACCAGATTAATGCTGTAGGTTTATATTGGAGTTGATGTTTATGAGCTGTGCCGGATCAGAGCCAAGTGAGTCAGCTGAAGTAGGGTTAGTGGAACAGAGGCAGGGCAAGATGTCAGGAGTGTGACAAGGGGACCAAGGACCTAGAACCAGGAGCATGGCAGGTATTGGGAGTGTGCATCGGGGTATGTTTGCAGCAGCAAACCAGGCATCCAATATTGTCCAGAGAGCCTCTGGGTTTTTTCCTTTGGCCTTAAATAGCATGCCTGGCCAATCAAGGAACATGGTAAATGCTGCCAATCTTGACCTCTGTTGGTGGAACATCCAGTGTTGTTTGAACCTGTAGGGCTTATAGGCTGCTGTTTCCCACTTTGCCAAAGCTGTTGAATGCTTTTGTGAACGCGCCAGCAGACTCAGGTTCCAGACCCATGGATTTTCACATGTAGAATTTTTTCTTGGTCTACATCAAGGCTTTTACTTGAATTGAGGCCAGGACGGAAATCTGTCTTTTGTCAGCAGTGGACAGAAAGCAGTCAGATATGAATTGAATACAGTGGCCTGTTCCAGGGCAGTGGTAGTCATGAAGAGTCATATACATCATGGCAAAAGAGGAAGCTTAATTGAAAGTGAAACTCTGTCTTTCAGGGATCCAGTTGTATTTTGTTCAGCAAATGAGAAACTTGACTTCAGAAGTTACTAGACATGTACTACAATCTTTATATCTTGTACTAGAATTTAAAAAACCTTGATTCCTGAATGTTAGACTCCTAAATCCATATTTAAGTACCCAAATAAAAGTTTCCTGCAGAAAAGGACCTGCAGGTTACAGTGGATAAGAAGCTGGATATGAGTCAGCAGTGTGCCCTGGTTTCCAAGAAGGCTAATGGCATATTAGGGTGCATTAGTAAGAGCATTGCCAGCAGATCGCGGGAAGTGATTATTCCCCTCTATTCGGCATTGGTGAGGCTGCATTTGGAGTATTGTGTCCAGTTTTGGGCCCCCCAGTACAGGAAGGATGTGGAAAAGTTGGAGAGAGTCCAACGGAGGGCAACAAAAATGATTAGGGGGCTGGTGAACATGACTTTTGAGGAGAGGCTGAGGCAACTAAGCCTGTTTATTCTGCAGAAGAGAAGAATGAGGGTGGATTTGATAGCAGCCTTTAACTACCTAAAAGAGGGTTCCAGGGAGGATGGCGCTAGGCTGTTGTCAGTGGCGGCTGATGACAGAACAAGGAGCAACGGTCTCAAGTTGCAGTGGGGGACATTAGGAAAAAGGTTGTCACTACGAGGGTGGTGAAGCACTGGAATGGGTTACCTAGGAAGGTGATGGGAATCTCCATCTTTAGAAGTTTTTAAGCTGCGACAAAACTCTCGCTGGGATTATTTAGCTGAGGTTAACCCTGCTTTGAGCAGGGGGTTGGACTAGATGACCTCCTGAGGTCCCTTCAAACTCTTATGTTCTATGATTGTATGATATATGACCGTGGCAGTTATTGCAAGCTTATGGATTTTATTAACGACATCCCAGAAGATGAGGCACCAATTTTAAATCAATCATGACTGAAGGACAGCTTGTAGTCCAAACCAGTCTGCAGGTGTCCCTAGATGTGGCAACACAGCTGTTGAGATCCACAGCCATTGTGACTGTCATGCACTGAGAATCCTGGCTCCACTCTTTGGGTTTTCCCAGGGAGATACAGTCCACTTTGGAGGATCTCCCTTTCAATGGACAGAAACTCTTCACCACACAAAGTCCTCCATCTGATGAAAGATTCCTGAGCAACTCTCCACACACTAGGAACATATATACCTGCAACAAAGAGAAGACAACCCAGATATCAGCTCTACTAGTGCAACAGGTTCATCACATACGCCCAACAGCAGCAGCAGCAGTTTGAGCTGCAGAGGCAGAGAACCCAGCAATGTCAGCCACCTCTGAACCAACAATTTTAAGGGGTTTGTTGTGAGGATCTGAATGACCGCCTCTGCCCCGCCCCCCCCTTTCAGGACTGACAACATCAACCATCTCCCAATTTGGGAACTGTTTGACTGCCTTCTAGTCAAGGTGGGCTTCTATTATGATGGGCAAGTGGGCCCTTGAAATAATGCATGCTGGCTACTTGATCCCAATTAACTGTCCCCCTCCCCACCCAATTTGCCTCCCCATTCCTTTTCAGAGACCCTTCTCACAAACACCTTCTATGACAAGAAGTAAACCTTGGGGCTGTGGCACAAGTTCCTCCAAAACACAGGGGAAAGGGTTTCTACCCCCAATATTACTTAACCCAAAAGAAAAACCGAGGAGGGAGATCCATCCTAGATCCTGGAAAGCTCAACTTTTTTGTGAGGGTCCAACAATTCAGTGTGGTCAGACTGGCAATGATAATACCAGCACTGGAACTGGTTAACAGCACTGGTTTCCTGCCTGGATGATTGTTTACTAAAAGCTCCCCTTTGGACAAATGCCATCAAAGTCAGTCACAGGACACTTGCCTTTTTCCTTAGTTTAGAGTTACAGATAAATGCACAAAAATCAACCTAACCTCTGTATAACAGTTGGACTTCACCAGAGCCAACCTGGACTCCCTAGAAGCCAAAGCGTCATTACCAACAAAGAGGTTTATTAGTATGACTGACCTCATCTCTTCAATCATGAACAGTTTGCGCATATTGGCACGCACCTGCCTCCATCTTTGAGGCCATCTGGCAGCAACCACATTTGTGGTACGACGTGCACCTCCATATGCAGTCTTCAGGGCTGGTTCAGAGCGATATGTATGCCACAGAAATGGCTTAAACAGACACCATACAATGCCAAGAAAAGTCAGACTCTGCCAGCACCCCAACAATGTGCACTTGGGAGTTCCTTTCATTCAGGACCCTCAATGATACTCATGACCAATACCACCTTGATAGGCTGGGGAGCACATCTGCGACAACTCACAATTCAGGGAAAGTGGTCTCCAGTCGAGCCAGTTACACACAAATCTGTTAGAACTCCACACAGTTTGCAGCGAGCGTCTCCACTTCCTTCCATTGATAAGGAATTACACTATACGAGTGATGACTGACAACATCACTTGCATTTTCTACATCAATCAACAGGAAGGAGCCTGATTTCACTCACTGTTCACCAAAGCTATGAAACTTTCGAACTAGTGCATTTGACGCAATATCAACGTCTCCGCCTCCTACCTTCCAAGCTGTCAGAACACTAGAGCAGACACATTAAGCAGGGAATTTTCTCATGATCATGAATGGGAACTGAATAATACAGTCCTGCAAAACATATTTCAACAATGGGGTCACCCATCCATTTTCCTCTTTGCGATGACATAATACTACAAATGCCCACAATTCTGCTTGAGAGCAGGTCTGAAACCCTGATCACTTAGGGATGCCTTCATCCTCAAATGGCAAGCCGTACTTCTGTATGCATTCCTACTGGTACCATCAAGGGTGATACACAAAATACACATTGACAAAGCAAAAGTCACAATGGTAGTACCAACATGGCCCAGACAGGCTTGGTACTCTTACCTGACACGGATGGCAGTATGTGCACCATGCACTCTCCCACTCCAAACAGACTGTCTATCCCAGGATACTGGACAGCTTCTCCATCGAAACCTGGAGAGACTTCACCTGAAGACGTGGATCCTACATGGTTCCATCATCATGAATTAGCCTGTTGGGAGCAGGTCAAAAATGAATTAGTAAACAGTAGGTCAACCACATGCAAGACTTACCTTAAAAAATGGAAGAGATTCTCCAGGTGGAGTGAAGTTAAACAAGTTACTGCAGCTTCCGTACCTCTTCTCTTGATACTGGATTACATCTTGGATTAAAAAAACTAGGAACTTTCTATTAGTTCAGTCAAAGTCCATATTGTGGCTTTTACTGCCTTCCATCATAAAATTGACAGGACATCTCTATTTATGCACCTAATTACCAAATGCTTCTTTACAGGCATTGAGAATGTTTACCCCAAAGCATGTGCATCCACTTCACCAAAGGACTTGAACCTGATGTTACAAAGCCTCACCGAACCTCCATCCTTAGTGATGTGCTGTCTGTCACACCCATCAGTGAAGGCAACATTCTTAGTGGGCCCATCCTGTGGGTGAGCTAGGGGCTGTCATGGCACATCCACTGTATACCATCTTCTCCAGGGACAAAGTCACTTTGAGACGACATCCAAAATTTGTACCTAAAATATCATCTTTCCAGATAAACCAGGCAATCCATCTCCCTGCATTCTTTCCCAAACGTCAAGGGAGTGCAAAGGACTCCGTACTGTGACTGTACTGTGAATTATACATAATTTTACTATGACAAAATTGTGTCCAGGCTAATAAGTTCTTGGGCTGGTTGCTTCTGACACCTCCATTCCTTGCATTGAAACCTAAGTTCCATTATATATGCTATGGATCTCCTGTCACAAGGCCAGTTTTCCATCTGAATCCAAATTCTCTCATCCTGGTTGCTTCAGGTGCAGCACTTTGCTGATTTCTGATTTTAACTGTTCCTAAGAAGTTCAACAGATCCTTCAAGAAGTCCAAGAGGCCCCTCTGATTCTTAAGAGAATGCTGCTAATCCTTTGAAGGGCCAAAGAATTGAGAAAATTAGGACATCTATCTATCCTCCATCAGGGCCATAGAAGGAAAATAAAGAAAGGTTTTGGTGGTGAAGTCATGCATCGTCCAGATAATTTCTTTCCAGTGGATAAAGTTTCAAGTCTGGAAGTTTCCTCTTTGCAGACAAAGTCCACCACCTTGAAAAGTTAACTGTCAAGGGCTGAGAAGGTGAATTCATTGCCATTGGTTATATATGTGCCAACCTCCATAGGTCACATGTTCAACGCTATTTATTTTAACTGAACACCACAGGTTTATGGTCAGTTATCAACTGGTATATGTTGTTCAGTAACAGTGTGTTGCAGGCAGCCTCCTTACAGTTTCACACTACACTGATTTGGGTGGCCCGAATGTTTGGGTTGGCACAGATGGAAGAGAAGAAAATTCTTACCTGTGTTTTTATTGAGATCTCTTATGATGGTCTAGATGTCCTCTTCTTTGCCCCCTCTTTCAAGATAAACTCATTTTAATACAAAGGTTTTTTCAGGATGTGGGGTGTTTGTGAGCAGGTTTCATGCTTGCATTTCACGATCTCAGATTTGTGAGATTTAGATTTTATTTCATACACCACATCATATATGCTCTTTTTAGAAGATGCAAATGAGCTCTAGTAAAAGGCAGGCTCCTTTCAATGTTAGTTAGGCTGCAATATTTAAATTCTAGATGAAACAAGTTGGTTGGGGAGTATGGCTCCTTTACACTACAAATATAGCCATGTCACAGATAGATTTACAATGTGAGTGTCTTCTGACCTCGTTATAATATGGCTAATGTTCTATTTGCACCACAAACTGGAATTGTGTTGTAACCAGGTCCCATGACACAGTTACATGTAATGTAGATGTTTATTAGAGCAGAGCTAACCCTGCAGGCTTCAATTCATATAAAGTTTTCATACTGAACTTGTGAGGTTCTGTTCATAGGTTAGTAAACTTAACCCTAAAGAGATACATAGTTATTTTGTACTTTGTCTTGTGTAATGTCTTAAATGCCCTTCCTTCAAACAAGCTATTTAGTCCCCTTCCTTACATTAGATGTTCCTCCTCCTCCGTCTCCCGAAAATCCCCTTGCTAAAGCACTGGGTCCAGGTGGCTCCTCAGTGTTTACCTTACCTTTCAGGGGGTGACAGAACAGCTGTTTTCACCCCTGCTCTAATCCCTTCAAATCAAGTCTCCTGGTAAAAATGTCAGTTTCATATCTCTGAAAGAATCTTTTTGGTGGACATGATGTACCTATTTCTCTTCTCCCTTAGTAGTGCAGCAGAAGCAGCAAATAGGCTGCTCTGAGTAACTTTTTTGGGCGACAGGCAGCAGGTATATGATGCTCCATTAAAAACTGGGGAAGGGGGAATACACTAAATGGTTATTGAAGCAGGGCAATGCAGACAAAAGCCCTTAGGTTCATTCGTCCCACATAAAATTTGTAGAGAAAAGGGGGATGAAGGTCCTTGGGCTTATTTGTATGGAAAGAAGAACAGATGGCGATAGGTCAGTCAGTATAGAGTGGCCACATAAAGGTAAACATGAATGTCAGCCCAGGTTATTGAAACTCTTGTGACCAGGGGCTGAGGTTTACAGAAGCAGTGAATATGAAATCTAGGGTAAGTTTAAGGATTGTTGTGAACAATTTGCACAGACCTAAACCTATAAACTATCATTTCCAGGATCACACATATGAGTAAAGGAATTTCAAAAATTTCTGGAATACATACTGCTTTAACTGTAGACCAGAAACATGAGACCATACAGATCTTGGGATATATGAAGCATACATAACTTTTAAAATAGAAAGGAGAGAGAGAGAGAGATCGTTCGTTCGTTCGTTCGAGTGAGTAATATATCCTTATTTTGGCCTGGTCTACACTTACCTTTGCGATTCGGCGGCAGTCAAAGGGAGATACGCAAGTGACATAAATCACTTGCATATCTCCTGTTGACTTCACGCCGTCTCCTCTGCGTGCTGTCCACACTGCGCTGCATCGAAGGGAACAGCGTTCACTTTGACGCAGCACTACGCCACTTACCGGGATGATTTTCCTGGGTCTACACAGACTGCTCAGTCGATCCAAAGCAATTGATCTGACGGTGGCAAATTTGCCATTGTCAGTGTAGACCCAGCCTTTGTATTATATTTTAAAGAATCCTAGTACAAATAATTATTGGGTAAATAAACATAATCTGCTTGCACAAGCTAAGTTTCACTACTTCTGTTTTCAGTTTGAGTTCTCTAATCAGCAGGTAAATGAAGTGGATAGAAGACAGTGCAATTTATTAACACTGATGAGGTTGTCGAATGATTTCAGAAAGTCTAAGTCTAGAGTGTTATGAACTAAAAGCTGAATTGAGAGACTTGTGATTTGGGTTAAATGCCACCATCAAAATATGTCATCCTGTCAATGATATACCAGGCTTCTCTCAAGTAGACTAATTTTATGAAAATAGGAAAAAGATTTATTTTAAAAAGTTTAAAGTATGGTTTTTGTTAGATACACAGGATGTGTGTGTAAATAGTCTGAAAATTTTTAAGTGTCTTAGTTTTATTTATTTATATATATAAAAGCACAAATATTCATCAAACTTAAATAAATTGCTCTAATCTTTACATAATATAATTTCTGTTTGAAGTCAACTGTACTAAGGTCTTATCTGCTCTAGAAAGGGTTTGCTGGTATGAGCTGCATCTCCACTAGGAGGATTTGCAGTAATAGCTAGCATATATCAGTTCAGCATACACCTGTTCATAAAGACTTCGTCACTATAACTGCATCTATGCCAAAGCTTTTGCCAGCATAGCCATGTCAGTTAGGTAAGTGATTTTTCTGGTCTGTTCTCCCTCCCCCTCCCACCTCCAACCCATGTGGCTATGCCTGCAGAACTTAAGTGTAGACCAGGCTGAAAGCTGTACTGTGAGAATGCTTGTAATATCTATAGGATTAGGCATTCTCCAGTGCCTTCTGGTGGGGGGAACTAACTTAAGTTCCAAAAACATAGGATGTGCATATGTAAGAATGTGTTTAACAGTATGTTTGTTTTTAGTACTGTATAAGAGATTAAACCTACCTTATGGAACACAATAAAGTATGTGCTTCATTGAATTCACATAATAAAAGTAGCTTGAAAATTAATGCAATTGTTAGAAAGCAGATTTTACAGCTGAATTCTAAAAGGAAGTGCATTTTTAATCCACTTCATGTCTACCATAATATTCAAAACTATAAAACTTCATTCATACTCTTTCCCTGGCCACTCTGTTTCCTTGGTCAGGTACTCAATGATTTATATCATGTGAGACTATTCCACATGATGTATTCATCTCTTGTTTAGCTCTTACATTAACAGTTTGGCATGCTGGCTGTGTATTCATACGGTAGACGTTTCCCATTTCTTTTCTACCAACTGTTTAAATATATCTCGTACATCATTATCTACATATGAGAAATCACTTGAATTATTTCAGTTCTCTTGCTGCCACTTATGTGTATAGGAAAAGAAATGTTTTTAATTTCTGGCTTGTACTATAGGTTAGGTTAAGAAAAAGTTTATGAAGATATTTGGATACTTATAACAAACATTAAATTATGTATAACTAAAATGTCACAGGTTTTCCTTTTTAGCAGTAAATGGTCTAGTATTTGGGATTAATTTCATTAATAAACATTAGACTAAGTTGTCTATATACTTTTGTGCATACTTTATCCAAAGAAAGTTCTCAGTGTCATTTTTTTTTTTAATTTCTAAGTTAACTATAGGGCATTGCTTCAGTACAAAACTATTAGTGTAAGATTTACCTAATATATTGCAGGGAATATGATTTCCCTGTGCAGCAGGTGACTTGTGTTCAATCTTATCTGTATTGTTTTGTGTTGTAAACCATTAAAACTGTAAGTACTGGGAATTGACTTTGGTCTTTGAAGTTAAGGAGATGAGGTTGCAACGGTGTCCGAGACTAAATTAGTTAAATCACTGATAAAAGCATTACTTCTCCTTATGAGATAGTGGAGCAGCCTAGTTGAAGTATTAGTGCTGCAAAGTGTTAGCCCAAGTTAGATTTGCTGAAAATCTTGTAAGCTTGTGGTCAAATAATGCCCAGCCATTGCTGCTGCAAAACTGTCAGTGCAGCAGATATACTAGATGGGCATAAATTGAAAGGCTGTAAAAATTTAACTATTTAAATGAGATAATAGAAAATCAATTGATTTTAATGTACTGTTAGGTGCCGTATTTATACTGAGAATGTAATATGATGTGTCATGAGGAAATGTAAGAATTATTTTTGTTAGGTTTATTGTTAGCAACTTAATTTTGAACATGGTACATCTTTTAAGTGAGGCATCCAATATCATTTTTGTTGATATTAAAATTGTTTCATGGAGATAAACTTAACAGAAATTTCCCTAAATTGTGGTTAGACTCAGAGTTCTGGGTGGCATGGGGTTGGTAATGAAATACAGAGCCTGTCACCTTTTCAGCTCTGACCTCAGTTGGGTGACTAGTATTTGAAAGTCATTACCCTCTGATAGTTACGTGATGGACAGAATAGTAGTATGGCTCATTGACAGGGTTGAGGTGCATTCATTGCTGTTGCTTCATGTCCTGTACCTGGCCTGTGATTAAAAGATGACAGTTTGAGTTGCCAGACACCTTTCTCAAGCATGTAAGAAAGAAACACACACCACTGTTAAGAGTGAATTGCATTAATGCTTTCACTTCTCTGCAAATCTGTAGAAAATGAGGTAAAACATCTAAAGAATCATTTTCATTGCCACATTATGAAGTTAAGATGTGCAGTGGCATTCTGCTTTTAAATTGAGACAGAATTGTTCAGAGAACAAATCTGAGTTTTTAGTCTTTTTGAGTCTTGTAATAGATGTTTAATTTTAAATGGACTGAATCACACTGAATGAGAAGAAATATGTATGTATGGGCTGTGAAAAATTTTCTTAGCACTATTGAAAGTATTTGATTAATACTGTTGTTTTTATTTATATGTATATAATATGCATGCTAGTTCATAAAGATAGTTGCTGAAATCTATTAGTTTTATTTTAATTACATCCTTTAAATTTTTTAGACAATGATTATTTGGGGGAAATCTGGTCATTCCCTTGCATTTAGTGTCTATATTTTGGTGCTAATCTTCTGTTAATTGTACTTGATGAAAGCAACTGGATCAGTAGTAACAGAGTTCAGCGTATGGAATATTGTAATATATTAAAGTAGCTTCCTATTTTATTTTATGCTTGTCCTCCATAATGATAAAAATGTCTGGAACTTTGGTACATGGGATGAAAGGGTATTTTTTCAAGTAGTGTATTTTATCTGAGGCAGTGTGTGTATATATAATTTTTATAGTAGCAAATGTTCTACTCATACTTGGTAAAAACAAATAATTGATAATGTTGTCTGTGTTGAGTGATAGCTATAATTGTTGTCAACTTTACATACCTAAAATGTTTTCAGTGTTTTGTTTTTGTTTAAAATCTTCACCATTAGAAATCTGTGGATACCTTTTGCAATTGGTTACTTTAAAAATCTCAAAACTTGGAAGATTTTTTCTTCAAACCTGCTTACAGTGTGGCTATTCTGTGAGAAGTTTAAATCCTAATGCAGTACTTAGCTATAATCCTTGTGGATCATTACTGCATTACCTTTTTATTTGGGGGGGTGGAGAAATGTAAAACATGATTCTAATCCTTTCTAGTTGCATCTAATTTTGCTTTAAACTTGAAAGTGTTAACAACAACTTGAAAATGTGATAAAGCTCAGTTTCATTTCTTGTTTATTGCTTGTTTTCCTATTGGACAATAGGAAGCAGCTCTACCCTGGCAACTAAAGTATGCTATTTGCATAACCTAGTTTGATTGGCCAGCTCATCGACTAACTCTTCCAATCATACGATGTCGTTTTAGTGATAGGCTATGCTAATTAGCTGCTGTTGCTGGGGTTCAGGGTGGTTTCTGTGTGCTGTTCTGCTGCATTGTGTTGCCTGGTGAGAGACATTGATAAATGAGTATTTAATGATCTGCAGCAGTTCCCACTCACAGCAGGCAGACAGATTTTAGAACAGAAGTGGAAATAAGGATTTAGTTGCTGTTAAATATCTATGACCTTTCTATATAATCTTAATGTTAGGCTGATACATAATATGTTTGTCTTTAATGGAATACTTCATATATTTTAAAGAGGGAACAGTGTTTTGTAGATGGGTTTTATTCAAGGAGACGGGCTGGATTTCTAGATGTAAAAAAGGCCTGGTATTAAAATAGCAAGACTGATATAAGCATGACTTTGTTTTGGAACATTAATGAAGCCAAATTAATATCTGTACTACCTAAAATATAATGTCCACTTGCTCTCACAAAAATTGTCTAGATTGTGTGTGGATACAATGTATATCCAGAGTGCACTCTCTCTTTCAGCACAGTGAGTTCAGATGTCATTGTGTTTTTCATTATAAATGTGTTGAGAGGCTAGCACTCATGCTACTTAGGCTGTGTGTCCTAATGGACTCGGACTCAAGAGACCTGGGTTCTATTCCCTGGTTGCCTGCCAGCTGGCACATCACTCTGTGCCTCAATTTCCCCATCTGTAATCTGGCAGAATAATATTTTCCTTCTTCGTAAAGCGTTTTCCTATTGTGTGATCTGCTGATGAAAAGCGTTCTGTAAGAGCTGGGTTTTAGTATTATTGCTGGTCCTGCTTAAGAACATAGGGGAAACACAGATCTTAAACAGCTTTCACCTCCTACCGAAGTATACATCTTTTTCCTTCTTGTCACTTCCAACTGCTGCTTTCTCCTTCAGCCTTACCTCCTTCAGCCTTCTGTTACTGTTTTCTGTCTGCATTCCCAAATAATGTTGGAAATGTAGGGCTGGAAGGTACCTTGAGAGGTCATTAAGTCCAGCCCCCTGCATTAAGGCAAAATCCAGTTCTAGGTTCAAAATCCAAAACTTTCTGTACTCTACCAACGTACAGTTTTGTATTTTGAACTACTTGACTCTGTTTGTGAAATATGACTTCCTTACCTACGGTAAATCTTTGAATTTTACTGAAAAGCTACCTCATCAGGAACAGGCCCCATTACAGGCTATCCTAGAGGAAGGGAAACTGGTGGTGAGGACTATGCAGCATGCCATGATTGATGCATCAGACATCTCCTGTACAATGGCTTTGGAGATCATCATGTGCAAAGAGTCCTGGTTACATTCCTCTGGCTTCCCAAAGGAGATCCAGACCACCACAGAATATCTTTGCTTTGATGAGTCTCACCTCTTTAGTCAGAAGACTGATCACTGTCTTCAATCCCTCAAGGACTGTTGGGCCACCCTCCAGTTGCTGGGCTTCTACACATAGTTGCCCAAGTGCAAACTTTACTGTCCATCTCTGACTCATCAGTTCAGAACTTCCTAATTTTTCCAACAAAAGTCCTATGAGCCTCCTCACAAACAGCAGAGGACCCAACGACCCTTTCCCTCTGTGGTTCATCATCGTCACAACCTCCTGCATCTCACACTAAATCATCTCAGAAATGCTATTTCTGAGTCCACTCAATGAGCTGCCAACCACCGTGCCTTACTCTGTGCTCCCGGCACACACCCTTAGGTATGCATCTAGCATTCTTCTTGCCAGCTTGGAGTGTGATAAAAGAAAAGTGGGTTCTGGGTGCCATTCGACATGGCTATAGATCAAGTTTCACATGCTGCCTTGTCCACATCTTCTGCCCTGACCCCGCGTCAGGGATCGCTCTCGCAACAGTATCCTTGCCCTAGAAATGGATTCTCTACTGCAGAGGGGCACAATAGAACCTCTTCCCAAGGCCCATCAGGGAGCAGGGTTCCATTCAACTTATTTCTTGGTCCCCAAGAGGACAGGTGGGTTGCAGCTGATCCTAGACCTTAATTGTCTCAACCATTTCACAAAAAAGCCAAAGTTTTATATGGTCACTCTGGCGGCCATCATTCCTTCCCTAGAAAGAGGCATGTGGTTTACAGCTCTTGATATGCAGGACACTTACTTTCATGTAAGAACTCACTGAACATTTTGTGTTTTGCCATGTTGGTTTTCCAACAGGTGTCTGCGTAGTTTAAGTCCCCCATTAATAGTAGGCCTTGTGTTTTGGATAATTCTGTTGTTTTATTTTAGAAATGCCTCATCCGCAACCTCCTCCTGATTTAGTAGTCTATAGTAGACCCCTTACCATGATGTCTCCCCTATTTTTTCCTTTTTTATCTTCACTCGGTGACTTTCAGCTGATCGGCCTCTCACCTCCATCTGGAACTTAGAACAAGATTGTGTACTGATGTATAATGTAACACTTCCTCCCTTTGTTCCCTGCCTGTCCTTTCTAAACAAGCTATATATCTATAACAATATTCCAGTCATGAGATTTGTCTCCTGAATCTCTTGTTGCCCCTGTGACCCTGTTGTAAATGTCCATGTCCCCCTCCCCATCCTTCCAACATCTAGCTCTCTTTTAAGGTTGCCTTTTTTATGCTTACTGGTGAGCTTTTGTCACCTGCCCCTTCTAAACCTAGTTTAAAGCCCAAGTTGATGCATGATGATGCTGTTCACCTTCTTGTCCAAATTCTAAATCGCAGACCTACTCACATCAAAATAATACTTTAACTCTTCCAGTAAAATTGTCTGTAGGATCACTAGACCTTTTAAATTTTATTGAACCCCTTCCATATTGGTTTGTTATTAAAGTCAAATTTACTCACTACTCCTTTTGTGTGGCAGTTTAATCCACCTCTGACCTCTAGCAGAGTGCTACTCTCATCCATGACCACCAACTCTACGAGCTCATTTCTAAAGCACTCCTCCTCTTCCATAGGTCTTCCGTGTTGCCTAGCATATGCTGACATCCCACATATAACCCTGCTGTCTGTCGTCAACCTTACTGCCATCAGTTAGTCTCCTTTAGAATCATAGAATGTTAGAGTTGGAAGGGACCTTAGGAGGTCATCTAGTCCAACCCCCTGCTCAAAGCAGGACTATCCTCAGCTAAATCATCCCAGTGAGGGTTTTGTCAATCTACCCCCTCTTCCAGATCATTAATGAAGATGTTGAACAAAATCGGCCCCAGGACTGAGCCCTGGGGCACTCCACTTGTGACCGACTGCCAGCTAGACATGGAGCCATTGATCACTACTAATTGAGCCCTTTGCTCTAGTCAATTCTGTCTCCATTTTGTAGCCAATTCATCCAACCCATACTTTTTTAACTTGCTGATAAGAATACTGTGGGCATGATACTCTGAGCAATCTCTGGGCTCACAATTATGACAGCTGCCCCATTCATTTTCTCTCTTCCTCCAGACCAAGCTATTTTAAATTCATCTTTAAAGATTTTACTGTTGCCTTCACACCACCTAGCTTCCTGCAGACATAGTATATGAATTTTCCTTTTAGCTGCTGCCTCCACCACATCCCCTGATCAACCTGTAAGTTAACCTACATTCCAGGTTGCCGTTCCTAGATCTTTTCTAGGCACCAGCAACAAATGGACAGACAGCATGTCAGTTACCCCAAATGCCATAGCATGTCTTAAGTGACTCCTGTGCAAAGAATTCATGATATATACAAAGAAGTTAGTCATTAACTAATCTTCTGGCACTGCCCCACTTTGTTAACCCTGTGGTGATTTTTTTCTTTTGGAGTTTACCTTCTGCTAGATCAGCTGCCATCCAAAACTTCCCAGCCTTATCCACCCAAATTTGAGAGAGATTTCTTGCTCTCAGGGCAAAAGCTGCCGTCCTCTAAGTGTTCCTTCACAGTGTCATACTGGTGAAGGAGGTCCAATAGAAGGAGTGGTGGGTAAATTTGGCTTTGGTTAAAAAAAAATGTGGAAGGAGAGAAGTGGGTTGAATGGTATTTGTTTAATGGGTTTCAGTGGTGAATACATTATTTGAAAAGAGAATAGCGTGACATTCTGCAGTGACATTCTGCAGTAGAAAAAGTAAGGGGTGGTCTATGTTTTGATAAGAAGAGAACATAAGAAAATGGTGAAAGACATAAAGGTTATACCAAGTGAATATGTGGCAGAACAACATAAAGTATTTAATAGCTAAAATCCAACTGCAACCTGAGAAAACAGGAAAGATGATGAAATAGAGAAAGAAATTGCATTGGTGGTTATGAAAGGGGGGAGAAAGGAAAAGTTCTGCCAATAATTAAAGAAAGGCTTTTGTGCTTTGTCAATGACAATGAAGTCAGTGGAGGAAACTTAAAGAATGTTTCATTAAGGCAGTGGAAGTAATAATGAAGGACGAGGGGTAAGATGGGGTGCTTTTGGAGAACAAGCTGATGGTGAAGCCTGATGTACAAGACAAGTTTAAAAAAAGAATTATTCGAGAAGTTTGAGAAAGCAGATCATGATAATGAGACAATCAAACATAGAAAAATCATAGAAAAGGAAGGGACCTCGATAGGCATCGACATCTGAAGCAGGGCTAAGTATTGACTAGACCATTCCTGACAAGTGTTTGTCTAACCTGTTCTTATAATCCTCTAATGATGGAGATTCCACAAGCTTCCTAGGTAATTTGTTCGCCGTGTTAAGTCAGCTTCTTAAAAGTCCTTCAGAGAGTTTTGAAGCTGCAAGGTGAAGGAAAATATAGGAGTGGAGCAAACATGATTTTAGGAAAGGAAGGAGTACTATAGATGCACATGAGCTAAATTTGAAAGAAAGATAAATTGAGGGAGTAACTGCTATGTAGCATTTATTGATCTTGAGAAAATATGACTTGGTTCCATGGGAGCTGGTGTTTTGGAGTATTAAGATGGATGGGCAGGGGTCTTCAATAAGTGGAGAGGGTGCAGGATTTGTATCCAGGGTCCAGAGCTAAAGTGGTAACATGCATGGAATTTCAGAGTTTTGAGGTGATAGTGAGATTGAGAAAAGGTAGTGTATTAAGTCAACTTTTCTTCATCCTAGTTGTAGAGTTAATTAGAATTAAGCCTTTGGAGACAGAGATCTAACGTATGCTGACAATCTGGCCATGGTAGCTGACAGCAAAGAGGAATTGGTAAATATGGTATTAGAGTGGGCATCCATGTTTGAAGATCATGATTTGAGGGGGTAAACAAAGAAAAGTGAAATTATGCAAGTCGGAAATGTAAAAGAAGTGCTATTGATTGAAGTTTCAGGAGAGAAGCTGAATCAGAAATATACTTTGGAAGTATACTTAGTGCCATTAGAGAGCCATCTGGGGAATTGAGAAGGAGGAACTAATGTGCATGTGTAGCAGTCAAAAAGATGGCAGAAGTATTGGGATTGGCAAATAAGTCACAAATTTAGGGAAAAGTGAATGCTTTGTGAAAAGTGCATGCTTATGCATTTAACAATTTGTTTTAACAGGCAAATTAATTTAAAAACTGTCAGCACATTTGTCAGAGGCTGGGAAACAATCATAAAATGTGTGATATTGGAGGGAGTACGTTTTTGGGGAGGAGAGTGATTGAGGCTTTGCAAAATAAGAATGTAGTGGTTCTTTACCAGCATATTCAGTGGAATGGACTTTACAGGCACATGTCAACTTAAAAATTACATTTATCTTTATTTGATCTACTATTACAGGATTACTATGACTGAAAGAGATACAAAATATTTTTGTTTCAGTTTACTTCGTGCATTTGGTACCACTGTGTGTAATCATTTTTTCCTGTTTCTTGTATGGGTCCATAAAATGGGCATTGGAACCCAGGGACAAGTGTAGTACCTACAACTACACTTAACAATTTTTTTTAAATTGCTTAGATTCAGGTTCACAATGTCAAAATAGCTTATACACATTATAAATATGTAATTATATTTACATTATAGACTTTGTTCTATGTATATAGTATAAATTGTTTTGAACTTTTTATTAGTCATAAAATACTATGTATCTGTTTTCCTACAGCTGTGTGTATGTTCAATTTGTTTTAAATACTAAGGTTTTCGTTAAGGTAAAAAAACCCAAACAAATTGCATAGCTCAGTAAACTGGGCTGTGTATACTTGCAGAACATGAATTAGAACTATAATAGATCTGAAGGAATCTGAAAAAGGCAAGGATGCCAGTACTGATATAGCTTCACTACCAGCAGCATCCTCTGAAAAATAAGTAAATCCGTAGTACTGCCTCATCTTGTATTTATTTCTACCCTTTTAGCCCGGCAGATACTATTCAGTGTTTTCTTCATTGCTCTTTACATGCCAACCTCAGTTAGCCCTCTGTCTTTCAGAGACAACTTTTTAATCACTTTCATTTTATAAGCAAATGTTGTTTAGAACTCCTTTTCTAAACTTGCCTATTGAATGTCAACTGTTCGCTTTCATTTGCTGCAATTAAGTTCATGTGCATGCAGTTTTTGAGTTGAAGTAATCTGCAGTTTCTCAGACGAATTTGACAGTCTCATTGTATTCTTTCAGAATAGATCAAACTAGGTAGCTCTTGTCAAGCCTCTCTTTCAGTTTACTGGCTCAGTACAACTGTTTGTCATCACATATTTATGTAGGGGACAATCTGAATTTGTAACACCCCTTTTGCCATTGTTGTAATACACTAGTGCAGCAGTCCTCAAACGGTGGCTCAGGACCCTGTTTTAACGGGGTTGCCAGAGCTGGTGTTAGACTTTCTGGGGCCTGAAGCTGAAGCCTAAGCCACATTGCTTGGGTCTGGAGCCAAAGTCTGAGCCCCACCATCCAGGCCAGAAGCTGAAGCCCAAAGGCTTCAGCCCTGGTTGGGGAGCTCAGACTACCACTTTGGTTTCAGCCAGGTTACAGCTCCCTTGGCCTAAGGCATCAGATCTTCTGCCCAGGGCAGTGTGGCTCAGGTTCAGGCTTCGTTTCCCTCTCCTAGGGTCAGTTAGTAACTTTGTTGACTGAAGGGGGTCACAGTACAATGAAATTTGAGAACTGTTGCATTAGTGCTTTCCTGCCCTGAAGAGCCATGTTCTTTAGTCTGTGACCAAAAACAAAATTGCCTTTCCTTAGTCTTTGAGTACTTCACTATAAACAGAGCTAAACATCTCATCACCTCTCATAATGTCTCCATTATTTTAAGTACTGGGAAAGCTTTCTGGGTTGTGGAGTGCTTCAGTTTTCTTTCTGAGAGTTCTGTAAATCAATGTTTTACATAGTTAAGCACTTTCCAAAGTTTTTGTTGCACAACGTTCTGAATGTTCTGAAAAGTCAGGGCCTGGGAACCCCAAATTAGTGGACACTTCTGACCAGAATCTTTGTACCTCTGTTCCTCATTTGTAAAATGGAGATAACCTTACCTCACAGGAGTGTTGTGAACATAAATTTATTGTTTGTAATGCACTCAGATACTCTGGTGATGGGTGTTTTAAAAATAGAGGAAATTCTGAACTCTTTATTCAGAGCAGGTTATGAAGAGCGTGCAGTAAATAAAGAATGGGGCCATCCAGTGAATTTATGTGAATAAAAAGAAATGTTGAATAGCTTCCAATTTAGTGAGTATTGTCTGTCCTGTGCATTCATGAATATCTATTTAAATTATTAATACAATCATCTGGTAAAGCTACCCCACAACCTATAAAGAAATCCTAACTCATATTTTTCTTGTTCTGGTGTGCCGCTCATCAATGGTTTTCAACTTCTAGGATTGGTACCGGCCTTTAAAGAACCTTTAATTCATGTTCTGCAAGCTGTACGTGGGGAAGGAAATGTGGGCAGGATTGGTTCAGATGGAGGGATTTACGCTAGGGCTCTCTCTGCCTGTTCTGAACCCAGACCTTTAGTATTACAACAGTCTCTGGATACTAGGTGGAGTATAAGAGAGGAAAATTTAGTTCATCCTCAGGATAAATTTGGAACCACTCAGCCATTGAGTGCAAGTTTAAAACATTGAGTGTGGAGAACTTCTACCATTGCATCACTCATGCAATTGTCTGAGACCGTAGCTCCTCAAGTATCCCTAGGCAGGCCAGAACTAATTAGTGAAATTTGTTTTAGGGTTTTTATATTGGTGCACTGTATCGTCTGAGGACCTCCCAGGTTACTTAGGTTGGCAAAGGGAGGTAGCCAATGGTCTTGTTTGAGATTAATGCTCTTTTTTTCTTGTTCTTTTCTTTTGTGGGGTGAAAAGTATAAATGTAATTCTGGTTTTGGTGGAAAAGTTTAATCAGGAGGGTGATGTTTCATGCTGAGCTAAAGGTGGTCAAACTCTGTCATTCTTACCTTTTTTGAAAGTTCGTTCCGCATCTGGATCCCCTAGACTGAGGCTGCCTTGTCTTTGAATTGCATGTTTTGTTCTGAGCGTTATAATTTCTGTTGTCCCTGAGGAATGCATCTGTGATGGCAGTTTATTGAAGCGCATGCATTCTTCATCATCGCTAGGATCTGATCTATTAATGGCCTTAAAGATCAGGACCAAGGCTTTGAACTGATAAAGGAAAACTTGGAGACAATTGAGGGACCAGAGCATGGTAATGATGCACTCACAGTGTCTTAATTTATAAAGAGGTGGGCAGCCCCTTTGTAAATCAGCTGCAGCCTGTCCATTATTTTTACATCATTTCAGATACAGCAAATTACTGTAATCCACTCTGGACGTAACGTGCTCAGAATACCATGATCAGGTCCTTTTATAGGAGGAAAGAGCAAAGCTTGCTAATACAATGGAGATAAAAAGCGGCCTTCTTTATCACTGATGGTACCAAATCATCCAGGCTCGGTCATGAGGCAGAAAAAACCCAAGGCTTTACCCACTTTGTCAAACTGTCTTCAAAGAGAGGAGAGTGTCCCAGGTAGTTTATAGAAAAAGCATCAGCTGCTGTTTTTTAATTTATAAGCCTAGAAAAGTATAGGACATAATTGAGACAGTGTCCCACAACCAGTGACATATTACTACAGTTAATATCAGCACAGGTGTTAGAGCTATTGTTCCTTCAATATAAATGAGATCTGCTGGCAAACCTCATGTTTGCTTGTGCTCTCTCACTATATTTAATTAATTTCATTTACCTGTTGAAGAGAAAGATAAACAATGGTTAAGATGAGCAATTACAGTTACCGCTGTGGATCCTGAATAGAAATAACTTGAGTTGTTGAAGTGTAGTGCTGTCTGCTCCTGTCTGTGTGTCTTCTTGTCTACTATATAATAATTCAAACTGTGGAGATGTATCTATAACCATGAAGATATGGTTTTTCAGTGATGCCACATATACCTTGTCTGAAGCCCAGCTGAGAGGCATCCAGAATGTTAGCACATGCCACTTTCTCACTGATTATTGTCTGAGGTGGGAGATAAGGTCATAGCGGCAGAGGTCTTCTGAATCAGATGTTCTGTTTGTGAGGAGGGGTAAAGTTAGTTTTTTGGGGAGATTGGCAGGCTTGTTTCTCTGAAAGAAGTCTTGATCCTTCCTTTTAGGAGTGGAAGGCGTTAATAGTTTCCATAAGGAGCTTTTCCCAGCCAGCACAGTTTTTTAAATTGTTTCACATGTGGTGGGTCTGATCTTTTTCAGAGTTTCTTGAGCTTCACCAATGTGATGGAGCCAAACCCTGGGAATGGGTGATGTAGTTTGGTCAAGTAGTTCTAATCTACCTGCATTTCAGTAAGACATTATACAGTTCCACATAGGAAATTATTAGTTGGATTAATACGAGAATCGAAAGGCTGGTAAGGAACTGTTTAAAGGAGTGACTGCAATGGTCATGCTGAAAGGAGAACTGTCAGGCTGGAGAGGGTTACTAATGGAATTCCTCAAGGATCAGTCTTGGGGCCAATCTTATTTAACATTTTCTTCTTCTTTGAGTGTTTGCTCATCTCCATTCCATGTTAGGTGTGTGCATGGTTGATTGTGGGATGACTGTGGTGCCATGTGATGCAGCCATGGAAAAAGCTAGTACAATTCTAGGATGCACCAGACAAGGTATTTCCAGTAGAGCTAGGAAAGTTTTTTTTACTATTATACAAGCTCATCTGGAATACTGTGTGCAATTTTAGTTTCCCTTTTTAGAGAAAGATGACTGCAAAATGGAACAGGTGCAGAGAAGGGCTACTAGGATGATCAGAGGAATGGAGAAGACTCAAAGAGCTTGGCTTGTTTAGCCTACCAAAAGAAGGCAGAAGGGAGATCTTATTGCTCTCTATAAATACATCAGACAGATGAATACCAGGGAAAGAAAGAAGTTAAATGCCATTGTTGGCACAAGAACAAATGGTTATAAACTGGCCATCAGTAAGTTTTTTGGGCTTGAAATGAGATGCAGGTTTCTGACCATCAAAGAAGTGAAGTTCTGGAACAGCCATCCAAGGGGAATAGCAGGGCCCAAAAACCTAACTTGTTTCAAGACTGAGATGGTTGCCTATAGTGGTATATGGCTCATCTGCAACTGCTGTTAGCAAATATCTAATGACTGGAGATGGAACACTAGATGAGCAAGGCTCTGAGTTACTACAGAAAATTCTTTCCCACAGGTCTGGCTGGAGGGTCTCGCCCATATGCTTAGGGTCTAATTGATTGACATATTGGGATTGGGTGGTAGGTTGGCAGAAACCCTGGGGCTTTTTTGCCTTCCTCTACAACATCAGGTGCTAGTCACTTGATTGCTTCCCCAGTAACATGAAGAAAAGGCCCCAATTTTCATTAAGATGGCTGGTGACTGGCCCAAAAGAGTAGAATATTTGTGGTTTCTCCCATACTGGAAATTGGGTCCAGATTGCATTTGGCTAAGTGAGAGAGTTGGAGATGGTCTGAAAGCATCCAGTGGTTCCTGTGTGAACTAAAAGATCATGCAATAATACTGGTGTTACGTATGTGTAAATTGAGGTTGCTGAGTATGATGGTCTTTGGGGTTCAGAACCATGTTGGCCAGCAGATCCATTATGTTCTTCCAGAAAGTTTCCAGGATTTTTATCCAGAGAGTCTAGACCACTAAGACTCCTGGATGTTGGTTTTTTTTTTTTTTTTGTCCTTTGCCTCATGTATCAGATGAGTGCACTCAATTGTTTACAGTTTCTGCAGTGCAGTATTCCCTGCATCTGTTGTTAAAGGGATTAGCACTGCTAATCTGTCTACTTATTTTTTCTTTCTAACTTATTATTGGCTCTTTCTTGGGTTTCAGGATATTGTAATTGCTACTTAAGGATTAGCTGTGCTAGGGTAGGGTTGGAAGTGTCATTGAGCCAGGTCTATGTTGCAGGCAAGGTCAGGTGTTAAGAATCAGATCGTGAACAGTGTCTGTTTTTGTTGATGACTGACCTTATATTCACCAGTAGAAGCCTGAGGTTCTCTCAGGTTCTCTGTGTCTCCATCCCAGTGAGAGCAGGAATCGGTAAAGGTAGGAACAATTGGGTTCTAGATTCTTCAGAATGACTTGCGTTCCAGTTTATAAAATTCCAAGTGTTTGACATCGTTATGCTGGCCTCTCGTGGAAAAGATTTGCCTGATGGAATTACTCTATTGAACCAAACACAAAAATGTGCAATGTGTATGTGGAATTGTTCCAGCCTGGTTAATGTGGGCTGCATCAAACCTGGAAGAGTCTAGAGCTGAAGTTGATACAGAGTGCGATTGGCTACCTATTAAATGGTGCTTCACAATGAGAATACATACAGCAGCACTGGTATTCAATCAACTAGTTTCCTTTTGACTTCCATGTTGTATTTAAATTGTTTAACATGCAGAGTCCTAAATGTAATGGAACTTGGCCACCTGAGAAATCTGTGTGTCAGTGTTATTACTGCAGCTGTCATCTTTAATGAAGTTTGGGTGAGGTATCGCTTTAAGTGGGTGACGACTACTAATGTGGCATTCTGTTAGTGGTCTTTTCTGGTAGTTATTTTACTTCTAGATCATCGGAACATGGTTTTGTTAACCTTCTAGGTGTGCTGCATATCTTTTAGCATGTCAGGTTTTTATTTCAGCAGGGAGCATGAGACCAGGATCCTTTTCTGATGTCTTTTTAATCTCATGATCTGATGTTTACTTAATAGCCAGTCCCATTGATTTGCAGAGTGTTCTGCAAGATGAGAAAGGACTTGCCCAAACTATATTGATGGCTCTGTTGTGCTTGAGACAGTTTTGGTTCCTGAGCAGCCTGAACCTGTTGATCAGCCAACCAAGGACTTTGCCTATGCTTCCGGATCTGCTATTGCAAAACGAAGGGAAGATCCTGCACCCAGGTCTGAAGTCCCTTCATCACACAGTTGGGCTGTTGGATGGGTATTGGACGTAGAGCAGTCATGCTCTTTACCTGTCCAGAATATTTTAATGAACAGTAGGAAGTCTCTACAAGACAGGCTTACCTGGAGAAATGGATAAGGTTTTCCTGCTGGTGTCATCAGAAGTCTCTGATTCGACAAGAAGCTTTGTGGAAGATCTTAGACTGCTTTCTGGGCTTGAAGCTGACAAACCTGTTGCTCAGCTCAGTGAAAGTCCATCTGGCAGCTCTTTCTGCACACTATCTGCCAATAGAAAGTCACAGTGTTTCTTGTCACCCAACTGTAATCAGGTTTTGAAGAGTTTGGTTAAGGTGTTTCCACCTGGTAAAAAACCAGTCCCCCCATGGGATCTTAACTGAGTGCTTTTGGCCATGATTGGGCCACTGTTGAGTTCATGGCAACATGTTCCCTGTTACTTTTCAATGAAAACATCTTTTCTGGTTGCCTTTATATCTGTGACGATGATAGAGAG
Organism: Mesoclemmys tuberculata; assembly: GCA_007922155.1. NCBI lineage: Eukaryota > Metazoa > Chordata > Testudines > Chelidae > Mesoclemmys > Mesoclemmys tuberculata. Next base: position 34,463,997 of record ML675610.1, read on the forward strand.
AGATCCAAGCATTGATGGCTGACCTTCCTTGTACTGTTTGGTACCCAGACAAGGTGTTTGTATGGGCACATCCTAAATTCTGGGTTCCATGTATTTCATGATTCCACAACTGTGGTGGTCTCTGAATTTACTCTCTTTCATAGAGTTGTGCTCTCAAACCTGAGGTGTTCAAAAAAAAAAAAAAAAAAGTTAAATCCTTTTAGTTTCTGTCCTCCAGGGTTGAGGAGAAAACCTTGAACCGAGTGCAAACCATGAAGTGACCTCTGCAGAGTACCTGAAACAGTAGCTCTTAAAAAGAGTAAACTCAATTAGGGCTCTGACTCTGTGATGCGTAGGAGTTGGCATTTTTCAAGGTGTTATAGAACTCAACATTTTGGCCACAGAATTTGCCATTTTGCTGCAATGAGACATCCATCTTTGTGTTTCTGTCTTCCTGCCCTGCATTTGCCTCTCGCACTTCAGCTTTCCCTGCCTGAAAGGTCACTAAGTGGGTTGTAGTGCATGCTTCCTGGTGGAGCTGTGCAGTAGGGTTCAGGGAATGAGAGCTAGAGTTCAGCCTTTAGCCAGGGAATGTCAGATCCAGAAATGTAGATTAGTAAACCAGCCTGTTCGTAGAAAAGCAGAGCATCTGAGACCCAGAGGGAAGTGAGGTGCTGAATCTGGATACAAGTTATCTCCTTCCTTGGCAGGAGGTTTTAAGGGGAGGAAGTTTTTTTTGTCAAGCCGCCTAGACAACAAAGTCTGGGGTCTGTAGCTGGCCTGTTTGGAAATCATAGCAAAAATTCCCATCTTTGAAAATAATCACTGACATATTTTATCAATATTTTTAGTTCTGAACCATAGATAAGGGTGTGTGTGAATGGGAGTTAAGGTAACAGTTCTCTCTCAGTGAATGTACAGCCACAGTACCTCAGAGGCTCTCAAGCTGAAGCTGTCTCAGTATAAATGAGAGGGAGCATTCTTTGAGGGCCTTTGTTTTGGAATTTGCTTCCCACTTTGGTCTGCCAGAGTCCAAATTTGTTAACTTGTGGGCACATTGCAAAACCCATCTTCTGTCTCTTTTTTGATGTCAAAGATTGGGTAGACTGCAAGGGATACAATGTGGGCAGTCCTTAGCTCATTTAGTTATTTTAATTTTTAATATAGGCCTCTAGAGGTTCCTTGAGTTGCATTCCAGAAATTTCGATAAATAAAAAATGGTGGTAGACTAAATTATTGCTGCTAAAGCGTCCAAGGGTTATTGCTGCAGTATTTGGTCCCTTTGTGTTGCAGCATACAGAGGGCTCTGTATTTATCCTCTATTTTAAATAGTGTCCAAGACATTTATAATCATTGTTTAAATGACTCTGCAATTTAAAATTTTTCTAGTTTCCCAAGTATTGTGTATAAGCATAATTCAAAAAGTTCTCTTTGGGGTATCTCCTTTGACATAGTCATAGGCTTTTGGAGTACTACATTATGCAGCTATGTCCATAATTTAAAAAAAAAAAAACTCAACATGAGAAAAACTTGTTTTAACAGAGACAACTTTCCAATATCCGCCTGTTCAAGAATTTTAATGAAACTTTTTTTTAATGTGTGCATTATCTTGGAAAGAACTGTTGTCTAGTGTTCAGAATTGAAGACTTGCCTACATTAGGAAATTGGAGAGGGGAGGAAAAATCCCAGTGGTGGTACCACTAGCTCCTCATCAGCAAAAGAACTGGTATAGACAAGGTTTCTTCATCTGACCCATTTTAACCAAATTGTCAATTAAAACTGCTTTTTAGCAAGTTGAACATAGCAGTAAATATGTGAGAACTCACCAGTACCTCATCTATGCTAGTGCTTCTACTTAAAACTAGTTTAGTTTTAAAATATTGTTTTCCAGGTGTTTTGCCTAGAGCTTGGCAAAAACTGATTTTTGGTTTGCTAGTAGTTCTGGAGAAAAAAAAATCGTTCAGGTTGACCCAAAAAACAAAATTCAGAAAAAATTAAGGCAAATCAAAAAAGTTACATTTGGAACATTTTTTTCAGCTTATAATGTTCTGTTTTCAGCATTTTTAAAGGGCTAGAATCACAAAACGGGGGTAATGGCTGTGTCCTTCTTTTAACTTTTAGCTCAGTTAGTTAGGACACTTACCTGGAATGTGGGAGACCTGGTTTCACTTCTCCACTTGCCTTATAATGGAACAGGTCTAATCCTACATGTCTGAGTCTCCATTCTTTTTTTGTGGCTCTGCAATGTTTTACTTTCGTTCACATTTATTTTTTGTCCCTTACTGCTGTGTGAAAGACTCTCACAGTCCAGGAGAAATGAAATGATGAAACTGATTGTACAGAAAGATCTCTCATGGTATAAAATAAAGAGAAAAACCACTTCTAATCTCTTCTTAGTTATAATTTTAGACGTCACTTGGAAAACTAGGAGATAAACAATTTTTCTAACACATTAGTTTTTAGTTTGTCACTTTAATATATCTCTGTGCCACAACTTTCCCATTTGTAAAATGGGGAGTAATGCTTTTTATTCACCTTTGTGCACTTTAAGATCTCTGGATTAAAGCTGCTGTATATGTGCAAAATTATTTTATCCAGTGTTATTTATTTTATGGCCTTGGAAATGGAGGTCAGCTGGTAGAAATACCAGGAGGATGTAAACGTTATACTAAAATCTTGTATTACTTTTCTAGGAGGAGAGACTTCAGCATGCAAACCTTCATCTGTTCGGCTTGCACCGTCATTTTCATTCCATGCTGCTGGCCTTCAGATGGCTGGACAGATGTCCCATTCACATCAGCAGTACAGCGATCGTCGGCAGCAGAACATAAATGACCAACAGGTTTCTGCCTTATCCTATACTGACCAGATTCAACAACCTCTAACCAACCAGGTACGTGATACCAGGAGAGAGACTTTTCAGTTTTAAGAATAGTGCTTTTTTCCCTAAATATTTTGGGACGTTTAAGCTATAACTTTAAAAAAAAATTAGAAACATTTATAATTACAAGGTTCAGATTGAATGCACCTAGATCAAAACATTTTTTTATTTTTTTTTTAAATTCAGAAACACTGTTGCTCCTTTGTAAGAGGCTTCAGAAGACAATCTTTTGGCAGTGAAATAAATACTTGTCTTATTTGTAAATGAAAATATTCTATTCTAACCTTTCTTGATACGGAAAGGGAGTAAAGTAAACTTAGGTGAATTTATGGCTATTAAAGATGAGTCTAATGGTAATCGTGATAAACGTAAATTGAAGCCAAAGTTTGATTGCTTTATTTTTGTAAAGAGGAAAAATGTTACAGGGGAGAATTTTATAGGTAACTTTGGATTGTAAAGCTATTGTACAAAACTTTGTATTGAACTTGATTTCAAAACAATAATACAAATATATACTATTGCTGGGACTTTTTCACTTCTCCTCTCCCACATAAGAGTTGTGCACTCTCCGTACATCAGCTCTTATATTGGATAGGTGAAGTGAACATATTTGGGGAGCAGGAGGAATACAAGTGGTGCTGCTTCGCTTACACCACAAACCTCCCTTCCATAGTGTCATTGGGCTATGGAAGCAGCTCTCCACTTCTGCTGGCTAGATTACCCTCTTGCTGTCCCTGAGAGCATTTCTCTATAGTTTCCCACTTAAAAGCAGTAGGAAAGCTGACAGCTTATTTAAAGGGGATAGTTTAGCAGTGCTCTCTGCTTACACCCAGATTGATTGACTTTGGATTTATGGAGTCTTTCAGTTCTACCTTCAAAGTGACCCCAACCTAAGAAAAGGGAATGCTGCTGCTGCTCCCAGATGCAAATAATTTCCCACCCCTCTCCCAACCACCTTGGATGTTCTGCAGTACTCTCATGAGAGCTTTTACCAGTACTCCCAAATGTATTGCTCTGTGGAAAAGCAAGACAAAAGGAAAGGGACTACAGAAGAGATTAGAGAAGATGAGGATGATCAGGATCAGCCCTAAGAAATGCAGGATCCTCAGGCATGTAGGAGAAAAAGGGAAGCTCAGGCTGTTCAAGTGGAAAGATTTATCAGACTTAACTTTCAGGATTGCTCAGCCTCCTGAAAATTAGAAATGGAAGAGCTAGCTGATCTGGTTCCCAGAGATCCCATCCTGCCTAGTTCATATAGGTCCCAGAAAACCTTACATGTTAAAAACAAGACATGATGGCTCAAGAGTGGGGAATCTCCATTAAGAAGTTGTCTGCACACAGGCTTGTAAAGATCCTATGTCTGCCAACAGAGGAAAAAATGCCAAGATCTAACTGTCCATCAATGGATATAGCCACCTCAAGAGTGGCAAAGGAGAGTGACAGTACGTATCAGAAGCCATGTTTTCCTTTTAAAACAGCTGCTTAAGAGAAAAGTCAAGTTTAGTGTTAAACGAGTGTTTAGTTCAGGAACTCTGCACGGGTCACTGTATGTGATTTATCCTTCCAGGGTAGTGTTTGAGTGAATTCACAATTCTCTAATTGCTAAGGATTCTCTAATGCTAAGGATGAACAGATGGTGCTGACTGAAGTGCTGACCTTGTTGGGAGTTGTGGTGTTTTTGATGGCAGATGCCACGTACAACATGAGCAGGACCACCTTAGGAGCCAGAGTGGTCTTCATAACAATAAAGAGGTCCCTGAGGGCTGAAGCAGTAGTCAACTGATTAGATAGCCAAGGCCAGCCTAGCTCCTCTACCCTTTAGGAGAGCAATCCTGCTTGGCAAAGAGCTCCAGAAACTATAGAAGTCTTTCACAGATAGGAAAAACCCAGAACTCCCACAGTAAAGGCCATGCAGACATTGGCACAAATCTCATCCTTGCTGGTCTCTTGCCTCTCTAAATCTACCTCTATCAACCAGGGAAAATAATACCTTTGCCAGGCTTCTTTTTGAGGAGAATATATAATTACTTATGTACCTTTAAAGAAGAACACAAGACTGCCAGGCAATCAGCATGAAAGTATGCAGACGCGAACCACACTTCTGCTACTTGCTAAGTGCATAGACCAGCACCACTTTGGATCCTTGGGCACTGCATGCAGTAACCTGAGGCTGTTGAAGAGAGCCCCACTCCAAAAGCATTTTTAGCTAGTCATCTTATACCAGAGTCAAAAAGAGGCATGGGATACAAGACTGTAGAGAACCTGCAGGATTTGTAACAAGCCCCCAAATCATTATAGTTTCCTAGATTCTAATGGGATTTGAGGATTTATTCCATGTACTTCAGGTTTCCCAAGAGCAGTGCCCAGTTTTGGACCTGTGTTTGGCACTAGTGCGACTGCGGCTTGGATACCATGTCACGTTCTGGGGTGTACGGTTCAAGAAAGATGTTGATAAATTGGAGAGGGTTCAGAGAGTAGCCATGAAATGATTAAAATATTGGAAAATATCCATTATAATAAACAGATTTTGCTCTTTGAGGCTATCTGAACAAAGAGAAAGTTAAGAAGTGATTTGATCACAATTCATAACTACATAGAAAACACAAATTTGATGTTAAAGAGCTCTTCAGTCTAGCAGATAAAAGTATTACAAATAAAAATGACTGGAAGTTGATGTTAGACAAATTCAGGCTAAAATAAAACACAAGCATTTAACAGTGATTGTAATTAACCATTGGAACAATTTTACCAGAGGATGTGATGGATTCTCTGTCACTGGAAATTTTAAAGTCAAGATTGGATGTTCTAAAAGTTATGTTTTAGTTCAAACAGAAATTAATTTCAGGGAAGTTCTAAGGCCTGTGTTACAGAGGAAGTTAACCTGGATTATTGCAATCATTCCATCTGGCCTGAATCTATGAAAATAAATTCCTCTTTACATGACTCAAGAAAGTTCTTATCTGAAGTTAGGGAGTCAGTCAGTCCATTCAGCAATTTGTCTGTTCCTTGGATCTTCTAGATGCCTATCTATGCATCTCAATTTGGCATCACGTCAGTGAATATTTTACACAATATTTGGGGCACTTTCGTCAATATCAAGCTTTTCCAAAATGGGACCTAGGTATGTACTGTGACTGGGATGAATTTTGTGTGAGCCAAAACAGGCTCCAATATGTAGAGCCAAGGTAGGATCATCTTCACAATGTCAACAGCTGATCTGTCTGTGAGACTAGTTTAGCACTAAAGCAGATAAAGCCTTAATTCAGGGCAGGAGCCTGAAGCAGCAAAACCAATTGCCAGCCCTGCTGCAACTGTAGATGCTGTTCTCCTGGGATTATCTGTGAATGCTGGGATCTGTGGCAATATGCTTGGTGATTGTTCCCTGGACCTATTTCCACGTAAGAGTGCTACCATGTTTTCTGCTCTCAAACTGAGAAGCAGAATCAAAGAACTCCAGGATACATCAACTGTTCTCAGCATTCAGAATGGCTCTAAGGTGGTGGCTGGACAGCACAAATCAGAAGGGTTCCTCCTTGGGTTGCCCCTGGTAGTTGGCTGCTTATGGATACAAGTTTGTTTGGATGGGGAAGTAAACTAAGACAGACAGGAGAAATTGTCCACAAGGGAAAAGAGATTGTAAATCAGCCATCTAAAAATTAAGGCTGTTAAGACTCCTCTTCTGTTAACATCGTAGTCTGGAGTTCCTTTCCTCTTGTCCAGTCTGGCTTCCGCCCCTTGCACTCTACTGAAATGGCTCTTATCAAAGTCTCTAATGACCTCTTTCTAGCCAAAGCTCAGAACCAGTACTCCATCCTCATCTTCCTTGACCTGTCAGCCACCTTTGACACAGTTGACTGTGCTCTTCTAGAAATCTTCTCCTCCCTTGTTTTCATGTGACTCTATCCTCTTCTGGTTCTCCTATGTCTCTATTCTCTCCTTCAGAATGTCCTTATGAAGCTCCTCCTTATCACCCTCTAGATTTCTGAGTGGGTTCCACAGGGTTCTGTCCTTGGTCCCCTTGTCTTCTCCGTCTATATCTTATCTCTTAAATAATCTCATTCTAAAACACAAATTCAACTACCATCTCTGAGCTAATAGCTCACATGTCTACCCCCCTACTACAGACCTGTCTTCTTCTGTCCAGACTAAAATTTCTTTCTCTCTGACATTTTCTTGTGGATGTCTAGACATCATCTCAAGCTCAACTTGGCTAAAATAGTGCTTTGTAATTTTTCTCTCCAAGCCTTTTCCATTTTTTCCTTTCTCAATCACTGTGGAAAAACACCACCATCCTGCCGGTTACTCAGGCCCATAACAACTTGGGTGCTTTCTTTCACTTGGACCTTTTAGGTCCTCGCTTTGAGGATAAGTCTTGCAGATTATCTCTGCATACCACCTCTAAAATATGACTTTTCCTGTCCAGCTGCAGTTTAAATTCTCATCCAGGCTTCCATCTTCTCACATCTTGATCACTGCAACATTCTTTTCTCTAGCCTTGACAATAGCAATCTTGTGTTGCTGATACTCATTCAGAATGCTGCTGCAAAGATCATTTTTCTATTCCTTTGTTTTGACCATGTTTTCCTTGTTTGCATCCCTCCATTGGATCCCTCTTCATAATCATATCAAATGTAAGCTTCTTCTCTTCACTTTCAAAGTCCTTCATGGCATAGTCCCACCCTACTTATTATTTCTCATTTTCTGTTGAGATGTCAGTTCCCACCTCCAGTTGGCACATGATGCCAGTCTGTATTTGTCAAATTTTCAAACCGGCACCTTTGTGCTTTCTCTCATGCCGCCCTTCATGCTTGTGAGGAGCTCCCAATAAGCGTTCTAAAAACTAACTCATTGTTCTCTTTCAAAATCTTTCTCAAATTCTATCCACGTTGCCTACGAAAAACTTGACAGTGGGTAGTTCACTGGTGTGCTGATGCCACTGCCCATCATGCTGACCAAACTCTTTGTTCTCTTGTACTTCCACATCTGTTGTCTTGTCTTATGCTTTTATAACCTCCTTGGGGAAGGCTTTGTCTTTTGTTCTGTTTGTACAGTACCTAGCACAACAGGATCCTGGCTATGACTGAGGCTCTGAGGTGCTGCAGTAATGTAAATAATAATAATCACAAACTTAATGAGCCCATTTGGATACAGTCAGATATTGTTACCCTGGGCACATACACAAATTGTCAAGGAGGCAAGAATAGCAAGGGCATGGTCAAGAAGCTGCTCATGCCTCTGACTTGGCTAGAAAAAGCATTTGAAAGATGTCACCCACATATAGCAGGGGATCAGAATGACTCAGTAGGATGGCCATGCAGGCAACAGGTATGTATATGAGAGGTGAGAAATCGATTGTAAGATGCTCATTGCAATATGCCAAACATAAGGAGCCCTGTGTATGGACCTGATAGCCGTCAAGATCAGTAGGAAGACAGAGGTATACTTCAGCATATTTAGGGAGCGTAATTTCCTGGGAAATAGATATTCTGCCCCTCCGATGGGTTTTCGCCTCACACTTTACCATCAGTAACTAGATACTATATACCAGTTTCCCAGGCCTGCTACACACTAATGTTTTCTAGTGGCAGATCAAAGATCCAATTCATTGTTTTGGTGCTACCATCTATAACAGCCTCAGGGTTGCATGCAACCCAAGGGAGAATCTTCTTGGATATGATTCCTTGGTTCAACCAGATGTTCTGTAATACTCACACTTGCAACTCTCTAACTCCAAGAAAGTTTTTTTGCTCTGTCATTTCAAGTCTGTATTGGTAAACAGTGTGAGTGGTCTTTCTCTAGCGATTTGTTTGCCATGCCTGGATTATTGGACAAAATTCTAGTTTTACAGGCGCCAACCTCCATCTGCTGGCCAGACTGTGCATTGCACCACTTGCTTCAAGTTCAGTGCCTTGGCTGGTGAATGCAGGTGCTTTTTCTCTGATAAGAGAATTTCTTCAAAATTCCTAAATCTTCGGTATCTTGAACAAGCCAAATTCTTCCTAATTTCAGTAAAATTTTCCATTGGGTTTTGAATAGCTCCTCTCCAAACACAAATGCTTTATTATTATTTCCTCAGACTTTACCAAACCACGGTGGGATAAGTTAAAGCAATCTTTTTTTCGGTTTCCAAACCTCCTCATTTTCCCTGTGTCTTTTCATTTCTAACATTTAGGACTTAAATGTTTTCCACAAAGATCCTGATGTTGGTGGATACCAAAGAGAGCACTCAATTATGTGGTGTACAAGAAAATACAAATTTCTCTAAAAGGGCTTTTATATCTGTTGTCAGTTGTCGCAAGCCCTCTGTGGTTGCCGAAGCTTGTATGACTTACTGTTGGGATCCAGCAAACCAGCAAGAAGAAGAAACAACTTAGATCCAACAAGTTGACTCCGATTTTCATTTATGATATTTTTTATACTACTAGCAACAATTCAAGGCTTATAACTTAGTCACTGTTATGCAGTGATCAAGCTTGGGAGAAGTATTTGTTTCAAAGCTCTGATCACACACTCCACATCTGGGGGAAGTTTAATACAAAGACCTTTCTTTGGCACCAAACTTTTTGGGAAACCATTTAAAAATCTCACCAAGATTCCTCTGAATTCAGCAAAATAATCCTAAACCAAGGCACCTCCATGATTCCAGCTAAAATATCAGGAATTTTCACTTTCCCGGACCTTTCCAGAATAGATCAAGCAGGCATTTATTTTGTGTTGTATGATCTTCTGGTGCTGTTTTCTTCACCATGGGTACTCATATCGCCTGCATTTTTTCCCCCCAGAAAGGTATGTACCCTAAGAATTTAGTAAATTAAAAACAAGGACTTCGGTGTGCAAGGCGTGGAAGTAGATATAGGAATCCTATGCAGTCTTTGATAACATGATTGAATTCCTGCTGTTGGGGTTCACCAGGGTGTTGAGACTCAAAGTCCAGGTTTGAGTTTTAGGAGTCTATTTTGTTTCAAACCTCATTTTCCCCCTTTATATTTCTAGGCTTTTTTGAAGCAGAGACCGCCTCTGGTGGGTCATTGGCATTTAGGGTGACCAACAGTCTGTAATTAAAACTCTGTTCAAATTGTTGGATCAAGTATTTGCCTTCCTCACAATTAAAGTGGTGATCCTTAAAGCCATTGCTGCAAACAGAAGGCCAAATGATCTAGGGGCACTTTTTCATCAAAGCCCTGCGTTAAGCCTTTCCCGTTCATAATTGTCCTGACGTCTTCATTTCATCTGAACCAGAGCATGTTTACCACTTCCTTTTTTTCTGTCTCAGACATCCCTTGGAAAATTAATTTTACACTCTGGATATAATAGTCTCTTTAAAATTCTACCTGCATAGGTATCTAGAATGGCTGTAGTCTGATGTGCTTTACTGTCTCTAATAATAGGTGAATGTGTCACAAATGGGGATTAAAAGTAGTCAGATTCGGTAGGAAGAGAAATTCTTGTGCATTGAAGTACACCTTTCTTGGTTTATGATTATTGGACTCCAAAAAATAAAACAAAACTCTGAAACAAAAACATACAAAAAATGGGTAAGTGATGGAAATATAATACTAAAAACCACCTACATGCATGTACTATAGAATTGTGTAAAAACTACCAAAACCCACCCAGCCGCCCCACACAAATTCTGTAACGAAAAGTGAATTAACTCTTGGAACAGAATGAAAATTCTTAACTGTATTCAAGGATGGTTCTCCTTGGTATCCATCCTGAAGGTGACTCTACTTCCTTTCACAAAGCATTGTAGTGGAAAATAGAAAAGGTTCTGATAACGCATTATTGGATTTCAGAAGTTAGCGTGCCATTAAAGAACAAATGTTGATAAACTGATATAGGGAGAAATTACTATTTACTAAAGGACTCTTTGATTTATTGGAGAAAGGCATAACAAGAACCACTGGTGGGAAGTTAATGCCCAACAGATTCAAATTAAAAATGAAGGCACAAATTTTCAACAAGGTTATTAACCATTTGTACAAACTACCAAGTGAAGTTGTGGTGGATTCTCCATCTCTTGATGTCTTCAGTTCAAGATTGAATGCCTTTCTGGAAGTTATGCTTTAGTAAGACATGTTACTGGGCTCAGTGCAGGAGTAACTGAGTGAAATTTAATGGCCTGTGATACATAGGAAGTCAGACTAAATGATCTCATGGTTCCTTCAAGCCTTATAAGTTACGTATAAAATAAGTAAAACACCTGGAATTCTTCATCAGACACAGTGGCATAAAATATAAATTCCTTTCATTGTATTCCCTTTGTAAAATCAAAGTAATCTTAGAAGTAAGTGGAATCTCTGCTACTCCTTGTATACTCATTTAAATGTCTTTTTAAGTATCCAAATATCTCTTGATGGATTAGAACATCCATTTTATTGGGGGGTGTGTGGTGTGTGAGGGGTGTGGTCAGCTGATGCAGAATTAGACCACATGGTCCGTCAAGCTGCTCTGGACCAGTTTAAAAAAATGAAAATAGATCAGTTTAATATATGTAGTTGGAACTATTAGTATTGTTGCCTATTTTGTTTTTATTATTTGGTACTTTTGTGTTCTGATTGGTGCTTCTTAACAGTCATTTACATACCAACAAATGGGTCATATGAAATTGAAAATTGATTTTCTTATTTGTAATTTTAATTTCTCTTAGTGGTACCAATCGCTGGCATGTCTTGCTCCATGAGTCTGTTAGGAAGATACAATTGCTATAAAATAACTTGACTCATTTATTTTGGAATTGATAAATATTTTTGGTTACATCTTTGGAAGTATCTCCCGAGGTTGCAGTTAGCTATCTGGCCAGCAGGTAGAGACTGGCGCCTGCAATATAGTACATATCACTGGATAGTACCACTATACAAAATGGGCATTATCCCCTCCCTGTGCCATCATTCCTCTCTTGCCCTTGTCAGAGGAAGAGGTAATTATTGTGGGAGATTAAGAATATAGTGAAGCTTTTTAAAATGCAGCTTCTAGAGGAAAAAGATTCCTACCTTTTTTTCCTTCCCAATCCTCCACCCTATTTTTTGGAAGGCAGAGAGGAAAATATGTCCTCTTCAAAAAGTTAATACAAGTCATATAATGCCCTTAGTAATAACTGAGTTGCTGTATTAGTCTTACAGCCCTGCAGTTGGGACTGTGGGAGTGTGCATAGTAGAGCACACCAAAGTGCTGTGCTGTAACTTCCCCATGTGGATACTGCATGCACAAATTAAAAGGTTCTTAGTTCTTATTTATTTAGTCCTGTTTGAATCATAGAAGATTAAGGTTGGAAGGGACCTCAGGAGGTCATCTACTTCAACCCTCTGCTTAAAGCAGGAGCAACCCCAATTAAATCATCCCAGCCAGGGCTTTCTCAGGCCAGGTCTTAGAGGTTTTTAAGGATGGAGATTCCACCACCTCCCTAGGTAACCCATTCCATTGCTTCACCACCCTCCTCGGGAAAAAGTTTTTCCTAATATCCAATCTAGATGTCCCCCACTTCAACTTGAGAACATTGCTCCTAGTTCTGCCATGAACTACCACTGAAAACAGCCTAGTTCCATCTTTCCTGGAACCCACTTTCAGGTAGTTAAAGCCTGCTATCAAATCCCCCCATATTCTTCTCTTTTGCAGACTAAACAAGCCTAGTTCCCTCAGCCTCTCCTCAAGTGTCATGTGCTGCAGCCCCCTAATGATTTTTGCTGCCCTCCCCTGGGCTCTTTCCAGTTTGTTCCCATCCTTTCTGTAGTGCAGGGCCCAAAACTGGACACAGTACTCCACATGAGGCCTCACCAGTGCCGAATAGAGGGGAATAATCACTTCCCTCCATCTGCTAGCAATGCTCCTACTAATGCAGCCCAATATACCATTAGCCTTCTTGGCAATAAGGGCACATTGTTGACTCATATATCCAGTTTCTTGTCCACTGTAACACCCAGGTCCTTGTCTGCCAAACTGCTGCTTAGCCAGTCAGTCCCTAGTCTGTAGCTGTGCATGGGATTCTTCCATCCTCAAGAAGGATTCTGCACTTGTCCTTGTTGAACCTCATCAGATTTCTTTTGCCCCAATCCTCTAATTTGTCTAGGTCACTCTGTATCCTATCCCTGTCCTCTACCATATCTACCACTCCCCCCAGCTTAGTGTCATCTGCAGACTTGCTGAGGATGCAATCTACCCCATCCTCCCGATTATTAATGAAGATGTAGAACAAAACCAGCCACAGCACCAAACCCTGGAATACTCTGCTTGTTACAGAGCCATTGATCACTACCTGTTGAGCCCGATCATCTAGCCAGCTTTCTGTCCACCTTATAGTCCAGTCCATTCATCCAACCAACCCATGCTTCTTTAACTTGCTGATAAGAATATTTTGGGAGACCATATCAAAGCTTTGCTAAAGTCAGGGTATATCACGTCCACTACTTTCTCCACATCCACAGAGCCAGTCATCTCATCATAGAAGGCAATCAGGTTGGTCAGACATGACTTGCTCTTAGTGAATCCATGCTGACTGTTCCTGATCACCTTCCTCTCTTCCAAGTACCTCAAAATGGATTCATTGAGGACCTGCTCCATATTTTTTCTGGGGATTAAGGTGAGGCTGACCAGTCTGTAGTTCCCCGGATCCTCCTCCTTCCCTTTTTTGAAGATGGGCACTATATTGGAGATAATGGAGCTAGGGTTATCAGTGAGAAGCACAGAAGGACACAAGTTGGCCTACAGAATCTTAATTATTGTTTGTGGTTCATGAGAAGAAAAGAAACCAGCTTGTTTTTTCTCATTGAATTTTCAGGGCTGTTGCTGGAAAAAACTTGTATTTGTAAACTGAGCAAGTTTGAGCTAGAAATTAGAAATAACTTGGAACCCCTGCAATGCTATTCTACAGAGGACAATATCCCTGGAGTCTACATGCCTATCACAGCATGTGGTGTTCCTCATCCAGTGCAGTAAATGCCCCCAATAAATATGTGGGTGAAACCAGACAATCACTATGCTCTTGAATGAACTTGTAGTGGATGATGATAAGACAAAAACACCGTATTACCTGTGGGTGAACACTTTTCATAGGTCAAATACAGAGTGATTGCTTTATCAGTCCTCATTCTCAAAGGAAACCTGCACAACACTTTCAAAAGATGAGTCACGGAGTTTAAATTCATAATTTTGCTAGATACTAAAAATCATGGATTGAATGAGACACTGAATTTATAGCTTATTACAACAATCTATAACTCAGTAACAAGGCCTCCCCCCCCACCCCCATTCCTTTGCCCTTTATGACTGGAGCTGTGTTAATGTGCCACTTCACTTTGAATAGTCCCTTGGAATATGTGTTAACTACTTATTCTAAACAATCTGTTCCATCTTGTATTTAGCTATGACAGTCTGTGTACGTTTCCCAGATCCAAAGAAGAGCACGCTGCATGAGACACAAGCTATTCTATTCAATTACCAATAGAAGTTGGTCCAAAAAAAGATACTACTTCACCCACCTTGTCTTTCTCATATCCTAGGACCAGCATAGCTATAACAACACTGCATTCTACAGAGTAGGCATGCTGTCTGCCGTGGACTTCTTCCATAGTTGGGGAAACAACCCCACAAAGTCTGTTCCACGGCAGTAATGAGACTGGTCATTACACCTGCCTTGGACAAAGTGTAGTCTTTGCATTTACCCTGTGACATGAGTTGAATAGTTAGTGGATAGTGGCAGAGCTGCCAAGCTGCACTACCAAATTCCTGCTGTTCCCTCAAATACTTATAAGGACATTACCAACTGAAAAATCATATTTACATATGAAAACTTTGTACCATCTGGTTTAAAAATTACCTCTACAATAATTATTATTATAACTGAAAGAGATTAGAAGGGGAAATCATTCCCCCTCTATTCCAATTCATTTTCATTTCACAGCACTTTGTATATAGTCAGTTTCACTGTTTTGGTGATGGTGCAAACTGTTCTCTTTAGCTCTTCAAAAGGGTTTTTATCAGTTATAGCGAAGCTGAAACTGAAAAAGGTGTAGGCTAGATTGTGCACACAGAGGAAAGTGTGCCTGAGCACCTTTGGTGATGTTGCGTGGCACCTAGAGAAAGACAACTTTCTAATTGTGAACAGATATTAGAAAAAAGTAGTCTTCTATTTGCTGTCGTAAGTGTGTTCTATCAGAAAATTAAATGTTTTTAAATTAGTCAGTTTTGGAAAATACAAGTTGTGTTCCTTTTCAGTATTTAAACGAAAAAATACTTTTGATTTGTCTTTAACAGATCCAGTTATGTCTAGATCTCAGACAACATATAAATTCATAGATTCCAAACCCAGAAGGGACCATTGTGAACATCTAGTCTGACCACCTGTATAACACAGGCCATAGAACTTGCCCAAAATAATTCCTAGAGCATATCTTTAAACAACATTCAATCTTGATTTTAAAAATCGTGAGTGATGGGGAGTTCACTACAACCCGTGGTAAATTGTTCCAGTGTTTCATTATACTCACCCTTAAAAATTTGCCCCTTATTTCTAATTTGAATGTATCAAGCTTTAATGGTATCCCAGCTTCTCTAAGTATCAGTGAACCATAATGAAGCTTTTTTGAAATGTACTTACTCTACTGTAAGTTTGGACTCGATGACCTCCTGAGGTCTCTTCCAACTCTAATATTCTATGATCCTGTGATACTGTTCTGTGACAGCATTTGTGGCATTTTATTATTTAAACAGTTTTATTCATTGTGGTTTTATGTTTATTTTTAAATGCAGTTATGTTTTAAATACAGTTATTTTGCATGTGCCTGATGATAAGTCAGAGGACCAGAGAGGGAGGTGGGGGAAAGAAGGCAATAAGGGAATGTATTGTAAACTAACTCAATAAATTATGTAAATATTAAGCCTATTATTAGTAATAATTTTTTATTTGAATACTTAGCTTTGTAAATATTAGAAGTTCATTAATTCTCGTTTATCAGTTAGAGTGAATAGGATTAGATTTAGGCAGTTTACTTTTCAGAAGGGTATACCTCAGTGTAGTGTAGTAATTATTTAGTTAAAGTGCTAGTTTTTTCTGTCTGTTTAAGGTGATGCCTGATATTGTCATGTTACAGAGGCGGATGCCCCAATCGTTCCGTGATCCAGCTACTGCTCCCCTGAGGAAACTGTCCGTTGATTTGATCAAAACATACAAACATATTAATGAGGTAAAGACAGAATAGTTCACCCAGTTATATTTTTATTTGATGTATCTTGCTGATCATTACAATATATAGTTTTATCAAAAGTATTGATTTAAACATTCCAAGTAGATTTTCTATAACGTGTAATGAACCTAAACACCTTTCTTTTATTGACATATTATAGACACATTCTTCCTTAATTTATGAATTAACTTGATGAATTCTAAATTAAACAAGTCCGTGTACTTTTTTTGACACTAAAGGTAACATGCAAAGTGCTAGGGTTTGTGCCATTTTTTCTTCTTTATTATGTCAGCCTGAAAGATGTGTTTAAAACCTGGGTTCTTTCCCCCTCTATCCTGCTGTAGATATCAGTAATGTCTTGTCTTCCCTTTTTTGGTTGGAAGTCTGCTTGAAAAACCTGAAGTGGAAACTTTATCCACCTTTAATTTAAAGAGGCTTGGTGGGTATTGAATATTTAGGCCTAAATTTCAAAAGTGACTATTTTGGGCACCTCTGTTTTTGGGTGCCCAGTTTGAGACAACTTTAAAGAGTCTGATTTTCAGACCTGCTGAGCACTTGCCTTCTGAAAATCAGGTCCCTTTCAGTAGTCTCAAGTGGAGCATCCAAATCACGGATCCCGAAATCAACAGTCACTTTTGAAAGTGTAGGTCTTTGTTGAGTTTTTTTCTTCCAACTGTTTCTAGTGCATTTAAGTTCCATAGGCTTTACCAACAACCCACAAGAGTTTTAAACACTCAGTACAAATCAGATTCCCTCTCAGTTGTTTGTGTTTCACTACTTCATACCTGTGAAATCATAATCCTACTGGGCCTCCAGTCCTTCATCTTCTGGAAAAGAAGGCTAGACATTTAAATTGCTACTGGATATATAAATAAACTTGAAATTCTTTTATGTATATCATAAGGAAAACCCAAGCCTTCTCTTTGCCTTTCATGTTATCTTTGATTGTTTTATCTTTTGTCTTGACAGCTGTGATTGCTTTATCTTTTAGAACATTTGTGCATCTATATCTTTAATTGATCTGATTATCTTAATTATTTATCCAAAATGCAAAAGAAGGCAAGATTATAATGACCTCCTTCGATGTCTGTGGTGGTTGTGGAATAAAAGAAATGACCATTGCAGCCATCCATGATTGCACTTTGGTTTTTCTATTAGTCTTGGGTACTTATGGAATTTAGTCTGGCAGTTACTATCTCTAAGCAAGGCCCCAGCAGCTTAAAAGCTGATGTTGTTATCTAGTGTCCTATGCTTGAACTTGGGAGCCCAGAACCACTATGCCACTGAGTCCACTGGGGGCCTTGGCAAGATGTTTAATCCTTTTGCCTCACTTTTTCTGTCTGTTAAAAGTGAGCAGAAGCTCCCATACTGTTTTGCATAATGCATTAAAAATAAAAATGTTATGTAAGTGCCAAGAATTTCTGTATTTAATTATCATTATTATATTGAGTATGTAGTGCAGTGGTAGGCAACAATTGAATCTTTTGTTACACAGGTTATCCTAATGCTTGTGTATTTAATTTTACTTTCTGCTGGTTACACGTTAATCTTTGTCTTACCTTTTAAAACGTAAATAGAGATGTTAGGTTAACGTGCTTGCACGCATGAGTATCTTAACGATGGTGTGTTTTCTCTTTTGTACCGTTTATTTTTAATAGGCTCAAACACTACATTTTAAGACTATGTTGCTGTGGTGTGCTTACAGATGTTTCTTAAATATTAATAAATATTGGGATCTTTGCTTTTGGTATAAAAAACTGAATTTCAGATCCTGTGATATAATTAAAAAATTAAGAGTGCACTGCTATAGGGACACATTCATTCAAAGATTACTCTTTTCCCTGAAACTGTATCAACTATATTTATAAATATCACTTAAGATTATTATATCTAAAAATTATAATTTTTAGATACATTTTCTGTTTTACTTTGTGAATTTGATAGCACTTTGTTGAGCTTCATTGTTTTCCAAGTATAGTTAGTTTGCTTTCCTGGTTTTGTGGGGGTCTTCCACATAGCAACAGGGGAGGGGAAAATAACTTTTAAAAAAAGGCAAATGGGTTTGTAAAACCACAAAACTTGGCAGGGGGGGACACAGACGGGTAGGTGTAGTACCTGAAGCTACTCTTCACTGATGAAAGTGACACCACCAACTTGAAATTTTAAACTAGTATGTTCCTCATCATCAGGTTTACTATGCAAAAAAGAAGAGGCGGCACCAACAGGGCCAAGGAGATGATTCCAGTCATAAAAAGGAACGGAAAGTTTACAACGATGGCTATGATGATGACAACTATGACTATATTGTAAAAAATGGGGAAAAGTGGATGGATCGTTATGAAATTGACTCTTTAATAGGCAAAGGATCCTTTGGGCAGGTAATGGATGTCAGCTGAGAAATCATTAACTTATTTGAGTTAAAAGACCCAACTAAATGAGTTAATATCTAGGCCAGGGGTGTCAAACTCACTTCCTATGGCGGGCCACATTTAAATTAAATTCAGTTCAAGGGGGCCACGCATACAATACACTAAAACACCACATGCTCTACTCTCTGCTGAGAAATCTCCCCGCAGGGTGAAATTCAGCGGCAGAGTAGGAGAGTGGGACACACAGCGGGGACTCTCAGGTACTCGCGGACTCCACTCTCCGCCGTGAAATCTCCCTGCAGGGTGAAATTTGGCAGCAGAGTGGGAGAGTCCGACAGCCTTTTCCTTTTTGAGACGAGATCTCGCGGTAACACGCGCTGACGTGAGATCTCGCACACTTTTACTGAGCTCGGCTCAAAAAAAACTGCCGGCCCGGATAACACAAGGCAGTGGGCTGGATTCGGCCCGCGGGCCTTGTGTTTGACACCTGTGATCTAGGTCATACCCCTATCTCGTGTCAAGATTTGTTTAGCTATTCCTAAACTCTTGAAAGAAGATGTCTATTCAAAATTTCTGCATTTGTGATTTCTCTCACGTATAAAACATGAAATTTGAATTTACTTGAGCATTCATGTCCAGTAACTGTTTTTAAGATAATGAAACCCCTTAATTTAACACTTGCATTTGCTGTCGCTCTGAATTTTTAGCATTCCGAGTTGTGGACATCCAAATGGACTTTGGGAGATACCACATACAGACAGCATAGAGTATGTAATAAATACACATCATCCCCAAGGGTTTCTTGGTTTTGAAAGTCTGTTTAATAAATACATTTATTAATGAGATGTGTAGTTACTTGAATATTGTATTTGGCATGTCTTTTTTTTTCCTCTTTCAGGTTGTAAAGGCTTATGATCGTGTGGAACAGGAGTGGGTTGCTATAAAAATTATAAAGAACAAAAAGGCTTTCCTAAATCAAGCCCAGATTGAAGTGCGACTTTTGGAGCTTATGAACAAACATGACACTGAAATGAAATACTATATAGGTATTAGGATAATTCTTATTTTTATTCACTTGTAAATATTTTAGAACTGGCTGGAGAGCCTAAGATCCTGCTACTAATTTTTACAGTGCTTATAATGTTGAGGAATTGTATATTTGTTTGATTTTTACAATGATAGTTATTTTACAGCAAATTATTTTATATAAAGAGGCCAGCTGACCTGTGCATGTTTAGCCTGATCCAGAAGAAATTATCAATACTTTATGACATTAACTCTCTAGTGTTTTTAACAATGAGTTCTACTGCTGTATATGGCAAACAGACAGGACAGTCTGTTTTGCTCCTGAGAAGGGAATAGTCGTCAGTCCCTTATGGACTCTGGTTATTTCCTCTTCTTAATATGGAAAATCTACTGGCAAAGCAATTTTGAATTATACAGGGGAATATAAATTCCAGGAAAAAAAAAGAAGCCCAATATCATTATGATACCAGAGAAGATCATATTGCTGGCATTTGCTCACTTCTCATCAAAACAAAGGGACAGCAGTTTCTGTTCACTCCCTAGCTGGATCTGGACATTGTATTGCTTTTAAACTTGCCGTTCTAAGAAAACAAGGCAGAAGGTAATCTCTCTTATCCTCTCTATTTACTTAGGATAGTTGGAACTCTGCTGTGGGCCACCATGTTCTAAGAGAGAAGGGTGTTCTTATGACAACTAATGGCTGCCCTCCGCCTTTTTCCCCCTATTTTCTCTGAGACAGGATGAGACTGGGCAGGCAGAAAGTTGCCCAGATCATGATCAGAGACTGGTTCCATGTTCTCTGTGTTCTCTTTCTCTGATAGTCTATTGGTGGAAGATGCTGGGACATGATCAGTGACCTCTTCACTTACCTGTAGCCTTCACAAGTTCCAAGGAAAAGAAATACTTTCTACATAAATCAAGATTATGATTCTGAGGATGTTAACCAAGTACTTGGGCCCCTTATAATTTTTCTCAGGATGGCAAAACATTAGAAGAGATTTTTGTCATCTATCCCAGTGGCTCTCAACCTTTCCAAACTATTGTGCCCCTTTCAGGAAGCTGATTTGTCTTACATACTCCAAGTTTCACCTCACTTAAAAACTACTTGCTTACAAATTAGACATAAAAATGCAAAAGTGTCAAAGCACACTATTACTGAAAAATTTCTTACTTTTTCATTTTTATATATAATTATAAAATAAATTGATTGGAATATAAATATTGTACTTACATTTCAGTGTATAGTATATAGAGAAGTATAAACAAGTCATTGTCTATGTAAAATTTTAGTTTGTACTGACTTCGCTAGTGCTTTTTACGTAGCCTGTTTTAAAACGGGGCTAATATCTAGATGAGTTGATGCCCCAAGAAGTACGTGTACTCTTAGGGGAGAACCACAGATCTACCCTACTTTTTTCTGACACAGACAAGAAACATTCTTTCTCCTCCAAGAAAGACTTTTTGAAGCCCAGCTAGAAATATGATGCATGGTTTCCAGTTCACTTGGATGTTGAAGAGTTAATCACAAGAATCCTGGAAGAGATATGATGTTAAAGCTATCTTACCAAAGACCAAGCATGTGTTTTTTATAGGCTCCCAAATAGGTGTTTAGACTTCCAGGGACTCTAATCTGTACAGACCCTGAAGTTGCATCCTCAGCAAGGAAGTCTTCCTTTCCTGAAGAAGGCACTGTGTCCCTGTAGGTCTCCTCTGACCACATCTTAGATTCCAGTTTCCACAGAAACCACAATTAAGTGACAGAGTCCACTGCGGCAAGTTATGCTGTGACACCATGTACAAAAGCAAAGGAGGTCTCTGCAGAAACTATCCTTAGTTAGTTCAAGGCTTCTGCCAAATGAATCACTTTTATTAAAATGCTTGGGAATGCATTTGGTCAGTCTCAGACTTTCTTCATAGTGCAGTGTTGGTTTGAATCATCTCTTGTACTGGCCAAAAACTTAACTGGCTGAACGGCTTTGTGGCTTTGGTCCTGAGAAGGGAAATTCTAGAACCAAGTGCATCCCATTGCCATCACTTTTTGTAAGAGAAACACTTTCAAATATGTCTTGGCTTAAACATTACAGGACCTCCATGACAAAAATTCCCTCCTTGTCATCCAACCCTTTACTGTTCATGTAGGGGATATACTTTTTTTACTTCTCCAACATATCCTCATATGGATCTGACTTCCAGAGAACCTAAAGCTCCAAAGAACAAGAAAAAAACAGCTAAATCTTCAAAACTGGTCACTTCTTTTTATGCCAGATCCCATTGTGTTAGTGTCTGCAGAAAATAATTTTATAAACTTGGTCTTTTGCTTGGAAATAATTCTTTCGGAAGAAAGCACTGGGAGAAAAACACAATCTTGATGATGATTTTTCACTCAATTCACCATTGTCATTAGAAGAAGAGATCCCATTTTCTTCAACAATGAGCTCTGAAAACAAGAAGCAAGTGGGTATTTTGCACACTTTCTCAATGGGGATTCTCAGACAGAAAATGGAAACCCTTCTCCAGTGAGGAGCAATAGCATTCATATGTCTTCAAGACCAAGGGAAAGGTTTTTAATCTATGTACCTCTATGCTCCCAAGAAGATGTGAGGTTGGAAACCTATCCTCAAGCTCTGCAATCTCCACTGCTTTATTTGCAAGATGACATTGCACATGGTCACACTGGCATCAATAATCTCATCCCTGGAAAAGACATGGCTTATAGATGTCTTTGTTAAAGATGCTTAACTTTCACCTTGATATTCACCCTGCCCACAGGCATTTTCTCAGGTTCATAATGGGTCCCAACCACTTTCAATACTGGGTGTTAAGAATGTTGCTGAAGACTGAAATGTCATTGCCACGGTAGCACTATCCAGGAGCTGCTTGGCTGTTAAAACTGCTCATTGCTTCTGTTCTGGGAGCTCTGGTGTTATCAGCACAAGCAGAAAATGCAATCTGTTAATTAAGCAGACCTCAATGTTACTTATAAAGAAAGACCTCAGGCATGGTATGGTGACCAAGGCACTCGGCCATGTATATTGCCCTCAGAGCACAATCCTAGTGCCCTGGCTCCATGGTTGCAGGTATAATAACATGAGTGCCCAGTGGCAAGGAGTGGCTTAGTCAGCAGTGGGACTTTTCTGCTGTCCCCTAGGCCATAGAGCTTTAACTCACTCTGAAGTGTCACACAAGTGTCAACGTGGGCATATAACAGATAATTTATTTCATAGTGTTTTAGCTGTTTTGATCCCAGGATATTAGGGAGACAAAGTGGGTGAGGTAATATCTTTTATTGGATAATTCGTTTGGTGAAAGAGAGGTGCTTTCGAGGTACACAGACCTGCTCTTCAGTTCTGTTTACCTCGAAAACTTCTATTTTACTGACCTGAAGTTGGTCCAATAAAATATATTATGTCTTCCACCTTGTTTCTCTGATTTATTTCCTTTCTATACTTCTGTTCTGCCAGTGTAGAAATCTGGCTTTTTTGTCAATGAAAAGTTCCAAGTTTTTGGTTGTGTATGTTTTGAAAAGTAGTGTTACTAATAGACAGTTGAGTTTGGCTCTCATCAACTGGAAAGTCAGTGAGGCATAGTCTAGCTAAGGCTATTAGCCAGCCAGAGCCAACACTAAGTTTTGCTTGCTAGTTTACCTGTTGAAAGGAGGTGGAGCTACCTCTTTATCCTGTGCTGCTTAAACCAGTGTACAGAAAGGAATTTCCATGCAAAAAAATGATTAATTAAATTACATAAGGATATTTATAATAAAACTAAGACATGAGTAAACATTAAAACTCACCTGGTCTTAGCACAAAAATCAGACTTGAATCCCTGCTGTTTCTGTGGGGTTCATTGCATTTTCCCTGAGACATGGTTGTATTTTCACTTTAATTTTATTTAAAAAAAACCCCTAAAGCCAGTCCATAGGAGGCAGTTTGTTGAAGTTCATGAATCTGCCCATTCTTTGGAGTGTGGTAGATAAGGAAGGATAATGGAAGGAAAGGAAGATCAGATCAGAGGAAACGTGAAGATTGAGAAGAAATATAGAGGAAAAAGTAGCATTTATTTTCTATCATATTATACCTCAATTTTAAGAGGTTAAAATATTATTAGCTTTACTCTCTTTTTATGTATGGTGGGGGTATAGGTTTATCTTTGTATTATAGAAAGATAATCTCTTTTTAAAAATGTATTTAAGCTTAAATTATCTAGTGACCAGATAACTATTTTAAAGCCTTTTAATTACCATTCAGGAAATTTATTCAATATCATAGTTATCAGTGTGCAGATGTATGTTTTATAATATTTTTAGTGAAAAATGTTTTTAAATATTTTAATTTATTGGTGTAATTCATATCTCAAATTAAAAATTAAACTCCACAGCATATGACAGAAAGATGTATATGGTATTTTAGAAATATAAAAACTATAGTCACTTTTACATTAGTTCACAACAGAATAGTGACATATTGTATGACAATAACAAGAAACCTCTTAAACTTTTAACGTTCCATATTGCCCCAAAAATCATATTAAAATGTATATAACTCATAATTTTGTCCTAAAGCTACACTTGGATTGCTTTGTAAATTGAGGGTTTAATTGAGATGGCTGTCAGCGAACAGACTAATGTAATGAATGTCAGTAATTCCTAACAGTGGAGAAATATCACATGTATTCTGTTGAAATAGCACACCTGCTGTTGACTGCAGTCTTTATGTAATGATTTATAATAATAGTTCTTGACTTGCTTCAGGCTACTTTCCTGCTTCAGTTTGGCTGAAATATGAGCTTGTTTATCTTTTAATCTAGAAATCTTCTCATGTTTGTTAATTTTCAAAGCAATTCATGAATTTAAAGTTAATTTCTTCTAGTATATAATGAACACAAAACAAACCCCTCTGTATATAGATGCAGTTATTTGAAATGTTACATTTGTTTCCGTAAGTATGTGTCAGCTAACAGGATACTACCATGTAACTATTCAAAACTGTTTCTTTTGCTAGAAACTGATACAGCTACATGTTATTTTTGAAATTTATAAAACTTCAAAGCCTGTTTTTTCCCCCCAGTATTTATTGAACGTTTCTGGCTGCACCACTCTCTGGCATGTCCTGGGGTTTTTTTTATTGATATGCAGTTACTTTTAGTATCTTCTAAGCTTCATAAAACAAGTACCACATTGCCTAAATGATGCACAGGTGCTAGTGCTTCATTGTACCTATACAATGTAAGTTTGTAAGCATAAAAAAGTTCTTTTGATTTTGTTTATAGACATTCTTTGATTGGAACACTCACATTAATGTAGAAAAAGAAGTCTATAGAAGACGCAGACTTTTTACATTTTTGAAGGCTTTCAGATATGATGGTGGGCATGATATAAAATAGAGATTGCATAGGTAGTTGCTGTTTTATAAGTAAATCATGGATATTATAGTAAACTTCAGAATGTAAAATAATGTTAAGTAACGTTTGAGACAAATAGTTAGATTCAAAGAAGAGATAGCAGACAAGTATTTTTGTTAATGGTTTTTATTAAAACTAAAATAATTATGATTCTGCTATTCCTTATGAGTTTATTTGTAGAAAAATGGGTATAACTCTACACTGGGGTATGCAAACAATGCATCTTACTTCCTCCTTCGTCCACCTCAAAAGTGTTACCTGGAGCAACTATTCTAGATAATTGGCAGCCTGGAAAATCCTGGCTCTTCTTTGAGTGTTTGTCGATATATATTCCACTAGTGATGCATGTGCACCGAGTGTACTCAACAGTCAAGCAGTGTCTGTTGAGGACGTGCCTGCACCTTAAGTGTCCCCAGGCCTCCACCTAGAGGCATAGAGAGGAAGGTCCACCCCAACTACCCCTCAGTTCCTACTCATCACCCATGGCTAAGAGTTAGAGCTTGCAGTGACTGCCTTTTCATACACCATGTGAATTTCCTTAGGTAAATTAGTGTAAATCGGTAATTAAGTACTTCGTTTAGTGCAGTGTTAGGAATTTTTCTAGAGTTTCCTTTGTGAAGAAATTTTCCTTTCTTTGTTTATGTGGGATGTACTTTAAATAACATTTCAGTCATCTGAACATAAATTCCCAGGATTCAAGAATTGCCCTTTGTGTGAGGCAGCAATGCAGTTGAACAATAGGCATACTAGAGGTTTGATTTATCTGAGTGAGGAGCACTTCAGTGATGTGGCCATCTGTAAATCATTCTGAAAAAGAACCCACAGGATGAGAGGCTTGTATTAAAATGTTCTTTTTAGAGAGGTCAGTGCACACTGCCTCTGATCCTGGCTTGTTTGAGGCAGAATAATCTGAATGTTCCTCTTAAGGGGGTGCCCCTGTTGCTGCTTCTACTGAAGCTGCTGCCCTGAGTTTAAAAAAACCTCTTCTTTTCATCTGGGAAATCCTCACATTAGAGAGAGAGAAAAAACTACATAAGACTCAGAGCGACAGAGACAGACAGATCTCCTCTGTTCCCTTCAGCTTCCAAGGCCCATAAATCCTCTCAGTTGACTGAGTTTAAGGATATGTCTACACTACAGTTAGACACCCCCGGCTGACCTGTGCCAGTTGATTCAGGCTCATGTGGCTTGGGCTAAGGGACTGTTTAAATGTGGTGTAGACATTCAGGCTTGGGCTGAGGTCTTTGGAAGTCTATATACCTGGTCTAAAAAAAAAATAGTATAAGTCTCAGCTTTACCAAATGTCATTCCTTCTATCAGCAGTACAAACAGTTGACTCCACTATGGAAGGGACAACATTTTCCTAGGAGAAAATCCTTCACCTTTCACTTCCACCTCCTTGGATTTTTTTTATGGCTTGCTTGAGAGCAGAGTACCAATCCCTACAGATCATGCCTTCCCATCCCTTCCTTTCAGGAACCATTTATACCTTTTCTGAAAATTCTGGAACACTATCACCACTGACCAGTGGATTCTGGACATAATAGGGATTGGACGTACTATCCAGTTCCAGTCTCTGCCACTTTCAAACACCTTCCCCCTCTGACCCTTCTCATGAGAGTGTCTTTTGTTAAGAGGTGTCTCTCTTGATCCAATACAAGTCCTGTGTCAATACAAGGGAGAGGGGTTTTCTTCTCAAAAAGAGAGGACAGAGGTCTATCCTGCATCTGAGACAACTAAACCCCTTAATCAGAAAGCTCATGTTCAGGATTATTTGTCTCTGTTACCCCATCCCTAAAAGCAAGTAGATTGGTACACAACGAGAGTCTTGTAGCACCGTAAAGACTAACAAATTTCTGCAGGCATAAGCTTTTGTGGGCTGCAACCCACTTCGTCAGATTCGTCAGAGGCAGAACTTTTCACCTAAAATCAGCCAGGAACATGGGAGAGTTACTGATGTTGATGGTGGGAACCACGTATATACCCTTCCAAAAAGACAAGGTATCCTTGAACTAAACACCAAATTCTTACCTAAACTGGTTTCTGAGTTCCATTTAACTCAAATCATCCATCTGCCAGTGTTTTTTCCCTAAACTACATATGAACAAAGGTGAAGAAAAATTACATTCACTAGATGTCTGTAGAGCACACTTGTTCTCTGTAGACAGAATTATAGAACTTCTAGACTTTTCATAACATGGAGAGAGGGCAAGAAGTTTCAACATAAAGACTCTCTAATTGGATTTCATACTATATTAAATTGTATTGTCATTGGCTGGTATGGCCCCCTAGTCAAGAGTCCTTGCCCATTTTGTGAGAGATCATGCCATTTCAGTAGCTTCCCTGAAAAACATTTGCAGTGCAGCCAAGTGGTCTTCCATTCACCTTTTGATCCAGTACTATTCTATTATAGAAGCACCTAGAACTGATGTAAAGTTTGGCAGGGCTATCTTAATCATTATTTAATTAGACTTTTAGTGCCCACCTCCAGCAAGGATTCTTTCTTGGAAGTCACCGATAGTGGAATGTCTATATGGACAAGCACACAGAAAAAGAAATTGTTTGGTACAATAATTGTGGCTTTTTCAGGTGTGTTGTCATATTTCCATGTCCTGCCCCCTTCTAATGTAAATTGTTTTTTTTTTCCTCTTTTAGTGCATTTGAAACGCCACTTTATGTTCCGAAACCATCTCTGCTTAGTTTTTGAAATGCTGTCCTACAACCTCTATGACCTGTTGCGGAACACCAACTTCAGAGGTGTCTCACTGAACCTGACACGAAAGTTTGCACAGCAAATGTGCACTGCACTGCTTTTCCTTGCGACTCCTGAACTTAGTATCATTCACTGTGACCTAAAACCTGAGAATATCCTGCTCTGTAACCCCAAACGAAGCGCTATCAAGATTGTTGATTTTGGCAGTTCTTGCCAACTTGGGCAGAGGGTGGGTGTTCCCTAAATGTTAATGTTGTTCTAATTAGAAGTTTGAGGAAAATTTTAAAATGAAATTAAGCAAATCATAACACTTTCTCATTGGCAATTTCAGCTTTATTTGTTGATTAATATGAAACACTCATTTTTTTATGATGTGGTGACACAGAAGGGGGGTGCATATGAAAAATAATATTGTTAACAAATTTCCAGTTAATTTTCCTGACACTATTTGATAATGCAAAATACATCTATATTTAGCAGTAGGAGCTTAATATAGTACAATGGTAATAAAATATTTTCATTAGTATTTTCTTTTTGTAGATTCGTGTTTCCTTTTTCAGTTTTAAGGTATTATTTATTTGGGATGGGTAAGTGAAAACATTCAAGATATTTGTTGGTAGTTACATTAGAATAGTTGGCTTTTAAAAACATGGCCAACCAGACTCTTAGAGCTTTCTGGAAACTTTAAAACAAAAAGAGAGAGAGAACACCATTTCTATAATGGTAATCTTTTTCCAGAAAGTGTGTTCATTGTTAGGAGTAGAAGAAAATGAGAAGTGTGAGAATAAGAAGTGGTAGACTAGGAATACTGGGTGGGTCAGGGAACTAGTGATGGTGTGTGGAATTCTAACATCTACCTTGCCGTTGAAATTCAGTTCCAGGCTGAAAAACTTGAGCCATTGTCATCTAATAGCTGTTCAGTGGTTCAGTCCACATCACAGAATCCACCACCAAAATTAGCATTAATTGACCATGTTCTTGACAGTATCTCCAAAGACAAAACATTGAATGGGTTTAGTTCACTAAGGCCCCAATCCTGAAAACACTCAGGCCCGGTCTACACTTGGTGATTCGGCGGCAGTTGACAGGAGATACGCAGGTGACGTAAATCACTTGCGTATCTCCCGTCGACTTTGCAGCGTCTCCTCCACGCGGCATCCATACTATGCTGCGTTGAAGGAAACAGCACTCCCTTTGACGCAGCGCTACTCCGCTTACGGGGGTGGTTTTCCTGTGTCGCTTCCTGGATCGACTGAGCGCATCTATACAGACTGCTCAGTCAATCCAGAGCAATCGATGTGACGGCAGTGAATTTGCCACCATCAGTGTAGACCCAGCCTTAAGCATATGAGTAACTTTAGTCATATGGGTAGTTGCATTGACTTTAGTGGGATTATTAGTTTGAGTAAAGTCATGTATTCATTTAAGTGTTTACAGAATAGGGGCCTCAATTACCCTCTGTCTGGAGATGGTTCCTTTAGATTAGAATACAGGCACGTTGCTTGGTCAGCAAAAGAAAACTTGAATTACCATGACTTATGCTATATGTGTTTGGAAGATAAATAGATGTCATCAATATTCAGGGATATCTATCTAGACACCTTCAATGAGTGCTAATTTCACTTACATTAGAAATGGATTAAACCATTTACTGTAACTACAGATAAGTACATAAATGTTGGTTTAGCATTATGCAGGTGCCAAAAGCTTCTCCCTTCCTTGGGAAGAATCTCACTCTCCATCTAGTTTAGTTTTTATTGGCAGTCTGCTCATGGAAGTTTTGTCAAGATACATGGAGCATATTCATTATTGCATCCCATTCCCAATAGATCCTAATATGCAGAAAGGTTCTTTGCTGGCTGAATGGCATTCAGTCAGTGAAGAAACACCCCACATACATACTGTAGTAACCTTTCCCTGCCTGACAACTGTAGAACAGGGCTGTCAGTCAGAGAGATGACTAGGAATCCTCTAGACAAAAATTTTCAAAGTCATCGAAGTGACTTGGGAGCTTGTCTCGTTAACAATCATTGGGACTTGGCCTGCTGAGTGCCTAAGTCACTTTTAAACATGGAATTTAGGCTAGCAAGTCTCTTAGGCTCTTTTGAAATCTTTCCTGTACCCATTAAGAATGTTGTCCCATTTTCTTTACAACACTTGAATGTTGGCAGGAGTGTAAAGAAGATTATTCCCCACCCATCGCAGGTACTCAACAGAAATCTGAATAGGATATTCAGAGGAGGATACTACTCTGAATTGGGAAAAATCCTATTTTTTTCTTAAAGATTAATTTAAACGAAATAAAGAATCACTATCAGTGAAGCCCTGTTTTAAAGATGTGTAGCAGAAGTTCCGGGTGGGAGATAAGCTAATATATTGTTAAGTATTAATATGTAAATGCCTGAGACTTCAAATACAAGTTCTGATTTTCATATTTATTTATCAATTTTCCAGATTTTCCTTTTTGTCCTCCCCAACCTCAGAAATACTTTTCTGTGATATAATGTTCTTTTAAATCATTTAATGTCTAAATCAGGACAGGGCTCTTTAGAAGTTTTTCATTGTCTTTCTATGCTTTTATTTCAGATATACCAGTATATCCAAAGTCGTTTTTACAGATCTCCAGAGGTGCTACTGGGAATGCCTTATGATCTTGCAATTGATATGTGGTCCCTTGGGTGTATTTTAGTTGAAATGCACACTGGAGAACCTCTCTTTAGTGGAGCAAACGAGGTGTGTAACTCTCAATGGTAGAAGTGATCTTAATCTTTGTTCTGTCTAATCAAGACTTTGATCTAATTAATTGTAAGGCATAAATGGAGGAAGCCTGTTGAATTGTTTTAGAATTGGCATCAGCTTTGCATTAGGAGTATCTTTTGACAGGAGTCTAAATCATCACAGATACTTTATATCAAATGGTAATTTATTGATTTCTACAAATGTTGATGCTTGTACATACTTGCTGCTTAGATAAGAATTAATATTCTCAAATGTTACAGCTAATTTGTAACTCAGCAGCTTTTATAAGTAGTTCCAGTTTTCTTCCCACATGTCTACCTAGAATTTTAGATTCCATTCTATTGCCCAGCTACATTTGTTTTTATAGCTATTCTTTCTTTTGAACAGGTGGATCAAATGAATAAAATAGTGGAAGTTTTGGGTATAGCACCTGCTCACATTCTTGACCAAGCTCCAAAAGCAAGAAAGTTCTTTGAGAAGTTGCCTGATGGTACTTGGAACTTAAAGAAGACCAAAGATGGAAAAAGGGTAGGTTAGGTGTCCTAGATAAGGGATGGACTGTTCTAATAGGTTTCTGGAGTAACTATTGTAGTGAGTAAAAATGTTTGATTTTCTGAAGACTTAATTTTAACACTATTTAATATTATTCAGTATGATAGAATTGATTTGAAAATTAAACCTATTAATTTTCTCAGTACTGACAAAGAGTTCCTGATTTTCTTCTAGGAATTATTTAAACTTGATAATGCAAGGTTTAGCTTATAACTTGAATGACATTCAAGTAACTGCTAACTTCTCAACAGGAGTACAAACCACCTGGAACGCGTAAACTTCACAATATACTTGGAGTTGAAACGGGGGGACCAGGCGGACGGCGTGCTGGGGAATCGGGTCATACTGTAGCTGACTACTTGAAGTTCAAAGACCTCATCTTAAGGATGCTTGATTATGACCCCAAAACCCGAATTCAACCTTATTATGCCCTGCAGCACAGTTTCTTTAAGAAAACAGCAGATGAAGGTACAAATACAAGTAACAGCGTGTCTACAAGTCCTGCCATGGAGCAGTCACAGTCTTCAGGAACCACCTCCAGCACATCTTCAAGCTCAGGTACGTGTTTAATTAGTACATTGTCAAGATGGTATTATTTTAAAGGGAAAATATTACAAAAAATTTCCAGTCAGCAACTTTTCCATATTAGATGTCTTCATTTTTTTCACTTCTGAAAGCTGTATGTTTAAAAACAAAAATGTTTTAAACATTCATAATAGATTTCCACTGGAACTTATAACTTAAAAATTCCGTAGACCTTTTATTTAGATCTATTTCTGCTTTATAAGGAATAAATTGCTTCAAGATCAAAGCCTACCATTATGTTCCTAATGTAGTTCTATGAAATGCTGTAATATTTGCTACTGTTCTGTTATCGTTTGTTATGATTTTTAAAGGTGGATCTTCTGGAACAAGCAACAGTGGAAGGGCACGGTCAGACCCTACACATCAGCATCGACACAGTGGTGGACACTTCACTGCCGCTGTTCAGGCTATGGACTGTGAAACACACAGTCCACAGGTATGATCTTGAACAGAGCTGCTCCCTGATGCATTTATAAAACCACAAATATTTATATCAATGGCTTTTATATTCTGAGAAGATTGAATCAATAAACTATCCTGTATTGTCAAGATACATGCTAATTAATACTTCAAAATGAGGAAGAAGGGTGAGATAGACATGGAACTGGCAATTGGAAGACTTGGATTCTGCTAGGCTCGGTTCTTCAACAGATAATCCTTTGTGAATATCTTGGATAAATTGCTTGGGCCAAAAGAGCCTTAATAATCTGGCTAAATGCTGGGGAATCCTGCAGGTGTTGTAAGAGGGAAGAATTCCACACTCCCAAGATATGGAGTACCAGCAATAGAAAGCTTTGAGGGCTCCTACAGCTTTTCCTCCACACTGCAAAGGACCAGAGAATCCAAATAATCAGCTCTTCCAATCCATCCCAAAGAGCAATTTGAACATACTCATAGACTTTAAGGCTAGAAGGGACCATCATGATCACCTAGTCTGATCTCCTGCACGCTGCAGGCCACAGAACCTCATCCCCTTTCCCCTCCTGTAATAGACCTGTAACCTGTGGCTGCGTTACTGAAGCCCTCAAATCATGTTTTAAAGACTTCACGATACAGAGAATCCACCATTTACTCTAGTTTAAACCTGCAAGTGATCTATGCTGCAGAGGAAGGTGAACCCTCCAGGGTCTCTGCCAATCTGACCCAGGGAAAAATTCCTTCCCAACCCCAAATATGGTGATCAGTTAGACCCTGAGCATCTGGGCAAGACCCACCAGCCAGACACCTGGGAAAGAATTATCTGTATTAACTCAGAGCCCTCCCCATCTAGTGTCCCATTAGGAGATATTTGCTGCAAGTAGTCACAGACTACTATCATTGTGGGCAGTCTCATCATACCATATCCTCCATAAACTTACCAAGCTCACTCTTGAAGCCAGTTAGGTTTTTTGCCCTCACAACTCCCCTTGGAATGTTGTTCCAGACCTTCACTTCTCTGATAGTTAGAAACCATCGTCCAATTTCAAGCCTAAACTTATTGATTCTCAGTTTATATCCATTTATTAGTATGTCACCACTAACCCTTAACTTAAATAACTTTTCCCTCTCCCTGGTCTTTATCCCTCTGATGTATAGAGAGCGATCATATCTCCCTTCACCTTTGTTTGGTTAGGCTAAACAAGCCAAGCCCTTTTATTATTGTCTCATAAGGTAGGTTTTCCATTCCTCTGGTCATCCTTGTAGCCCTTTTCTGCACCTGTTCTATTTTAAATTCATCTCTCTTAAACGTAGGAGACCAGAATTGCATACAGTATTCCAGTTGAGGTCTCACCAGTGCCTTTTATAATAGTATTAACAATTCCATGTCTCCTTGGCTGATGCTTCCTAGGACTTCATTAGCTTTTTTCATGGCATCACCTTGGCAGTTCATGGCCATCCTATGATCAACCAATACACCCAGGTCTTTCTTCTCTGTTGCTTCCAATTGATAAGTCTCTAGCTTATAGCAAAAATGCTTGTTAATCCCTAAGTGCATAACCTTGCACTTTGCGCTGTTAAGTTTTATCCCATTTTTATTACTCCAGTTTTCAAGGTCATTCAGATCTTCTTGCATGATATTTCAGTTCTCCTCCATATTGGCAATACCTCCCAACTTTGTGTCATCCGCAGACTTTATAAACACACTCCAACTTTTTGTGCCAAGGTTACGACAGTATTGCAGAAAACACAGACAGAGCTTGCAGGAGCACGGTTTGTCCTCATGTAAACCTGTTCTTTTTTTATCCCCATTTGACATTATAAGCACCACCAGGATTATGATAGGCTGAATTAATGTTTGTAAGACATATAGCCACTAGACAAGTGCAAAGTAGTAGTAGGGTTTTTTGTTGCTTTTATTATTCATTGTACTATGATCTTGGTTAAAAATATAAATGAGTATATATCTGCTTGATTTAATGATAAAAGAATAAAATTAAATGTAGTAGTTATTGGCTATTGCTGCTCACAACTTTATAGCATGAAGCTAGTGGAAAAACAGAGCATCTCAATATTTCTATCATTAGCATAAAAGGGAGTAATTTGTACTTCTTCCCAGATGAGGGGAAAAATTAGGAAAATATAATTTATGAAATCAGTTTTATTAGCTACGTATTTTGGTAGAGTTGTAAATAATGCTCTTCCGATGCTATTGGCATCTCAGTGCAAGCTTCAAACTACAGCATACTTGTCTGATAATATTAATTCTAATAATTTGTTTTGCAGTATTAGAAGCCCCAGAGATCAGAGTCCTGTTGAGCTAGGCACCATGTAAACACATACTTACTAATTACTGCCATTAAACAATACTTCAAAATTTGCTTTTTACAACTTTTGCAGTAAAGTCACATAATTGGACGGTTTTTTCTTTAGTGTATTAGCAGCATTAAATTCAAAGTTCGTGTCTTAGTTTTTCTTTTGTAAAGATACATTTAGAAAGTGTATTAGAAATATTTCTGACCTTGTACTTTTATCAGTTTTTTCTGCTACTTAAAATTTAGTCTTATTTCTTACATTAGAGAGTACATTTTAATTTTTTTATGCTCTTTGTATGACAGACTGTTTACACAACTGTTTATATGAGTGTATACAAACTGTATAAAACAAATTTGTTTAAACTTTTTATTTCTTAAACTA
This sequence comes from Mesoclemmys tuberculata, assembly GCA_007922155.1. NCBI lineage: Eukaryota > Metazoa > Chordata > Testudines > Chelidae > Mesoclemmys > Mesoclemmys tuberculata. Next base: position 34,498,530 of record ML675610.1, read on the forward strand.
CTGTCATAGGTTCGACAGCAGTTTCCTCCTCCACTTGCTTGGACAGGCACTGAAGCTCCTACGCAGGTCACTGTTGAAACCCATCCAGTTCAAGAAACCACCTTCCACGTAGCCCCTCAACAACAGAATGCATTACATCACCACCATGGAAATAGCTCCCACCATCACCTCCACCATCACCACCCCCACCACCATCATCATGGACAGCAAGCCTTGGGTAGCCGAACCAGGCCAAGGGTCTACAATTCTCCAACAAACAGCTCCTCCACCCAGGATTCTATGGAGGTGGGCCATACTCACCACTCCATGACATCTCTGTCTTCCTCAACTACTTCTTCCTCTACATCTTCCTCCTCTACTGGTAACCAAGGCAATCAAGCCTATCAGAACCGCCCAGTGGCTGCTAATACATTGGACTTTGGACAAAACGGAGCTATGGACGTGAATTTAACAGTCTATTCTAATCCGCGCCAAGAGACTGGCATGGCTGGACATCCAACTTACCAGTTTTCTGCTAATACAGGTCCTGCTCATTACATGACTGAAGGACACCTTGCAATGAGGCAAGGAATTGATAGAGAAGAGTCTCCCATGACAGGAGTTTGTGTTCAGCAAAGTCCTGTGGCTAGCTCGTGACTAAATTGAAACTAAGTTTGTTTCTTGTGTGTTTTTATAGAAGTGGTGTTTTTCCAAAAACAAAGTGCAAAGCTGCTTGAATCAGAAGGAGATAAACTAACTGAACCGCTACAGGAGGGCAAAGCTGACTATTTTTTTAAACTTGAAAAGATTGCAAAGGGACAATGAAGTTTTTTAAGAGCCATGTCCAAACCCACCTTAATGGATAGCTTAGAGGTGTTGTTGTCTCACCTTTTGCTTCCCTGCCCGGACCCACCCCTCCCCAAATTTTAAGTTACCACAACCTAATCATAGATTTTTTCCCCCCTCTCATTCAACAGGGGTTAATGTTCAAATGTTGGTCTTAGTTGCAAATTTTTATTTTTTAAAGCACTGCACATGATTTACATAAAAGAGCCCCTTGATGTTGGGGGGAGGGAGGGAGTAATATGGGTTTTTTAAGTTCCCCAAATACAGATGGGCACAGAAATGCAGTACTGTAAGGAAGAGGGACCTTCAGATTACACAATATATAATCTTCAGCTGTAAAAAGGGACGGTTGTAATGGAGTTTGTAAGGCACATTAAGCATGCTAAGTGGCGGTGATCAGAACTCTCCTTATCTGAATCTACTGAGGATCAAAGCAGCAATTATAATGGGATTCTGTGTGTCTCATATTTTAGAGACCACAGTCAGCTAGTATTGGAATATGACTGGTCTCATAACTAAGGTGCACTGAGAAGCAATCAACGGGTTGGTCCTGGCCAGTCCTGGGGAGGTCTTAAGTGGTAGTCTTTAGGATAACCTTTGGCCTTATGGATTTGGACTCTTAAATTAGAAGAGCCTACCATTTCAGATGCAATCACTTTTGGACATGCTTTTACAGACAGTCCTTAATGCTGAAAACAGAGAATGGGTAATTCAAGAGGCCTTTCTTTTAAAATAGACTTTTGTGACCCACTTATTGTAAGGTATTGCAAGGTCACTTTGCGTGTGTCATAAAGTTGACTTCCTTATTGGTTGAAGGTCACAGAAGTAGTGGTTTGCGTTTGATGGAAATAGCTACAACTGTGTCCCTTCCTGCTTTTTACTTTTTTCTCTTGCTTTTTCTCGGCACGTGGTTTCTCCACCATTACTTCTGCACAAAGATGTCTTCTGTTCATTCTGAACATTTTAAAAAATGCAGAATTTTATGTGACTGCTTTTTTGCCTCACAATTATGCTGTGAATTTTACAAAAATTTATTTTCTTTTTTGATAATTTATTGTACCAAAGCTGTTTTTATAGCACATAGATGTCTGTAACCAATAATGTAGCAGTTCTGCACTTTGACACAAGGTGTAATTAGACCATTTTTAAATGTCAGTTGAAAATTATGGCTGTACTATTGCTTAAACAAAACTGGAACTGTTGTTGAATTCATAGCCAATACATTTACAGCAATCTGTGTACTGAACATAATAGATTGACATCTAAATCACGACTATAACATCTGTTGCATTATAAATGTGTTCAGGCTTCTGAAGGTAAAAGGGACACTAGATCCAGAAGCTATGAAACCAGCAGTTGATTCTTGTATTCCTTATTAACATAAATGTAAACTTGAAGGCAAGACCTTGATTGCATGAACAGGTCCAAAACAATAGTATGAGTAAAGCAAAAAGCTCATGTGAGACCTGAAGTTAGCAGGCTGTATTGAACAGGTGCCTAATTTTGGGGTTATACTGCCTTAATATAACACAGTCAGCTAGGCAGTTGCTAAATTTATGGGCCCAAATAAAGGGTTATAAATATTCTGAATAAAAACTCAGTGAATTAAAATGAAAATAAGGATAATTCAGCAATTACCCATCTCCGAACATTGTTTGCCCATTATATATTATAGAAGCAGTGATCTACCTCTGCCAGTAAGCCCTTTAAAAAGGAATTCAGCAGAAGAATATCGCATAGTTATACTGGTCAATTCTGTGTGGCTGACTAGGTCAGTTTTTCTGAACAAAAGGTGTTTTTCAGTACTTAACAATGGCAACACAGCAGCTAAATACTGTGTAAATGCAAATGAATACTTGGGGGTTACGAGTTTTTGTAAACCACAACTTTTTTTATCAAGGGATCCATAGTTCTTTTGTATTGAAATGTCAAGCCTGTGAATGAAAGTGTTTTGAACTCGGTACTTCAGAAAAGTTTACAGCAATTGAAAGGGCGTCATCTTAGAAACAGAGCACTGAGTTTAGCAATATAAAAATGAATCCAGTACTTACTGCTGTCTAGGAATATAAGGGTAATATAAAATATGGGTAATTTTTTTCTGCTGGTTGCCATACGTTAGCAAGCACCAAAAATTAAAGCAGTCTAAAAATAATTACATAGAGAAAAATCATAAAATCCAATGCTTCTGCATACTGTGTTATGTTACAGTCCAGTTTTGTGTGCTTTACTACACAGTTTGGTTACAGGACTTCTGTGCATTGTAAACATAAACAGCATGGAAAAGGTTAAATACCTGTGTTCAGATTGTAAGATCTAGTCCGGACTTGCTGTGTATATTGTATCGTTAAATGAAAAAGACAAGCCCTTTGTATTATAGTCATGCAGTCTTATGTATGATAAACAGTTGAATAATTTGTCCTCAGACTCTTTACTGTGCTTTTAAAAAAAGTAATTTAAGAGAAAAATGTAAACATAGTAATATCTTCCTATGCAATTAACCTACTCCAAGCCATGGTTTGGTAGGTATAATTATAGTAAAATATGTAAATATTAGATACAATGACACAGACTTTTAAAAAATTACAAAAGTAAAAGTTGGAGGCATAACAGACCATTTTGAGTTTTTAATTGAAACTGCAAGGTATAAAAATCATTGATCTATAAACACTGATGCATTTTGATCTCTGCTTGATTCTAATTGACACATAGTATTGTTTTTAGTTCCAAAGTTGTTTATATTCTCATCCACTAGTTTCAGAATATTACAGAGATCTTCTTATGTGCACTTTAGAGTTCTACTACTTTAATTGATAGATTTCAAGGCCAGAAGGGCCATTATAATGATTTAATCTGACCTCCTGCATAATACAGGGCATAGAATTTTACCTGGTAATTCGTCAAGCCCTTATCTTCTAGCTGAGTTAGCACATACGTTTTAGAAAGACATCCATTCTTGATTTAGAGATTTCAAGAAATAGAGAATTACTACATCTCTCAGTAAGCAGTTCAGTGGTTAATTATCCACACTTAAAAATTATTCCCTTTATTTCCAGTTTAAATTTCTCAAGCTTTAGCTTCCAGCATTTGGATATTGTTATGCCTTTGCTTACTAGGCTAGAGCCATTTAGTTTCAGACCTCTCCCCTGGTAGATGAAGAGAGTGATCAAGTCACCTCTTGATCAATCTCCTTAAGTCTCTAATTGTAAGGTATGTTTTTCAGACCTTGAATTATTCTTTGTGGCTCTTCACTGAAGCTTCTATTTTTTAACATCGACTTTAAAGTGTGGACACCAGAACTAGACAGTGTTCCAGTAATGATTTTTATAATGCCATATACAGATGTAATATCACCTTATTACTCCTATTTGTTTATACCTATTCCTGCTTATCCATCCAAGGATTGCATTTTAGGCTTTTTAGCCACAGCATAGCACTGGAAACTGTTTAGTTGGTTATCCACGATGACTCTTAAGTTCTTTTCAGAGTCGCTCCTTTCCAGGATGCAGTCACCCATCCTGTAAGTATGACCTTATATTCTTTACTAGAGTATGGCTTTGCATTTGGCTATATTAAAATGAATGATGTTTGATTGTGCCTGGTCTACAAAGCAATCCAGGTCTGTAGAAGTGGCCTGTCCTTTTTATTTACTATGCCAATTTTTATGTGGTCTGCAAACTTTACCAGCAATTATTTTTTTATATCTTCTTCCAGATAACTGATATAAAAACATTGAATTAATTTCTGAGCTGAAAGCCAACCCTGTCGAACCTCTCTCTCTAGAAACATCTTCATTTGATGATTTCCCCATGTTACATTCTGAAATATATGTTAGCCACTTTTTAATCCATTTAGTACGTGCTGTATTGATTTTGTATAGTGCTATTGTTTTAATCAGAATGTGGTACAACACTTCTACATCTCCAAAATAACCGAATAACCACTTGTAAAATGAAATTGTATATAATTATAAATTTAGCTTACATGCAAAATTTATAAAGTCATTATCACAAGTTTCTTATATATGATTCGGCATGACAGTGTGCTAAGATGTAACCTGATGTAGGGCTGTACATCTGAATATTAGAATTCTACATAATATGATGGTTGCCAGGCAATCAGACTTACACATCTTCTCTATCTCGATTGTAGGTTGCACTATGTACACCAATGTTTGATTGGGTCCTGCTGAAACACCCCCTTGTTGAGCATATCAAGCAGTCTCTAATGATATTTAGAAATTGGAATTTATTGTCCACCTGATGATAGCTTTAAATGCCAATTTTGCCATCTTTTTAAACCCGCTTAGGGCACTGGTTTAATTTCCGTAGCATTTTTCCAAAATGGTGGTGTCAAATGTACAGGCTTCCCCTGGATTTGAGATTATATGTGGCTCCTAGAAGAAATATTGTACATTGATTCATTGCACTAATATGCACAATACTGTACAAGACACGAACGCAATACCTACCCCAGGGAGCTGGATGACAAATATAGATGTGATACACTGGGTAACCTAGAGGAAGGTGTTAATTGCTAACAAATACGAATGCTAGCTTCCCATTTTCTAAAGGTGGTGTAAAGAGGGCAATCTGACTCACCTGGGTTCATGCCTATCGGTCTCAGAGAAGAAGTGGGTCTTTAGAAGAGATTTGAATTGGGGAGCGTCACGGCCTAGCACAATGGAATTGAAGAGAATATATGTGTAGATGGCAATCTGGAAGGTATGGAGGTGGTGATGGGAAAAAGTTGTGCATGAGGCTGGTATAGTTGGTGGAATGATAGGGTCGAGAGGCAATAAAACAAGGAATAAAATGTGAGATTAGATCAGGGTGGAATTGTGCAGATCCTGAAAGTGAAAATGAGAGGTTTAAATTAGAGTGATTCTGGAAGAGCCAGTGAAGGGTTTTGAAGAGGGAATGATGTGGTCTGATGGGGTGAGGAAGATAAATTGAACAGTTGCATTTTGAATTGGCTGGGTAGAAGCAATATGGTTCTCAAGCCAGAGAAGAGCAGATTCCAGTAATGAAAATGGGAGATAAATAGGACATAGATAAAGGTTTTGGCTGTTGGGACAGGGAGGTTGGATTTTCAATATATTGCGGAAGAGAGGAAGTAGCAAGTCTTGGCAATAGTCCTGATATTCAGAATAAAGAAGAGAGAGGAAATGAAAGATGATCATAAGTATTAGTGACTGTGGATGAAAGTGGTGTAATTGAGAAAGGCAAAGGTGGAGAAGAGGGCTCGGTTTAGGCCTTTTAAGCTTGAGCTTTTGTGGTGAACCAACCAGAATGATATGTTGGAAAATCAGAAAATGAGCAACAGAAACAGAAGTGTATAGGAGGTAGAATAGAGTTAGCATAGAGATGACAGCTAGTGCTGTTTGAATTCATTAGGTCAACTAAGGGTAAGGTTTGGAGAAAATGAAAGCATGGGAGGGCAGAGGAGGAGGAACCACCACTGGAGACGCTGAAAGTGCACAATGATAGACCACCACCACAAAAGTCAAGTGGGCAGAGGCTGTTGAGAGAGTGATCAGCTACTAAAGCCTGTAGAAAGATCAAGGAGGATGAGAATGGAAGAGAGGCTAAATATGAAGAGGTAATTGGAAACATTTATTGAAGTATGTACAATCCTAGCAGCTCTTCTCTGGTCTTGGTCTCTTCTGGGTAAATGGCAGCCAGCAACCCCAGAAGCTCATCTCCACACTTTCTTCTCTGGGGTCAGGGCGCTACCTGGCTCGGTAGCATAGCTGGAGTCCTGCTGCCAGCTAGAGACATCTGTGTCCTTCCATGGTGCTGTCTCAACTGAGCCGGAGGCCCCACCTCTTATACTTCCTGTCCTGCCTCTCAACTTCAGTGCAAGTGGTGGGCCCAGCTTGGGTTTGCCCACCAGGGAGTAGAGAGTGGTCCCTCCCCTTCTGGTTCGGTTGGAGTCCACTCTGCCTCACTACAGAGCAGTTGCAGTGGCATAGAAAGGACAAAATCCTCTAATTTTATATGCATAGATTTGTGTACATATCCTAAAATAGGTTCTGTGACAGGTTCTGAGTTGTGGATCCAGTGTAGGGCATCCTTTACAGTACTGGATTTTTAGGCCATGTCAAGAAATTCCTTTCTTGGTGAAAAGGCAAAAAAACTTTCACACTTCGTAAGTCATCCTGGCTAAATAATTACAATGGATATCAGAATGTAAGGATGCTGAGCTCAAATAGGAAACAAATCTGCTTGACACGAAAATCTAAGAGCAGCTTGAAGATTACTACGTGTTCCAGTCTGAATGATATGAAAGAACCAGTTAAAAGTTATCGTTGGAAAATGAGTTGTTAATTCCTTGCTTATCAAACAATCAAACATGTTACTTGCATAGTACAGTAAATCCTTTTCTAAAGGAAGCTGTACTTATATTGAAGTGAACAAAGAGAAAGCTGGCTGAATCATTGAGCTCAATGGGTTGTGATCAACGTGTTGATGTCTAGTTGGCAGCTGGTATCAAGCAAAGTGTCCCAGGAGTGAGTCCTGCACCCAGGAGGGGTGGATTGCACCCTCAGCAAGTTTGCAGATAACACTAACCTGGGGGGAGTGATAGACACGCTGAAGGGTAGGAATAGGATACAGAGTGACCTAGACAAATTGGAGTCCTGCACTTAGGATGGAAGAATCCCATGCACAGCTACAGACTGGGGACCGACTGGCTAAACAGCAGTTGTGCAGAAAATAAGCTGGGGGTTACAGTGGACAAGAAGCTGGATATGAGTCAACAGTGTGCCCTTATTGCCAAGAAGGCTAATGGCATATTGGGCTGCATTAGTAAGGGCATTGGCAGGAGATCAAGGGAAGTGATTATTCCCCTCTATTTGGCACTGGCATGGCCATATCTGGAGTAGTGTCCAGTTTGGACCTTCTACTACAGAAAGAATGTCAAATTGGAGACAGTCCAGAGGAGGACAACAAAAATAATTAGGGGACTGGGACACATGATTTATGAGGCAAGGCTGAGGGAACTGCGCTTATTTAGTATGCAGAAGAGAAGAGTGAAGGGGGATTGGATGGCAGACTTCAACTATCTGCAAGGGCGGTCCAAAGAGGATGGAGCTAGGCTGTTTTCAGTGGTAGCAGAATAAGGAGCAATGGCCTAAAGTTGAAGAGGGGGTGGTCTAAGTTGGATACTGAGAAAAACTTTTTCACTAGGAGAGTGGCAAAGCACTGGAATGGGTTACCCAGGGAGCTGGTGGAATCTCTATCCTTAGAGTTTTTTAAGGCCCGGTTTGACAAAGCCCTGGTTGGGATTATTAAGTTGGCGTTGGTCCTGCTTTGAGCAGGTGGCTGCAGTAGATGATCTCCTGTGGTTCCTTCAAGCTCTAATCTATTATTCTAATGTCAGCTCCCTAAACAAAAATATAGGAATCCAAAACAAGATTGCAACTGGGCCAGTCAGTCATTTGTGAATCTCATAATAGCCTGTAGAAATTGTCCCATATGTCTCAAATTGATGGATAATAGTATAATTGGAGCAATAGCATACTCTAGGACAACACCGTGAGATGCTTCAGTACTGTACCTTGGAGTTTTCTTCTATTCTTGGTCTGACTGTATCAGACACTGTCGTCATTGGGCCATTCCCCATCTCCATGGCATCTGTGGACAGACCAGATTTTAGCTCCATGCCTCAGGAAGAGCTCCCCAGAATTGTCTGTCTCCAAGCAGCATACACAGCAAACTCCAGGTCTACCTTTGCAATAGAACTTTCAGAGGATTTAAAAAAGATTTTTAACTATAGGTCTCTGTTTCTTCATTAGCTGGGAGACTCGCTGCCGTCTGCAGTGTAGACATACTCCAGGACTCCCACAGGAGGTTGGTCATAAAGTGAGTACTGTTTTCCTTAGGAAGACATGCAGGATACATCCCTGAAGCCTGTCCTTTCAATCTCCCTGGTAAAGCACACTCCCCTCACAGGGCCTCCTGTCCACTTCTCTCAGGGGTTTGGCCCATGGACTGGTATAGGATATTGCATACAATCAGATCTTCAAGAGGCAGCAGTCTTAAAACCTCTCATGACTCTCCCTGTAGTTCGTCTAAAGAGGAGAAATCTCTAAATCTAGGATAGCCAGTGAAATATCCCCAGACTCTAAATAAAATTTTCCCAGAATTAAGCATGAATGAAGCATTAATTTCTCAGGTGCTTTTAGTTTTAGAAAATGAAACCTTGATTCCTCCCCGCTTCAAATAAAAATGAAATAAAGAATCTTGCAAGGTTGAAGAGCTCTGTAATTCTTTCTCACTTAGTTGTAAGGATCTGATTTAAGATGGAGTGGGAATTCCCTATAAATACCTATGTGTTCTAAGGGCTAAAATATCTTCATTACTCTGCCTAAGGTTAAACTTGCTGCAGACTCCTTAGTAAAGTGCATAGTTATGCCACAGGAGATAATATTCCTGCCAAACCCACAGACTGGAGAATATGAACATCACTCAAACTAAATTTAGATACAGCAACCTCAGCCCTAAGAACGTGAGCTCTTAGTCTCTTAGTGTGGAGGTTTATTCTCACCTGCGAAGCAACTGTGAGCATCCACTAAAAAGCCCCCACACCCACCTTGCATAAAATCAACTTTAAAAATTTCCCTAGCAGCTTTTTCAGGACTGATGTTTCACCTTAGTCTGATTTGCGGTACACTGAAAACTTCCAGAGACGTGTGAGGGGCAGCTATGGCTCCATCTGAAAAAATTGAAGTTAGAGGCTAAACTCTGATAGTCTTCCAATATTCCGTTGGTAAGGTTTTTTGGGGCGCATAGAGACAAAGCAGCCACTGAGACTTTAGTCAAGAGCAAAAGTCCGTCCTTCTTCAAACTACCTTGTCTCAGAAGGTGTTCTCTTGAGGATGCTGCTTCTCTAGACTCTAGCATAGAAATGATATGTTGTTCGGAGGCCATTGCTGCCTTTCCTTGAAAGACCAAAGCTGGGATTCTCTGGAAAACAACTGCAAAAGTATCTCTTGATTTTATGTTTCCTAAGTCTGGGCAGGTTCTGCCTTCTCTCCCTGTGCCCCCGATTCCCTCAAGGGATGCTTGTCAGGGTTGGCCTTCGTAATTGAACCATCTCAGAAAATGAATGATTGAGATAATCAAGGAAGTATAGTCAGTAGAACTCACTTATTCTCCTTCGAGTGATTGCTCATACTCGTTCCAGTATAGGTGAGTGCACGCCACCATGCACAAGTTCCCAGAACTTTTTTCCCCTTAGCAGACCCCGTAGGTTGGCTCAGGCACCACCTGGAGTACTGCGCTCATGCCGCGGCACATAAGGCACCGCCAACCCTATGGCCCCTCAGTTCCTTCTTTCCGCCCATGATGGTTACTGGAACAACCTTGCTATCACAAGTATCTTACCCCTTCATTATTCTTAGCAGTTTTGTAGTTAGTGAGTAACAGTTAATAGCTAGTAGATTAGATAGGAGCCCTTCAGGGCTCAACAGGGACCCGGCCAGGCCCGGATCCCCTGGCTTTAAGCTTTGCACTGGCTGTGGCAAGGCTTTTCCTGTTAGTGACCCTTATGACCATTGCCTAAAGTGTCTGGGGGGAACAGCACCGTAAGGAAAGGTGCAAAATCTGTCAGGCTTTTAAGTCATGGACTCAAAAGGAGCGGGACATTAGGGTGAAGGCCATTCTTATGAAGGAAGCACTCCATCCCATTTCTGAGCCTCCACGCTCCCTGTCGGCTCTGAGTGTTTCCTCAGTGCGGAGCGCACCATCGACACTGGAGCCAGCCCAGCGTAAGTCTCCAGTGCCAAAGACAAAGAAGAAGAGACAGCGCACGGTGCACGCCCACTCCCCCGTACTGCTGGTACAAGTGTGGTTGAGTGTTCAGATGCAGCCAAGGCCCATCGAGCTTGCTCCAGTGCCCGCATCTCCTTGTAGAGAGCCTCCCCCGACTCCTGGGAGTGAGGGAGTGCTTCTGCTGGTGCCGTCAACACTGGAGGCTTCCCAGGCAATGAAAGCCCTGATGGCCCTGCCCATGCCTCCACCCCCCCCCCACCTCTTGGCCAAGGGAGAAGGGGCTGGTGTCTAGGGGTAAACCAGTGCTGGGTGCCTCAGGAGGCTGGTCGAGACTCCCCAGTCAGGGAAGAGTCTCCCGCCAGATGGCTACCCCAGGTAGAGCATGGAAGCTCCCCGTCCAGCTCTAAGTAAACCTCATCGAGCTCATCTTCTCCGCACCGGGAACGGTCCCTTGCACCGGAGTCTTCCGGCACCAAACGCCGCTTGAGAGTCGCTTGGCACTGATCGTCATCCTCGGGCTCAAGGTCCCCGGTACCAAGCCATTCGTCATGGCACCACTCCAGATCCCCGACGAAAAGTCCGGCACCGGTGCGCTCCCTGGCACCACACCACAGATCCCAGTCACCAGAGTCAAGCTTGGCCCCGCATGAGTCCCGTTGGCACCGATCCATTTCGCCGAAAGGCAAGCGGCACCAAAAGTCTTCAGTGCCGAGATGACGCTCATCTTCGTTGGAGCGTACCTTGGTGTAGCACTGCTCCCATCGGCACTGGCACTCCAGATCGTCCTGCAGATCATCGAGGGGTCACTCCCAGGGGCGGAGCAGCAGGTGGAGGCAAAGCAAAGGTCGTCGTTCCAAGGACTCAGTCCCCTGAAGTTTAAGGGTACTCAGGAGTCCCAGAAGCTCCCACAGGACACCCAGCAGCCAGTGCTGATGCTGGCACCGGGGTAGCCCCAAGAACCATGGCAGTGGCCTTATTGTGGACAATGGGAAGCTCACATGGGCCCAGGCATGGTGTCGGTCCCATCGTCTGCCACCCACTCAGTGCCCCCTGCGACTGAAAAGGGGCACGAGATCCATTCCTCGGAGGAGGAATTGGACCCGGGAGAGGGACCCTCCACAGGTCCCCGGAAAAGTGACAGGCACCCGCAGTCCTCCTCCTCCTCCGCAGGTGAGGCAGCCCTTAGGGACCAGAGGGTGCCCCTAAAGGATTTTAAGACCCACCAAGAACTATTGAAGAGGGTGGCCTCAAACCTCAACATGGAGGTCAAAGAGCTGTCTGAGGAGAACCGCCCCCCCACCCCCACCCCCGTTTGGTGATTACAGGGTGTGAAGTCCCTCTCAAGTAGCCATGCTGGTGCATGACAGGGTGCTAAAACTGGCCAAGGCCTTATGGCAAACCCTTGCCTTGGTAGCCCTGACTTCCAAGGGTGCTGAGAAAAAACACTATGAGCCTGTAGAAGAGTTTGAATTTATGTTTACGCACCCAGATACTCTGGTAGTGGAAGCCACCAACCAGAGGGATAGTCGGGTTCTAGGGCAACACGCCTAAGAACAAGGACAACAAGAAGCTTGACTTGTTCAGGCGTAAAGTGTACTCTACTGGGGCCCTTCAGCTGTGCATAGCTAATCACCAGGCACTGCTGGGGGGGTACAACTCAAACCTCTGGAACTCACTTTCATGTGCCCCCAGGGTGTTCACCAAGTGCATGGTGGTGGTGGCTGTCCATCTCAGGCGGCGAGGAATCCAGATCTTTCCGTACCTGGACGACTGGCTGATAGGGGCAAGTCCAGGGCCCATGTGCAGGACAGTGTGTCCCTTACCTGTGCCACATGTAACAAGCTGGGTCTGCTCATAAACAAGCAAAAGTCCACGCTATCCCTGGTACAGCGGATAGAATTTATAGGGGCCTCCCTGGATGCGGTAAGGGCCAGAGCCTTCCTCCCACAAGCCAGGTTCGAGGCTATGGCTGTGATTATCGACCAACTGCACAGGTGCCCCACCTCAACAGCCAGGCATTGCGTCCAGCTGTTGGGCCACATGGCAGCCTGCACGTATGTGGTGAGGCTAGCACGCCTCAAACTTAGGCCGCTCCAGACATGGCTGGCCTCAGTGTATGTGCCCAGCAGGCACTCCCTGCACAGGGTTGTCACAGTCCCCCCTGCGGTTTTGGGCTCCCTGGATTGGTGGCAGAACTCCAGGGTGGTGTTGAAGGGAGTCCCCTTCAGGGATCTGGTCCCATCGGTCACCCTGATGACCGATGCCTCAGATGTGGGGTGGGGATCTCACATCAGTGTCAACCTGAGCACCCAACGTCTCTGGTCAGAGAAGACCCTCCATATCAATGTGAGGGAACTCAGGGCAGTCAGCTTGGCTTGCAGAGTGTTTCTCAGGTTCCTAATGGGCAGAGTGGTGCAGGTGCTGACAGACAATACCGCAGCCATGTTCTATATCAACAGACAAGGGGTGGCTTGGTTTTCGGGCCTGTGCCGGGAGGCAGTTCAACTTTGGGATTTTGCAGTGAGGCACAACTTTCATTTATCTGCCTCCCACCTCCCCGGGATCAGGAACGACAAGGCAGACCGCCTCAGCAAGTCGTTTCTACCCCGACACGACTGGTTACTGCATCTGGAGGTAGCGGCTTCCATCTTCCACAAGTGGGGTGTTCTCCGACTGGACCTGTTCGTGTTGTCTTGGAACAAGAAGTGCCCGAGGTTTTGCTCACTCCAGGGTCGCGAGCCAGGCTCCATTTCCGACGCGTTCCTCATTGAATGGATGGGGACCCGCATGTACGCATTTCCCCCCACTCCGCTCCTGCCCAAAGTCCTTTTGAAAATCAAGAGGGACAGAGCGGACATGATACTGATTTCCCTGGCGTGGCTGAGGCAACACTGGTACAGCATGTTCCTGGACCTCTCGATTGCTGACCTGGTGGAGCTCCTGAGACGGCACGACCTGCTCTCCCAGGACCACAGCCGGCTGCTGTACCAGGACCTGGACTCCCTGCATCTGACAGCCTGGAGACTCTCTGGCTGACGGAGGGAGAGAGCCTGCTCGGCGCAGGTCCAACAAATTCTGCTGGGTGGCAGAAAACCTTCATCACAGGTCATGTACCGGGCCAAGTGGAGAAGGTTTACTTGCTGGGTGGAGTCTCAGGAGTTGCTTCCAAGCCTCTCCCCTATTCAGGCCATCCTTGTGTACTTGCTACAGCGAAACTCCAAGGCCTGGCCCTGGCCTTCCTGAAGGTCCACCTGGCAGCTATCTCAGCCTTCCAGCCGCTAGAGGGGAGATCCCTGTTCTCCCATCCCATGTCAGTCAGGTTCCTCAAGGGGGTGGAGTCTTTATCTGCAGATCCATAACCCAGTGCCTCCCTGGGATCTTAACCTGGTCCTCTCCAGACTAACAGGGCTCCCCTTTGAGCCCATGGCTTCATGTCCTCTGCTTGTCCTCTCCTGGAAGGTAGCCTTCCTGATGGCCATTACCTCGGCTAGGAGGGTTTCCTAGATTAAGGCGCTCACCTCGGAGCCCTCCTATACAGTGTTCTTTAAGGACAAGTTACAGCTGAGACCCCACCTGGCTTTCTTGCCCACAGTGGTCTCTCATTTTCATTATAACCCAGATATCTTCCTCCCTGTGTTTTTTCCAAAACCACATGGTTGGGAAGAGGAGCGGAGGTGGCACTCCCTGCATGTGAGGTGAGCCCTGGCCTACTACATCAACAGGACGAGACCCTTCCGGAAGACAATGCAGATCTTCATCGCCGTGTCAGACTGGATGAAAGGATCCCCAGTCTGCACCCACCACATCTCCAAGTAGATCACCTCCTGCATCAAGTGCTGCTACGAGCTGGCGAGTGTACCATTTCCAGGGATCATCACAGTGCACTCGACGAGAGCCCAGGCCTCGTCGACGGCCTTCCTGGAGAAAGTGCCCCTGCAGGACATCTGTAAAGCTGCCACCTGGTCGTCGGTGCACACTTCATGTCCCACTACACCATCGTTCAGCAGGCGAGAGAGGATGCAGGATTTGGCAGACCCGTGCTGCGGGCAGCTTACTGGTAGCTCCTATTCACCTCCAAGGTATTGCTTTTTAATCACCTATACTGGAATGGATATGAGCAATCACTTGAAGGAGAAAACTAGGTTACTTATCAGTAACTGTTGTTCTTCAAGATGTATTGCTCATATTCATTCCACATCCGCCCCCCGTCCCTGCTGTCAGAGTTGGCAGAAAGAAGGAACTGAGGGGCCATAGAGTCGGCAGTGCCTCATGTACCATGGCGTGAGCACGGAACCAAATATCCACTTGAGCTGGCCCTACGGGGTCTGCTAAGGGGAAAAACTTTCTGGGAATCCGTGCACAGCAGTGTGCACTCACCTATACTGGAATGGATATGAGCAACACATCTTGAAGAACAACAGTTACTGGTAAGTAACCATGTTTTTTTTCCTCGGACAAGGGTATCTTTTGCCCAAAGTAAATTAAAATACACCAATGCTATCAACAAGATCCTGCGTACCGTCAGAAAATGAAGGTGCGATAGTCCATCTCCTCCAACCTCTTGTGTGGAGGCAGGTATTTTGTAAAGGACACAAGATTCTTTGTAGTGCAAAGAAAAGCAAAGTATCCTGATGAAGTAGAAATTCATAAATTCGATGTGAACAGAGCCTACAGAGGAATAAAGGAATATATAGTAGAGGCATTAAAAATCTCAGGTACAACTCTTCTCATTGCTATGTATTCTGAAGATAGCTGTGTTTTTGTGGATGAAAAGATTTGTACTTCAAGTGCTTGCTTATCTCCATTCCACTATAGGTGTGTTCATGCCTCCGTCCACAGTTACCCGGAACTTTTTTCCCCTTAGCAGATCCCATAGGGCCGGCTCCAGCACCCCCTGGAATCCCACCCACATGCTGCGGTATATGTGGTGCTGCCAGCCGTACAACCCTCAGTTCCTTCTTTCCACCCATGACAGTTGCTGGAACTAGCTTTGCTGCAGCAAGTACTATTCCCCTTGTTTGAACTTTTGTTCTGTGTTTAGTTTTTAGTTAGTTAAATAGTTAAGTGTATTTACAGATAAGGCAGTCCCGGCTGGGACATGCCCGGTCACCAGGCTTCAAGCCATGTGCCCCCTGCAGGAAGACCTTCCCGCTCAGCGACCCCCACAACAGCTGTCTTAAGTGCTTGGGGGAAGCCCACAGAAAGGATAAATGTAAAATCTGCAAGGCTTTCAAACCGAGGACTCAAAAAGACAGAGTAATCCAGTTGAAAGCCCTGCTGATGGAAGCAGCACTCTGCCTGGCATCCAAGCCAACCTGCTCCGCCTCGGTACCGAGTGTGGCATCGGTACAGAGCGTGCTGATGGCACTGTCCACGACTCGGCACCATGCAGCTTCACCAATACCGAAGAGGAAGTGGAAGCAGCACATGGAGCACGGACACTCCCCTGCACCGTTGGTGCAGGCAGGGTCAAGTACCGAGATGCACCGAGCATGGCCCATAGAGACTCTTTCTCCGGTGCCTGCATCTCCAGTTCAAGAGCCTCCCCCAACTCCTGGGAGTGAGAGAGTGCCCCTGCCAACACCATTGATGCTGGAGGCTTTTCAGGTGACGAGAGCCTTGTTGGCCTTGCCTCTGCTGCCTCTGCTCCACCCTCCAGTGAGGGAGAAGGGGCCAATGTCACAGGGCACACCCACGTTGGGTCCCCCTGAATGGTGGAGATCCCCGGTGCGGGGAGGAAGATCTCCCACTGGACGGTCACCTATGGTAGAGCAGAGCTGCTCCCCTAGTAGTCGCTCCAGGTCGGTGTCGTTGAGCCGACCTACACCGACATGGGATGTAAAGTCTCTCTCTCAGCACCGATGTCAATCCCCGACACTGGAGGCAGCGCAAGCTGGGAGGTGGCACTGGTTTAGGTCCGGCAGGCGGTGCTTGGACAGCTCCCATTCCCACTATCTGGCACTGAGGAGTTTGCCTGCACCGAGGTGCACGGAGCTTGGTCGGAGGAGGAACATTCTGCACCAAAGAGTTCGCCCGTGCACAGGCGGCACAGAACCCAGTTGTCGGAGTCGGACTCTGTACCAAGGAGCTTGAGATGGCGACAATCTTGGTCACTGAAGGCCTCTAAGGAGCCACAGGGCAAGTGGAGCTGGAATTCGTCGGTGCCGAGGTGGCAGTCTGGTACTTCTAGCTCTTTGGAGAGCAACCCCACTCGTCAGCACCGTGCACAGCAACAGAGGCGTTCCTCATCGTCGTCCAGGTCAGAGGTGTCGATGGGGCATTCTCTGACATGAAGGAGTGCCCGTGACCTGGGTCAGACACTGTGCTGCAGGTCCACAGCCTCAGACTCTGATGCTGCTACATGGTCTCCTGGGGGGGGCAGTCATCGGGCGAGTTAACGCCCCCATAAGGTGCTAGAGCCCCTGGCACAGTTACTCCCCAGATGGCTTCCAGGACAGTGGCCACCCCAATGACCTTATTGGGCCCCATGGAGTCTCCAGGTGAGACCTGGGCTCCAATCCATTAAATCTTCGGGAGTGTAGTCCATGCTTCTGGTACTAGAGAAGGCCCATCGGCATCACTTCTAGGATGAGGAGTCAGACCCCCAGCAGGGAACCTCAGCAGGTACAACCTTTCGCCAGGAGGGGACACTCCCGCAGGCTGTGCAACTGCAATTCTCCTCACCTCACGAGGCAGGGTGCACCAGGAGCTGCTCAAGAGGGTTGAGGGCTTGGGGCTGGAGGTGGAGGAACTAAAAGAGGTTGAAGGTAGCTTCTTTAATGTGCTGGCGGCAGCTGCCCCAGCTCAAGCAGCCTTCCCAGTCCCCGAAGGGGTTCTTAAAATTGTGAAGGTTGCCCCAATGTCAAAGGTGGCTGAGAAGAAATATTGTGTCCTGGCCAAGGGGTTTGAGTATTTGTTCACCCGCTCTGCCACTGGGACCCTGGTAGTAGATGGTGCGAACCAGTGGGATAGGCAAGGTCAACAAAGGTCGACTACCAAGAACAAGGACAAGAAGCTGGACTTGTTTGGGAGAAAGATTTATTCAACGGCAACCCTTCAGTTTAGGATTGCCAACCAGCAGGCTCTCCTGGGCAGGTATAAATTCCATCTGTGGACTCCCTCAGACAGTTTGCTGTGGCCTTGCCCCAGGACCAGGCTGTAGACTTTAATACTATTGTGGAGGAGGGTACCACAGTAGCTAGAGCAGTGCTCCAGACGTCCTCAGATGCAGCTGACTCGGGGGAGCAGGGCTATAGCCTCCACCATTTGTAGGCAAAGGTGCTCATGTCTGCAAATGTCAGGGCTGTCCCAGGAGGTTCAGCAGTCCATCCAGGACCTTCCCTTTGATGGATCAGACAGATGCAAAGTTGCACAGTCTCAAGGACTGTAGGACCTCTACATGGCCCAGTTTTCTAGGTGTCAGTCACGCCCCCAGGTGTAGCAGCAGCCAAGGTCTCAGCCCAGACCTTTCCAACCCTATGGGCAACAGGACAGAAATAGGGGGTTTAGAAGAAGGAATCAGCCCCCTAGCTCACCCTCAGCCCCCCAGGAAGGGGGGACAGAGTGGACAGGATACTGATTGCCCCGGCATGGCTGAGTCTACACTGGTACAGCATGTTCCTGGACCTCTCGATTGCTGACCCTGTGGAGCTCCTGAGACGGCACGACCTGCTCTCTCAGGACTATGGCCGGCTGCTGTACCCTGATCTGGACTCCCTGCACCTGACAGCCTGGAGGCTCTGTGGGTGACGGAGGGAGAGAGCCTGCTCGGTGCAGGTCCAGCAAGTCCTGCTTGGCAGCAGGAAGCCTTCTACACAGGTCGTGTAATGGGCTAAGTGGAGGCGGTGTACCTGTTGGGCGCAGTCCCGGGGTATCCCGCCCAGCCTCTTGCCTATACAGGCAATCCTGGAGTACCTGCTCCAGCTAAGGCTCCAGGGTCTGGTGCTGGCCTCGTTGAAGGTTCGCCTGGTGGCCATTTTGGCCTTCCATCAGCCGCTAGAGGGAAGATCATTGTTCTCCCATCCCATGTTGGTCAGGTTCCTCAAGGGGGTGGAGAGGCTTTATCTGCAGGTCCGTGACCTGGTGCCTGCCTGGGATCTCAACCTGGTCCTCTCAAGACTCACAGGGCCCCCCTTCAAACCCATGGCTTCATACCCTTTGCTTCTGCTTTCATGGAAGGTAGCCTTCCTGGTGACCATTACCTCAGCTAGGAGGGTCTCCAGGATTAGGGCTCTCACCTCAGAGCCCCCTCATACAGTATTCTATAAGGACAAAGTTCAGGTGAAGCCTCATCTGGCCTTTCTGCCCAAGGTGGTTTCTCAATGTCATTATAATCAGGATATTTTTCTCCCTCTGTTTTTTTCCCAAACCTCACGGTTTGGCGGAGGAGAGGAGATGGCAATCACTGGACATGAGATGAGCCCTGGCCTTCTATATCGAGTGTACAAAACTGTTCCAGAAATCAACGCAGCTCTTCGTCGCAGTAGCTGACTGGATGAAAGGCTCACCTGTCTCCACCCAGCACATCTCCTTGTGGATTACATCATACATCAAGTTCTGCTACGAACAGGTAAAGGTACCGTTTCTGGGAACTATCACAGTGCAGAGGTCAAGCCTTGTTTACAGTCTTCCCGGAGAGAGTGCCCCTGTGGGCCATCTGCAAAGCCACCACCTAGTTGTCGGTGCATAGCTTCACGTCCCACCACACCACCATCCAGCAGGCAAGAGAGGATGCAGGATTTGGCAGAGCAATGCTGAGGGCAGCTCACCGGTCACTCCGACCCCCTTCCAAAGGTATTGCTTGTTAGTCACCTATAATGGTGACTCAAAGAAGAAAACAAGGCTACTTACCAGTAACTGCTGTTCTTTGAGATGTGTTGCTCATGTCCATTCCACAACCCCCCTCCAACCCGTCTCCGCTGCTGCAGTTGTCAGAAAGAATGGACTGAGGGGGTGTAGGGCTGGCACCACCTCATATACCGCGGCATGTGCGTGGTGCTCCAGTGGGCGCCAAAGCTGGCCCTACAGGATCTGCTAAGGGGGGAAAAAGTTCTGGGTAACCGTGAACGAAGGCGTGCACATACCTATAGTGGAATGGACACAAGCAACACATCTCGAAGAACAGCAGTTATTGGTAAGTAACCTTGTTCTAGCTTATGTAGAAATCTGTAAGACCACTTAAAGGGTCTTCTTCCATCCATGCTGTTTCATGTACTATAGAGTTGATATCCTCACTTCCACTGATGCTGCATTTGATAAAGGTTTTTTTTGGAACACAACTCCCCAGTAAACCTCAAGTTCCTTTTCAGTTCTAGTTGGGTAAATTGAATCCTTCCCTAGGATGATTTACTATTTTCTACATCTTGCTTTGACGAGAGTCTGACTAAGAGAAAATTCTGACTTACCTGTTAATTTTCATTCTAGGTTCCTCCATGTCAGGAAGTCTGACCCTCATTAGATTTTTCTTCTGGCTATTTTATTTTTCCTTTGAGAAGGAAGAGCGCTTCTCTAAGACATCTCTAAATTTCATGTCAGTGCTCTGTTGCATATGTTTTGAGTTAAATAGCACTTTTAAATTTTTGTAAAGTTAGTACTTTTCAGTTTTGTAGGTTATAGTTCTGAGATGTTCTTCCTGAGACACAGAGCAGAGACCTGGTCTCTTTAGATGCCATGGAAATGGGTAATACATCATTGTGAAGACTGTCTGACATAGGAGGTCCTAGAATGAAAATGGACAGGTAAGACAGAATTTTCCGTTTATATCTTTCTTTAGTTGTAGGCTGTTTTCAGATGAATGTAGCTGAATACAGGAATATTCTCCTGACAGACAGTGGAGAGCTTTGCATATCAATTTCCACCTACTGATCCTTTTTGATTCTTAATTTTTCTCTGTTTCCTGAGCAGCTGTCTCCTGTCTCCAATATCTAACTTCTTAGTGAGTGCTTTGAAAAGGTTTAAAAAAGAAATTGATCTGCATTATTCGATAGTATTTGGGAATTCTGCTTAGTTTAATGTAGAGCTTGGTCCTTCAGTGGCTTGAACTTAATCTTACATCATTTAGTATTCTTGGCAATAACAAATAGCTACATATTCACTTGAGGCAAGGATTTTTTATTTATCACTTTAAAAGGCTCCTAAAACACCAAGAAATCTCCCAGCAGATAAATCATTTTCTACTTTTTTTGTGCTTTGTCCTACAGCAATATGGAAGGCATAATATTTTCCTTGAACAACGTATCTTAGTTAGAGGCCCATTCTAACATGTTGGCATTACTGATAGGTGTTGGTAAAGGATAGTAGAACCTGTTAATTGAGAAATAAATTTCCAATTGAAGTATTGCATTAAGCTGTTGTAGGTTTTCAATTTTTTTTTTTAACAAATATTGTGGAGAGCATCACTTCTGAAATGTTAACACGTATCCACTTTTTATTGCTTAAAATATTAAAGCAGGGTACTACTACTTGGCACATTAGCTCTTAGTACATTGCTCTGAAAAATGTAACTCGTACAGCTCCCCAGGAAAATTGCATTTTACAGATTGGGAACTGAGGCAGAGCAGTTAAGTGACTTGCCCAGTGCCATGCAACAAAACAATTCCAGCACTAACGCTAGCACTCGGGGGAAGCTGACTGACAGCCCATTCATTGATCAGTTACTTAGACAGCTCTCCCACTCTGCCTCATGCATCATCAAACAGATGAACTAAATTCTAATTGCAAAAGCAATTTCTGCCATTAGTTAGTGCATGCCCACTGAATAATGGGGCTGTACAGGTGCAACTTGGCATGTTCAATCTTACCTACTGATAGCAATACTGGAGTCAGAAAGAGCACAGCTTGAATTTAAGATCCAAAGCTAAGTTTGCAGAACTGGCACTTAGAAACCCTATCATCTCACCTGTTAAATAAGCAAATTTGAGATGAAAATAATTGAGATAAAATAAATGTGGAGCCTCACAATATCAGTTTTACTGTCATTTTTTTAGATCCTGAGCTCTCCTTCATTCTGAGACATTTAGGCTGTACCTCATTTTCTGCAAATTCCAAAGCTGATTGAAACTTCTGTGAAAGGCTCTGGAGCTTGGCCCATACCCCTTCTATCTTTGTGCCAGACTCTTTTCCTTGGGCAGTATATGCTTTCCTCTGCCTTAGGGGAGCAAAATTCCAATGTTCTGCACCCCCAAATGTGATCATGTGTTAAGTTTTGTGTCAGGCCTATTACTATGAGAAATATGGTGGGGGTAGGGGAAAGGGCTGGAGGGCCGACAGAAGAACTTTGGTGTTGTATGGCTGTTGAATTTGGTCTTCCAAGAAGCCGAGGTTGGACGAGGGATCTCTCCTTGTTTACTCAGAACAGTCAGCATCAACCCAGTGCTCTTTCCAGCAACTGTCTCTCCTATTCCCCCTTCTCCCTCAAAGCAGGGTGAGATTGGGGAACCTGGAAGTTGCCTAGACCATATTCAACAACTGGCTCTCCATGTTCTTTCTGCCCCCATTACAATTATTATTGGGAAACAGAGCAGACTCATCCAAAGGAGCCCCTCTTGTAGGCTCTGTGCCCTTTCTAGCTTAGAAGAAGGGAAGTGCTTTCTGGACAGGGATTTTGATTCGGAAATTGCTGTTAGAGACCTAGAATCCTGACTGAGGAATATGCCAAGCAATTTTCCTCAAGGAATGTTAAGGCATTAGGAAAGACAACACAATCTCTCCAATTTTCTGGTCTGAGGCAAGCAAAGTCCCTTTCCTTCAAGAATCCATGCTCCTGTAGGGGGTCTGCCCCACAGTTTGGGGACCTCTGCCCCAGTTCATTATCCTTTCTTCATAACTTAAAATTCTTCAGGGCTGTTGTGATTATTGATCTGATTATTGATTAGTGCATTCTCCCAGGCAATTTTATTTTTCCTGTGATTCAATGACCAATACTGCGCATAGTATTTCCAATAGGGGCTCTAATCAAGTACTTTCCTCATTAACCATTAGAATGCTGTGGACAAGCATAGTTACTCACCTCCGTGCTCTGTACTGCAGAGCTGAAAACAAATTCACTTCAATCTTTCCTCTTCTGATCCCAGAAAAGGATCTTAATGGATAATAATTAATTTGAGAAACTAAAGTACCCCAGAATTCAGTCCTCTAGAGTATTGACTTTGAACAGAGAGAAAGAATCTCCGATTTATATGAGAATATTCTGTATATACCAAATGCAGGGGAAATAGCAGTGGACGTTAAATGCGAAAGAGGTTTGAATGATGAACAATTGTCTGAGCTTGGTTATGTATTTCAGTCTCCTCAGTGGAAGGCTCCAAATGTGAGTGTTTCATTTAATTCATAGACATATCACTCCAGAATATGTGGTAATAATGATAAATGTATAAAATTTAAATTGCAAAATAGGGAGTTGTTGCATAAATCACTTGTTCCAACACAAGGTTGCAAAAACTATTGAAGATGCACTGGAAGAATTTAATGCATGCCAATCTCGAACATGTGTGCTCTATGGTCCATATGACCTTCCTTTGGACATACAGAAAAGCGAATGCTTTGGTATTGCACAGGATCTGTCTTATAAAACATTGATGGAAAGACACTGGTCTGTTAGTGGAAGAATAGATGAAGGATGAACACTTTTTCCTCTGGGAGACAGTACTTTGTGAGATAAGGGGACCGCCTAAAACATTTCATAATGTATGCATGGTAGGTGGTGCTGAACTGTTTAATTAGGGTTAGTATAGAAACTTAAATTTTAACTTTAAGCATGAGTCAATAAGAGGGCTGTTGAGAATTGTTATGTTAGGCTGTGATTCTCATTTGATAGTGTTTTGTGATGTCCTAATGCATATTAACATCATACTTCTGCACTACTTTTTTGCACACTGCCAGTTCCCTTTCAAGTCAATGGATCTATGCCAATTTACACCTGCTTAGGATTGGATCCAGTGCCTCTTTTTTGGGGGGTGGGGGCGGAAGTGGGTAAAAGCGGTTCTTATTTTCGCTAATCCTCACTATACTGGCTCCCTACCGAACATAGAGTCAAATTCAAGGTTTTGGTCTTTATCTTCAGGACACTCCATGACCTGGGCCCAGGATATGTAAAGAATCATTTGAATTTAAAGAATTTCCTCTAAATCAGTCTTCTGACAATTGAAATATAATTTCTATCTGAATTATATGAGTACTTATTATATTTACCTACATTTTTATTCTTTGCCTATAAAAATACTGTTCACAAATTACTCTGAGGAAATAAATTCTGTGGGGCTGGAAATCAAAAGATTAGTGTCTACTGAAGTGATAACTTCAGAGAGACCCAGGTCTCACATCATCGCAGTAAGTTAGAGGAACTGAGCCAATAACAAAATGGCAAGTGCTGACAGCCAACGACATCATTGACACCTGTGCCTTGAAACCAAACCAAGCACAAGATATGCTTGAGCCAGTGATGTTACAGCAATCTGTCTCTTGGCATCAGTCAGCAAGTTATAGATGTTGAGGCAGTGACATCACAGAGGTCTGTGCCTTGACATCAGCCTGCTAACCAGGAATCTCACAGAAGCCAATGGCTAGAAATCAGCCCAACAAGGTGAAAGTACTAAATATAACTGGGGGCGGGGAGGACTGGAATCTTTTTTTCCCACAACATTTTTTTTGAATGAGACCTTTTAATTTGAAATTTTTCGATAAACCTAAAAACAAATGGAATAGAAGTTTTATTGTTATTTCTGTTTTGAAAACAATACAAATTCAGTTTGCAATTATTTCCCCACCCATACCCTTCTCTCACTTATTACATTTCCCCAATGTTTTTCAACAGGAAAAGATGCGGGGAGGGAGGAAGTAGAAAAGTTAGAAAAATGGGAGTGGGAAGTTTTTCTTACTTTTAAAACTTTTTTTTTGTTGTTTTTGGGGGCCCCCCACTGGAAAAGAGGCAGTGAGGGAGTAAAAAATCTAAAGGAAGTGGTTTCCCTCACACACACACTCTCTTTTTACTTCTTTCCACTTGAAAAATGAAGGCCTGAGGTTTTAAAAAAAAAAAAAAAAAGTTGAGAAGAAGTGTTACTACTTTGATTGTTCACATGTATTCCACTCTTGGAGCACATGCATTTTGTGTTTTGAGATCAGATTCTTTTGATCAGCACTGCCTATTGAGGGATGTGCCAATGCCCTTGTTTTAATCATGCCCCTCACCTTAGGGCATAACGAGCGGGGGGACCTCAGCTATCCCTCAGTTCCTTTTTACTGCCCATGGCTATGAATCAGAACTCTAGCATTGTCGATGTCTCTTGCTTACTGTGTGACTAACCTTTATTGTGTAAATAGTTCTTTAGATAAGGTTTGCTACTAGTTAGTTAGATAGTTGTAGTTAGTCTTTAACCCCCTTAAAAAAAACTCCCAAACACCCTGTTTTTAAAGCTTTTTTCTTGTGAGACTCCCTTGTACTGGGCCCATCCTTTCTGGCAGAGCTAACCTCTGCTAAGTTTACAAACTGCCTGTCTTGCAAAGCAGTAACATTGCTAATGATGGATACATGAGGTGCCTGTTGTACCTGAATGAGGGGGACACATGCTATTTGTCAGTCTGTCTTTGAGAATGCAGAAGACGAGAGCCTGAAACTGTTTTGTTGGAGATGTCTATGTGCCCCTTTTCATATCCAGGAGTGGCTGAGACTGAACAAACCTTTTCAAGAAGTGCTCCAGTGAGCTCAGGGACAACTGGGATTTATTGTCATGGTCCTGGCTGCGGGGCACAGATCAAGGCTTGAAGCCATAGCTTGAGCAAGTGTCACACTGAAGGATTAGGTCGGAGAGAATCGGTGAGCTTTGCCAAGTCAGAAACTCTATGGATGCATCGAGGTTGGGGTAGTGGAGCAAATGGTTGAGAGGCCAGGAGCAGAGCTGGGGGATCTGAACCTGGATCCAGGAACCAGGAGCGAGTCAAGATATAAGGAGCACATCGGCGTCTGTTCTAAGCAGTGAGTCAGGGTCTGCCTAGTTGCACAGGTAGCTACCATGTGCTTTCTCCAGGCCCTAAACAGTGTGTCTGGGCCAGTCAGGGGACTCAGTAGGCACCATTAATCAGGACCTCCTGGGCAAGGCAATCCGGTGAAGCATGAGCTTGCCCGGCTCCTAGATTGCTGCTCTCTGCTGCGCTGGAGTTGTTGAATGGCAGTGGGGACATGGGCAGCTGCCAGAAAACCTGCGGACATGGGTTCTACACCCCATGGATCCCTCCTGCTTATGTCTCAAAGAAACCATCCTCTGAGACCAGCAAAGCAACAGTGGTCTGGAGGAGAGTAGATGCCACTCTGCTAAAAGTGGCAGGTCTAAGTCGCGCTCACTGGTCAGTGATTCCCCCTCCCTGAAGGTAGCTCAAAGCCCAGGATGGGTCCCACTGGCCTTCCTTCAAGCTCTGGTCACTGTGCCTTGATACCATCTGAGGCTGAGTTTTGTCTTTCCTATTCCAAGGTTTTTGGCACTGACATCAGTACTCATCACTCAGGCACCCACGGCCTCCACATGTCTGCCCTTGGTACTGCCATTCTCATTACTGTAAGCTTTTACTGTGCCAAGTGATCTGACTATCTCGCCATTACCTGATTTGCTGCTACTTATCTGTGGTGAAGATGTCATCTTCAGTAGACACCACTACACCTACTACAGTGTCAAACACCTTGGTAGAACCAGCCAGGGCACATGCTGAAGTTTTACCTGAGACACCAGTTCAGGTTTTGCCGCCTCTAGAAGAGGAATACTCTTTCTCTTCAGCCTTTGAGCATACCAGGGAAGCATCATTTATTCATTCTCTAAGGTCCCCGTCGTTTGAGCCCTCTGGGCATGTCTACACTGTGATTTTAAAAACCCTCAGCTGGCCCATGTCAGCTGCCTTTAGCTCCATGGGGCTGGGGCCAAGGTGCCATTTATTTGTGGTGTAGACATTGGGGCTGAGTCTGGAGCGTGGGCTCTGGGAGCTCCTGTGGGGGGAGGATTCCAGAGCTCAGGCACCAGTCCAAGCCCAAATGTCTACCCCACAGTTAAACAGCACCTTGGCCTGAGTCAGCTGACTTGGGCCAGCCTTGGGTGTTTAATTGCAGTGTAGATGTACTCTGTGGGGCTTACAGCCACTTTTGCAGTTCCATTCGGGGTCAGATCTCCCTGGAGACATCAAGGAGGACTTCAGGGAGCTCAGGTAGCAATTCTCCTGAATAGCTGCAGGAACAATGCTCTGAGCAAAAGGATCTGTAGGCTGATGAACAGATTGTACGGACACCTATTTCCTCCTCTTCACTTGACATGGTGGAGGTATCGCTTTCATCAAGCGTGCAACCTAATGATTACAAGCTCTTCCAGGAGCTGTTATACCATATGGTGGACGCTTTAGAAATACCAGGGGAAGTTGATCAGAAAAAATCCCATAAATTCTTGGAGATCTACATACCTTTCTGTCTGGACAGTTGGTGACACCAATAAATGAGGGTGTGCTAGAGCCAGCTGAACACCTCTGGCAGACCATAGCATCCCTACATCCAAATGAAGGGTCTTGGTATTTCCAGTCATCTCACCAGAATTTGAGCATTTCCACAGGCATCCTATTCCATGGCCTTTAGTTGTGGCTGCAGTCCATGAAAGGATCCAGCAACCTGGGGCTGCCAAGACTCGGGAGCCTAAGAGACTATTTGGCTGAAAAAACTACTCTTCCACTAGTTTGCAGATGGGGATTGCTGATTATCAGGCTTTTTTGGCAAAATATGATGATTTAAATTAGGACAGTGCCTCTAAATTCATGGACAAACTTCCCCATGGCAGCAGTGAGGAATTTAAGACTTTTGTGTCTGAAGGTCAGCTTGTGACACACACTATTCTCCAGGCTGCTCTCAACGTTACAGAAACAGCAGCAAGTTCCATGGCCACGTGGAGGAGTACATGGGTCTCACTTTTTCCAGTGGGAAATAAATACGTATGTGAATGTGTTTTGTTATCATTGTCATATTTTTGCCTCCCATTTTTCCAGTGGAAAAAAAATT